>OX421978.1:102225683-102825683 GCA_949128135.1 Parasteatoda lunata
TTGCCTTACTCGAAATAGAAAGGAAAGAACAGTTGTTAACAAATCAACGTTTAAACAACCAATCAGGATCGAGATACCCACACTACGTCACTTGTAGATATCCCATTATTTGCATTTTAAAATAAAGAAGTTCTTAAAATATGGTTCAAAAATTAAGGCAAAAAAGTCATCGAAAGTGTGAGCTTTTTGTATATTTCGTCATGTCTCAGGAACTTTTAAAGCAAATGGAAAAAAATTTGAGCACAAACAAAATTAAAATTCATTTACTCAAAATAATTCCACGTAAAGAAATATTTCTTATAATTATTTATAAATTTTTTTAAAATATTATTTAGTAATTGTCAAAAACATTTTTAATGTTTGATATACATGTTTTTATATCATTTTAAACTATGATATTTTAAATGACGAAACACAAAATGTGAACGAAATCTATCGTATAGTTATCGTTTAGTTTAAGTAATAAAGTTTCAAAATGCTGATTTTGAACGTTTATTCCTCAAAAACCATGTTCTCAATTTCGTTCAAATTTTGTGTTTTGTAATTTCAAAATTAACTGTTTAAAAACTTAAATAATAAATAAGTTAGTTTTTTTTATATTTTTTTTATTAAAAATATAAATAAAATAGTAAATAAATAATGAAAATTAGTTTTTCGCGGAATTGTCTTTGAATTTATAATTTTTATAGTTGTTAAGCCTTTTCGATTTGCTTTTAAAATTCCTCAGTTATGACAAAATACACATAAAGAGAAATTAAATTAATGTTAATTGGACCAAATTTCGAAATGCTTACTTGACTAAACTGTTGCAACCAATTTCCCAGATTGCAACTACCTCTCATATTTTAACGGTCAAGACTCCAAATCCGAAACAAAATTTGGAAATCCTGAAAGTTGTTCAGTTCAAAAAGAGAGTGGGTAGGCCACTCCCACTTTTCCTCATCATTATACCGGAAATAGGAAATTACATGAAGATCTACCACATTGAAGCCATTCCGATCGATCAGTGTGCTTCGGACACTCACAGGCACTTCCGATCCAAGATGCATGAGGTGTGCCGGACTCATTTCAGTGCAAAAAGAGTGCCACATTCTGCCGAAATGACCATACTTCTCCGGGTGCCCCAGGAGAAAAAGTATTAACAACACAGCCATCAACTCCTGCAAACTTGGTTACTCTAATGAAAGAGTTACAAGAACTTTTGAAAAATCAGGAGGCACTCAGCCTTCTTCAGGGGAATATCCCATCCATCCCAATAATGATTTTCTTCACTGCAATCCCAACATCTACAATGGACTTTTATTTTGTAGATATCGTACTAATATCTTGTGAACATTCTAATTTACTAGATTCGATGAATCGGTGAGAAGCGCTTAATGCCGAGATCATCCAAAACAAAAGAGTTGTATTAACATATATTTTAGGCCGACTCTTTGAAAAAACTTTCGTTTGTGAAAATCCGATCATTAAAATTTATGTGTTGCTCACGGTACAAACTTAAATACCGATTTCATTTCGAAAATGATGTTTTAATAATTGTTCTATAAGACAATTCAATATTTTAATGGTTGTTTTACGCGATATTTCAATGTCTTAATAGTTCGTCTATAAAATATTTCAATGTTTTAATAGTTGTTCTATAAGATAATTCATTGTTTTAATAGTTACTCTATCAATTATTTCAACACTTTAGACCAGGGGCTTCCAACTTACATGAGGCCGGGGGCCACAATAAAAAACACAAATCAAATGGCAGGCAGCAACTTTATCATAATTTTTTGTAGGACACTTTTATGTTTGAAGGAACATTAAATATTGCTGTCAGATTTTTACCAAGTTGTACAAAACAAAAGTATTAAATTACAAATTAAAATAGAAAGTAGACTTTTAAAATTATTTAATTGTCATTAATAATATTTTTAAAAATTTTAAATAAATGATAAAAATTCGGGCTACAATAACTTTAATGTGCGCCCATGTATTAAACGATTAATGTGCAACAGACATCTAAATACTAAGATATAAAACTTTAAAAAAGTTGGTATTAAAACTTACATAGTAGCACCCAAAATATGCAATGAGAAAATTGAGGTTTGTCTGCTGCAACCACTTGAGAATTGATATTTACATTTTAAATTTAAAATTTACAAATGTGTGTGTAAATATTTTCGTCCAAAATGAGTGGTTTCAAAAAGTTAATTCGGAGAATTTCTTCGAGAAAATTTCTAAGACGTAGAAGCTAAATTATATTCACAAAATACAAAAAAAGGAAATAAAAAAGAGCAACATACACGATTATTTTTGTAATTGAATAAATATTTTCTTGGATGCAAAACCTGAGAAATAAATTTCTTTGCGCCGTTGGTATGTTAAATTTCACTGAAACGAAGCATTTTAGGTTTTTATTAACGAAAAAAGTATTTTAAACCCATATAGATTTTTTAAGAAAATTGTCCGCAAAAAATGACAACTAATACATTTTAGTTCGCGGGCCACAAAAAAAGGCTTCGCGGGCCGGATGCGGCCCCCGGGCCGCCAGTTGGAAATCCCTGCTTTAGACAGTCTTTAAGATAATTCAATATTTTAAAAGTTGTTCTATAAGATAGCTTGCTATTTTAATAGTTGTTCTATAAGATAGCTCACTATTTTAATAGCTGTTCTATAAGATATCTCACTATTTTAATAGTTGTTCTATAAGATAGCTCACTATTTTAATAGCTGTTCTATAAGATATCTCACTATTTTAATAGTTGTTCTATAAGATAGCTCACTATTTTAATAGCTGTTCTATAAGATAGCTCACTATTTAAATAGTTGTTCTATAAGATAGCTTACTATTTTAATAGTTATTTTGTAAGATAATTCAAAGCTCTAATAATTATTCTAATAGAGAATTTAATATTTTAGTAGTTGTTCTATAAGATATTTCACTGTTTTAATAGTTTGTCTATAAAATCTTTCAATGTTTTAATAGTTGTTCTGTAAAATAATTCAATATTTGAATGGTTGTTCTAAAAGATAGCTCACTACTTTAATAGTTGTTCACTTAGATAATTCAGTGTTCTAATAATTGTTCTATTAGATAATTTAATGCTTTAATTGTTGTTCTATAAGATATTTCGATGTTCTAATAATTCTTCTATAAGATAACTTAATGTTTTAACAGTTCTCTAGGATAATTCACCACAAAAATCTGGTTTTATTATAAAGTTTAATGACCTTTCTGTAATAAAAAAAGGTTATCATGAGATTCAAATATATACAAAACTATGAGGAATAATTCTTGGCGAGAATGAGATTTTCGGAAGGACAAATATAATTTCTTTTTTCTTGTTCCCGGGACGACACAGTAGGGGATACGGCGATATAAATCACAAACTATTCCTGAAATGTTTTTATACCTTTTCTTTTGCGTGAGTCTGAAACATTTCTTCTCGCCCGTAAAATTATATATTTAACCTTCGTAGATTTTTTTTCTAGACCTTTCATCAGATACTTGAAGCGCTACTTAATCTCATGGAATAAAATCTGTGCTAACAGGAGCGCTGAACATTGAAAAACAAAATCACAAATTGTAAACATTTATAACTGCCTTAACGTGTATAACTGCCTTAAATTTTATAACTACGCCCATAAATACCTTAAATCTATAATAACGTCTATAACTCCCTAAACGTCTATACTGCCTTAAATTTTAAACGTCTATAACCCCCTAGTATTATAATACAGATATTTTAGCGTATTTACAGTCCCTGGCCGAATTATTAGACCCACAATAAGATTCAATGTAAAATCTGAATTATCAGGGGATACAGGCTTTATTGCTTTTGTTTGCACTTGTTTACGTTCAAATACCAATTGGTCAAATTAGACAATATATAAAATAAATTCGACGATATATTATATAAATATAGAATATTTATTATATCAGGTATTATATATTAGTAGATATATTAAAAGAATTAGACCTAATTATTAGATGCACTGTTGGGTTTTAATAATGAAAAGTTTTGCAGGAGTTTATAGGCAATACTTTTATATTTAAACATAAGTTTTTATTCAATAGATTTTATACTTATTTCCTATTTGTATATATTTTTAACGTAATGCATTATAATGTTAAACAATTCAAACATGAACGTAAGCAAACACAAACCGGTTAGAGTCTAGTAGAAACTGTGGACTGTAAAATCACGTAAGACAAATATTTGAAGTAGTCATTAGTAAGAATTACTAATCAATCACTTTGGTGACACTATCAGGCGGAAACTTACTTTCGTAGAACTTTATTTCTTAGAGGAAATGAAAACAATTAAAAAATGGAAAGTATTAGATTATTTTGCATTTCTTAAATTAAATAAAATTAAATATTCGCTGTACAAAAAGTCAAAAGATGCTGAAGGTTAAATGATCCAGTTCGAAAAAATGTTTTGGTATTACAATCTGTCTCATGTAAACATGAATAAATATTTCTTAATTATTTCCTCATAATGAACGTCAGCCAATTTCTTATTCCAAACCATTTTTAACGTAGGTGTAAATTAAGCACTCCAGCATAGTTCATCTCTTTAAAGTAAAGTAGTTACTAAATTCTAAAGTAGTATACAATTTTGAAAAAAGTAGCTGCAGTTAACTGCAAAAACAATGTAGTTTTTCCGACTACTGCGCAAAATAATTTTTTTCCTTCGTATATTTTCCACCCGTGTATGAAATCCGCAAAATTTTATTTAATTTTGTAAAATTTTCTAGATATTTGAAACAATACTTAGTCCGATAAAATGTTATGCAAAATTGTAGAAAAAATTAAAATCGCATATATGAAACGCACAAATGTGAAAAAATAACCGACTTCAAAGTCTGTTTCGTATTTATAATACGAAATCTCAACTAAATCAATTTTTGTCTTCCCGAAAAACTTTAAATTTCAACCGTTTTTCCTAATTTTACACAAAACTGACGTAACTCAATGGATAAAAAATCTGATTTGAACACAAAAAATTGTATTTAACCTTCTTGTATTTTAAACCCGCAAAATTATCTTTCATCCGCGCATATTTTCCAAACTTTTCTTCTGATACTCAAAGTATTACACAATCTGATGAAATAAAATTTGATGGCAGAAACTTGCTGGATTGGGAAAATTAAAATTATACGTTTGTAACGTCTATAGGGGAGTAACCGGGTTCGAATCTCAGCGACGGCTGGTTGATTCGAATTCCACACCCATCTCGCATAGACCACGGTGCTGACGTAATATATATTCTCAGTGATAGACAGATCATGGGTTAGAGTCCCCTTGCCATCAGGCTCACCATTGGAGATTTTCGAGACTTTTCTCTCCACGTAACACAAATTAGATCCATTAGTTCCCTTGTCTTCTAAATCGTGCTTAAAATTGCAAGGATACGGAGTTGAACATTAAACTGAAAATTCGGTCGGCTGTTCAGTGACGGTTATAAAATAAAATATATCAGCTATGTTAAACAATAGTCCACTTGGTTCATTCACTTTTTTCAATTGTTAAAGTCATTCTCCATTTTTCATTATATTTAAATTTGACATTGAACAAAATATAATACACATCAACTCCGCCCAGTCTGAAATTTACGTGAATAATAATCAATAAAAACAAAATGTATTATTTTTATTTCGAGTATTCTGTAACAGTTGACGCGTGTATAGCTCATATAAAAGGGGGGCGTCACAAGCAGCACTATAAACACCGCTTCTGCTGTATTTCAAACGATATATATTTTTCTTTCCAAGTTAAATTCTTTGCCTTTAAATCAAGGCCAGTTTTTCTGGCTTCAAATATCGCTCTTTTGTGTATGCGTGTATTGATGGTGGGGGGGGGGGTGATGTTGCCAGATTTGTGTACCGAAGAAGCATCTGAACAAACTAATGATATTCCTTAATGGATCCAGAAAAAAGGTGAAAGGCATCTATCGAGATCGTGATGTTGAGAATCGACCTCGCACGCGACAGCCATGTTGAATAGGTTAAGGAAAAATCTGGAGTAGAATAGAATAATATACGTATTATATAAATGTGTCACGTGTTTGGGTCTACGATGACCGATTCCTAAACACAGGGATTTCAACACAGAATAAGATTCTAGACGCTGTTCAAAAATAATCAATGGATTTGTTAATGTGCACCCTTTTGCAGTCAAACCCCGCTATAGTGAACCTTCAAGGGATCAGTTCATGATTACCGTGAGTTCATTATATCAGTACTACAAGCAATTTTAACTCATTTTCCCGAACTGCTCCCTTTTATTACACTTTATTTAAATAAATGGACAATAAAAAGGAATATAAAAAAATAATTAAAAAACAATACGTAGTAACAAAAAATGTGTTAATTCTTATTACGTTTCGTCTTGCGTACAAAAAATCTAGAGATGGCCTTTATTTAACACTAGAAAGACTGAAACTTAGTATATTGCCCAAAAGCAGTGAAAATGACTGGATTGTAAAAGAATAAATAATGTGTATGGAAATTTGTTTAAAATTAATTTTTTATATTATTTACAGTTATATAACAAGTTATTAGTAAATATTAACTATTAAAAATTACATGTCGTACAAAATTCTAAGAAATTGTGTCACATCATTGTTTTTCTAATTGAAATTAAAAAACAGTCAAAATGACTTCCTTAGGCAATCTAGTGTTAAGGATGAGAAACTGAGATAGAAGAAGCAAACAAGAAAAAATGCTTATGATTACATTCCTCTCAATAGATGATTTTAAAAATCGGTATATGTATTTTATGTAGAAATTTCAAAATTAACAAAAAAATCAGTCAAAGATCATAATATACAATTTCCTTTCTTCTTTTGGTTCACTATATCCACAAAAATTATTATATGCGAATAGCAAGGCACGGGAGCGAACGTTTACACTATAAACAATGTTCACTATAACGGGCTGTATATTACTTTTAATGCTAAATTTCAGATTACATTGAACAATATTATTTTTAAAAATGTTATTCCTGTTGGACCACAATATCGAAAAAATTAGACCGTTTCAAACGTGATACTAACGAATGGAAACTCCGTTTTATTTAATACCAAAATAAGGTACATTCTTTTTGAAGCCTTATTTCAGTGTCAAGTTAAACCATATTATAGGGAAAATTAAACCGCTTCTTGCACGCTATCAACAGGAATGGAAATACGATTCAATTTAATTACAATTTAAGATTCGAACTAAATCGCACGGTATTATAGTTCAAGTTACCAACATTACTGTTCAAAATTGAACCAAATTTTTTTGGGACTTCAGAGAATCTATTTGTATTTTAAACCAACGATAGTGCCAAAAGATGCCAAACCTTCAACCTGTGATAAACAGGGCAGAAACTCGAAGCAATTAATTCTCTAAATCTTCCAATATAATGGGTGTGGCTGGCTAATATGACGTTCACTTATGACTCCAAAATCTTGGTTCAAACCTTAATTTTAATCATTCGATAAATCTAGTCATATAGTATTGAACAGAAGTGTCTCGGTGATGACTTAGGGGATAAAGCGCTCGCCTCACAACTAGGTAACCGATAGTTGGAATTCCAGTAATGTCTTGTCGATATTAATTCTACTCCTGCCACACACCGACCACAGAGCTGCCATAAAATATTCTCCTTGGTTGACGGATCATGGGTTAGAGTCCCCTAGCTGTGGGCTAACCGTGAGAGGTTTTTTTTCCCTCTCCGTGTAACGCAAGAGCGGGCTAGTTCCATCAAAAAGTCCTCCACAAAGGCAAATATCTAACCAATACTTGATGCAGGAGTTCCCTTGTATTCTGGATTGGGTTTAAAATTACAACACAACGGAATTGAACATTAACAGCCGTAAACCCTAACTAGGGCGAGGGGTTAAAATCCCTTTGCCGTAGAGCTAACCGTGATGTTTCTTTTTCTCCATACAACACATACTTAGGTTAATTTCATTAAAAAGTCCTTCATGAGGGCTAACTTATCCTAATGTTTGAACAAGCGGGTCCCTTGTCTTCTGGGTTTGATTCAAAATGACAAGGTTATAGAATTATACAGTGATAGTCTTAAATCCACAAATGGGTCAACCGTATAACGACGGTTATAAAATAAATTATTAAGCACAAATATGATCGTTAGTGCAGCAAAAACATTCACAAGGGTTGACAAATCACGTGTTAAAAACCTTTTATCACTGTAGAGAGTTTTGCCCTTAATGTAAGAGAAACTGCGCATAATAGATACAAAAACGTGAAGGTATCTGTCGTGATATTGAAACACTGAAAACATCACGTGATATTGAAACACTGCAAAGGAAAACCTTGCACAGAACACATTTGTTTATATAAATAACATGTTTTGTCTAGGACGGTGATTCCAAAGGGACTCTTAAACTACAGTTTTCTTGTAGCAACCCTAAAACAAAAACGAAATTTATTAATACGCCCTCTTTTGTACTATTTTCACACTAGTTCGACACTCAAAACAATGACTCCCCGAACCTTCAAAATATAAACAATAACTATAATTATCATAATGTTATTTATTTATTTTTCGATATCTAATGAATCAAGCTGATGCAATCAAATAATCAACAAACTTGTTGTCTCAATCAATCATAAATCAATTAAGTAGCTATAATTCAAAGTAACAAACGGTTTAAAATATTATGATACTTAAATTGAGAATATTATTACAAAGAAATGTGAGAAAAGAAATTTCGAACTTTAATGATACGGAACCGTAAATGTGCAGATTATTTAGGTAAAATATGGAAATCTCTTGATTTCGCACTTAAACGGATATATTTTATCTAAATATATATGTGAGTATATGCAATTTGTACAATGTAGGAAAAGAAAATGGAAAAAATTAAAGAATAATAAGAAAAAGAGAAGAAAAAAAATTTTTGAAAAAAAAATTCATAAAAATCCGGACGAAAAAGATATAATCTATTCATCAGCTCACTCGATTACATCCGCAAATAGGAGTGCTTTCTAATATTGTATAGATGTAGCCAAAGCAAAGTATATTGATACAATATTCTAAGGAGCACTAAAAAAAAATTCTTTTTTGAAATAAAATTAGAATAGAACACAATAAGTAATAAATATAACGTATAAAACGAAAAAATAAAATTATATATGTTACCGGCAAAGTATGAAATCCGGCATTGTATAGAATGCCCAAAATTAGCCGGCAAAGTATGAAATGGTTTATATTTCACACGTTGCCTAGGTATTCCATAGAATGCCAAATGTTATTTAGGCAAAGTATGAAAAAAACGTCCTGATGAGGTTATTATGCAAATAATGTGCATGTTACTGTGAATGACCGAAATCGGTGGTTGTTGACAATCACATAGTCCCTTTGGTGAATGTCCGAAATATTTATTACATCCGATTTGATATTAATTTATTCGTGGATTTAATTACATTTGTTCGATATTTTAATACTTATTGACGATAGATTAGAAGAAACATCAGTGTTTTTAGTATCGGGCAAATATATACCGGGCAATGGCACTTGACTTTAAAAAAACGTCAGTGAAGGGTATACTGGGCAAATGTATACCGGGCAGTGGCACTGAACCTTAAAAAAACATCAGTGTAGGGTATACCGGGCAAATGTTTACCGGGTAATGGCACTTAACTAGACCTACTACTAGACTTCATACGAGTCCTTTGGTAAATGTCCGGTCTAGTTAAGTGCCACTGCCCGGTATATCCTACACTGATGTTTTTTTAAGGTTCAGTGCTTCTGCCCGGTATACATTTCTCCGGTATACCCTACACTGATGTTTTTTTAAGATCAAGTGCCATTGCCCGGTATATATTTGCCCGGTATACCCTACACTGATGGTTTTTTAAGGACAAGTGCCATTGCCCGGTATATATTTGCTCGATACTTAAAACACTGATGTTTTTTCTAATCTATCGTCAGCAAGTATTAAAATATCGAATAAACATAATTATATTCACGAATAAATTAATATCAAATCGGATGTATCGGATGTAATAAGTATTTCGGACATTCACCAAAGCGACTACGTGATTGTCAACATTCACCGGTGAAAGTCAACAGCCACCGATTTCGGTCATTCACAGTAACATGCACATCATTTACATAATAACCTCATCAGGACGTTTATTTTATACTTTGCCTAAATAGCATTTGGCATTCTATACAATGCCTAGGCATTCTATACAATGCCTAAGCAAAGTATGTAATAATTTTCACATTTCATACTTTGCCTAAAAACGTCAGGCATTCTATACAAAGCCGGCGTTTCATACTTTGCCGGTAACACACACACACACACACACACACACATATATATATATATATATATATATATATATATATATATATATATATAATTTTGAACACAGAAGACAAGGGGATCCTGGACCATTCATTGAGCAGAACTTCGAATTGAGGAGCCATCGCTGGGATGTGATCCTGGTTTACCTCATAAAGAAGCAAACGCTCTATCCCCTGATCCACCGTGGCTCAATATCCGATTTTGTTAAAAACCAAATCAATAATATGTGTGTTATAAGAATGAGAAACGGGCTCAGCAAAGTCAATTTAAAAAAATGAATAAATAAAAATAAAAAACGGCTCCGCCTGTGACAGTGAATTTTAAAGTATATCGTAGATTATTCTATTAATTACTAAATTATTTTCTAATTTCTGAATTTTAAAACTTTTGTTGTCGACTTAAATAAACTAGTTAATAAACTGTTCTGCAGCAGTACATTCTTCATACATATATTAAATGGCAATAACCTCGACGAGAAGTTAAAAATGCGAATCAAGGTCATAACGATATTTCCATATTTCGTAAGGTGTATGAAATAAATTGATAATACTATTTGAGGGAACTATTTTTCAATTTACAACGCCATTTTGATGTGAAAAATCAAAGCAAATGTCAACAAAGGCAGAGCGCGTGTGTTTATATGGAATAAGCACGATTTGAAACAGCTTAATAACTTCCACATACCAGGAAGTCCTGAAATTCTTGGAACTGCGGAATATTTATTCTTTTATTCTAAACGGAAGGTTTTAGGCTGTCTCAGACGATTTCATTTTTACAACCAGAAACAATTATGACACAGCACCATTAAGGCGGTTTTTTTTTATTCTTTTAATATGAGGAAAATTATGTATTCTCTTTTAGGTTTTATTGATTAAATAATTATGTTAATTAATTTTAACCTTCTATCATATTATTCGTTATACTATCATATTATTCGCTATATATTAATTAAAATTAGTCATATGTCAGGCTTATTTATATTAGTTTTATGTTACACTTATTAATAATGATTAGTTATACGCAAACTTAATTAATATTAATTATATGCCATATTTATTTCGTAAGTTTTATATTATAAGTTATATACCATATTTTACATATACCTTACCACATTATAAGTTTTATTTTACGCTAAATAATTTTAGTCATATGCTATGCTAATTAATATTAAGTAAAAGCCATGCTTATTAATACTAGTTTTATGTAACTCTAATTAATATTTATGTGTGTTGTTAATTTCTATTATTTTTATGATTATTAATACTAATTTCATTTTACACTATTTAATAGTAGTTACATAATTTTTTATTTAATATTAATTATATGTAATGTTAATCTTCAATGATAGGGTGGTGGTTAATGCTTTGACCAAGTACTGGTGTTCTATCCCTAGAGGAAGTTTGGAGCACATTCAGTCAATCGATGGGTACATCTGTCAGAGAAGTAAAGTCGGCTGGTGCGAAATGCTGACCACATGATCGCCATGTTGATTCGAACTTTGAGCTCCATGACGCACTGGCTCACAACGAGCTGCTCTGATGGTGCTTCACATCATGCGTTATGTTAATTAAAATTAATTATACAATATCTTGATTAATATTAATTAAGAAGAATGTTAAGTTTTTCTTTTGTTAATTAAAATTAATTATACAATATGTTTGTTAATATTAATTATAAAGAATATTAATTTGTATTTGTTAATTAAAATTAATTATATAATATGTTAATTAATATTAATTGTGAAAATATTGATTTTTTAATTGTTAATTTAAATTAATTATACAGTATGTTAATTTATATTATAAAGAATGTTAATTTTTAATTCGTTAATTAAATTAATTATAAAATATGTTAATTAATACTAATTATGAAGAATGTTAATTTTTCTATTCACACATCTTATCTTATTTTAATATAATTTTATTTTTTCTTTCCTAAACTAAGAATAAACTCCAAACATTATTTTTTATTCTTCAAGAATAATACAGGAAAATTCTTCCATTATTCTTTGTTTTTATTTTCGGACTGTTAAAATGCTTTAACTAATTTTTGTTATTCAAATTAATATTAACTATTATTGAAGGCTTCTCATCTCCGATTCTAATTTTATGCCCTTCAACAAGGAACAAATGACAAATTTTTTTTATTTGTATTTTACAATATGATACTAAATAGCATTAAATGACATTCATGTATAAGATGATAGTTAAAAATAATATTATTACTTAAAATTTTATCATTATAATATTTTTATATATATTGTGATAATATAATAATATAATAGTAATATTAATTATAATTATATAATTTGTATTTTAATAATATAATAATAGTATTAATAATATAATAATAGTATTAATAATATAATAATAGTATTAATAATATAATAATAGTATTAATAATATAATAATAGTAATAATAATATTTATTACTTAAAATTTTATCATTTTTTATGCATTTTTTATTTTTATGCATATCATAAAATTTTTATATATTTTATAATATTTTTATATATCTATCGTAGAGATATTATATATATTATATAATACAGTTTTTATATATTATATTTTTATTAATAACATTTTGTTTGACAACTTTGAAGATGGCAGTACTGGTTAAAGCTATGACGGAATTTTGAATTTTTATTATAAGTTAACAATTTCGAAATTATTAAAAATTTAACTATGTAAAAATTATACATGAAGTATAAATGTTCTTATTAGTAAAATTATTTAATAATCAAAATTATTTAATTAAAAGAATTTCATAGTGATTTAAAATGCTTCAATAATTAAAATGATTTTACGTTGATTTAAAATTTTCTGATCATAAAAATCATTTTATACTAATTTAAAATTATTTTAATCGGAACTAAGTTAATAACCATACTATTGATTATCAACCAATATCGATACTTTCGTTTCGATATTATGCTTTCTCTGATGCTTTCTTTGTTTTAACATGTTATTTAGACGCTCAGTTCAAAGCCTTTGCTATGAAAACTTTAAAGAATAGAACGAAATTACAATTGTAATTTTAATAGGAAAAAAAATCGACCATGTAAAAATACTGGTTAATGGAAAAGAAAAAACATTCCTTTGGCCAAGCGCGTCGAATGGATTCTTAGAAAATTCGAATTAATTTCAGAGAACTAACATATTAATATAGAGGGATTATGCAACCATTGTGCAAAATGGCTTGGACTTTTTAGGTATTTCTTTCTATTTCAAGGACCACTTGTAATGTCGGTTTTTCATTTTAGGCATTATTATTTTCTTAGTTACGTGCCTATTAATGACTAACGAGAAATTTCCTCTTTAATTTGAATACAGTTTCTGTTTTTTAATGAAAAGGAAGAAATAATTCAGAAATTTTCAGAAAATATTCTTTTCTATTTAACATATTTTACTGGTTTTCATTATTGGAAACATTTTCTTGAATTTATTAACTGGAATTTAGAAGAAAAAGAAACTTTACACTTGTTGTATTGATCGTGCTAAATTTTTTTTCGCACAACCAAAAATTTACTGCTGCCTTGCTATCTAGAATGAATATGAGTATTTCGATGCATCATAATTTTAAAAAATTATTACAGTTAAGTTAAATATTATTATTAAGTTAGTTTTTTTTGTTCGAAAGAATAGGTATAGTCGTTCAAAATTTTTAACAAATTCGTTCCAATTTTCCAAATTGAAATAAATTGCAAACAAAAATTCTTGTTGCCTTGCAATCTATAATGAATAAAAGTATTTCAATGTTTCATAATTTTAAAATTTTTTACTTAAGTTAAATATTAAATAAATTTTTTTTGTTCAAAAAAATAAGTATATTCGTTTAAAATTTTTAGCAAATTTATTCCGATTTTCTAAATTAACTAGACCATTTAAATAAATTTATTCCAAAAAAACCCAAACAGAAATATTAAAACAAACGATATTTAAGTTTTAGGAATATTTAAATATCATTTTAATGAAAATAATGTTTCGTACGCTAAACGATGTTTAAATTTTTAAAAAATCTATATTGTTTTGCTCAAACGATATTTCTAAACTAAAACCAAGTCAGTTTCTTCTTCAGTAACATAAATATATTAGTTCAAAATGTTTAATCGATTTATTCCAATTTTCATCACTGGCTAGACTTTTAAATGTATTCCGAACAAATCAAACAAAAATTTTCTTCGAATTTTTTAAATGTTCTATAAAAAAAGTTCTTTTTTGACGAAAATAATGTTTAATTAAAAACCATCATTTTACACCTATAATATTTCTAGTTTAGAAAGATGTTTAATGATAAAATATCGTTTTAATCGCAAACGATATTTAATTTTTCAAAATAAATAGTCATCGGAAGAAAAGAATAATTTAATGATAATCGTTTTCGCGTTCGTGGCACTTACACACATAATATGCTCTCGGCTAACATTTATTTAATGCATGCTGAAGCATACACGTCACTCGTGACAGGTCTACCACTTGATCAAGGTACCTCTAACACCGGCGATAAGATTATTTCTTTATGAGATCACTTTATAGCTGTCATCGGTTAGAAGCCATGAAGAACAACAAACCAGAGAATAGTTTATTGGTATGAAGGTCAAGTTATCTACCTGATGAAGAAGCTCTCGGTTTACTGAAGATCATCAAGCCGTAGTAAACAAATTATAGCTACTGTGAAAAGAAAATATTAAGATTTATGAAGAGTTTTTATTAAATGCGTATTAGCTGCAAGTACCAGTATAATTGTAATAGTTGTCTAATATTCCGATTATATAAAATTTTCATTAATATAAAATAAATTTTGTAAATGAGTACCTGCCAATGACGTCATGCGGTGGGTATAGAGCTTGATTGGCTGCGGTATCGTGGCATTTCTTTTTAACCCTATTTTGCGGTTTTTTATTGATATCATGTAGAATGTAATAGTTTTTTATTGATATCATGTGGAAAGAAATTAAAAATAATTACGCAACTAACTAGTTTGTAATTACTTTTTATTCTAAAAAAGATAATTTCAAACTAGTTGAAAAGCTAGCAACATACATGTAGTTTTTTATTCATATCATAGAGAAAACTTCAGAAATAACTTTTTTAATTTAAAAGAACTTCTAAAAAGTGGCTCTTATGTAAATTCTCATTAGCTAAGAGGCGATTCTAACAAATGCTTTTCTTAGTAAGTTAAAAAAAGTGACACATTTGCACAAATCTTCCCAGTAAATTAATTCACGTTTAACCGAGATTCCAACGGAGCTTTATGCAGCTGCAATTGTCCTTTATCTGTCCGAGCTTAATATCATCAACACGATAAAAATTATACAATGCACAACTGATGAAACGATCTATATGATAGTAAAATTCTAGCCACCATTAAAATGCTTGTCATTCATTGCGTTCTTTCAGGATCGTCTGCAGTTTTTAAGGAAGGTGTAGTCATATATAGTCATATTATATATATATATATATATATATATATATATATATATATATATATATATATATATATATATATATATATATATATATATATGTATATATATATATATATGTATATATATATATATATATATATATATATGTATATATATATATATATATATATATATATGTATATATATATATATATATATATATATATATGTATATATATATATATATATATATGTATATATGTATATATATATATATATATATATATGTATATATATATATATATATATGTATATATATATATATATATGTATATATATGTATATATATATATATATATATATATATATATATATGTATATATATATATATATATATATATATATATATGTATATATATATGTATATATATATGTATATATATATGTATATATATATGTATATATATATGTATATATATATGTATATATATATACATATATATATACATATATATATATATACATATATATATATATATACATATATATATATACATATATATATATATATACATATATATATATACATATATATATATATATACATATATATATATACATATATACATATATATATATATATATATATATATATATATATATATATATATATATTTATATATATATATATATATATATATATATATATATATATATAATATGACTATATAGGACTACACCTTCCTTAAAAACTGTGTATATATGTGTATATATGTATGTATATATATGTGTATATATATGTGTATATATATGTATATATATGTGTATATATATGTATATATATGTGTATATATATATATGTATATATATATATGTGTATATATATATATATATATATATATATATATATATATATATATATATATATATATATATATATATATATATATATATATATATATATATATATATATATATATATATATTATATATATATTCTCATAATGATGAATAAATAAAATTAATTTTCTGCTTTTAAAATCGTGTTCTTCTTTGTTCTGCTCGCACAGCTTCCACTATTAAATAGATATATCATGATTTTTTACTATGTAATTTTAAACCTCAAAGGCCAAAATTGAAATTTATAGGTTTAATAGTTACTTAGAAATGACAATTAAAAGAACATTTAACCTAAAACTAAAGATATTGCAATCTTATACATAAATTCAATCATTAGATGTCATGAAAAATGAAATTATTGGATGTAAAAACCTATCTCTTAAGTTATTTTAATTGCTGGAGCTTTTTTTCTGTTAATTGCGAATAATTATTTAAACTATCCGGATCTATTTAACAAACAGTCCATTCTGATTTATTTTTTTTAAAGTTATTAATTCATATCATTGATTAAAAGTTATTATCTCTAAATAATGATTAATAATTTAATTTTTTTATTAGAAAATAATAATTTCAGCTGTTAACTAATCATTTACTGTTGTTGCTAACATCCAGAGTTTGTGTCTGATTTGCGTTCATAAAATCTTTCTGATTAGCAATTTGTATTATTGAATAAAAAGTGTATGTCTGATTTCTGTTCATAAAATCTTTCTGGAAAGCAATTTGTATTAGTGAATTCAAGAGTTTGTGTTTGATTTGTGTTCATAAAATCTTTCTGGTTAACAATTTGCATTAGTGAATTCAAAAGTTCGCACCCGATTTTTATTCATAAAATCAATTGAAAATTTGTTTGCTGACTTCAACAGTTTATGCCCGATTTGCCTTTAAAGTCTTTGTGATTGGTTAACTATATTTTCAATTTTACAATATTGTAAAAAGAAAAAAGAACAGTTTTCTTTAAAATCTATTGCATTGGGAATTTGTTTTGCTGATTTCTGCCCGATTTAGACTTTCCTTGACTATATCTCAGCATTTTACACAATTTTAATTACAAACTCTGTGGTATTTGGTCAAAAGGAAACAGAATTCTTATACAATTTTTCCATTAAATTATTTTGCTAATGGCAGGGTGTAATAAAATCTAAAATTATAAAGTTAAAAAGAATTTGAAGAATTTTTTTGTTCATTCAATGTTCTAACTTTTGGCATTTCAACACTGCTGAACAAAAGGTAATGAATTCTAATTAACCAAATGTGGTCGTTCTGCTTGAAAATTCAATCTCAAATTACGATTGTTGCTTGTGGTAGAACTTCATAATTATTTCGTAACCTTTTTCCTTTAAAATTTTACCGACATTGCAAACAACACTTTACTAATTATTATTTTTTACTATTCTCAAAATTTACCTTGGTTAAGGACACATGCTTTTAATAAAAAGGAATTCTATTATAAATTTACCCTGGCCAATGTCTCATAGAGTTTGTTTTAAATGGTTCCATAATACAATTTGTCTTAGTAAAAAGCGCGTAGAGTTGCTTTAAGATGATTTGATAATTAAATTTTCTTTAGTCAGGGATGAATAGTTTGTCACAATGCATCCTTGATTCTATAATTCTATTAGTTTAATGTGATTCTATAATTCAATTCGGCTTGGTTCAGTTCGGCTAAAGATCAAGGACAGATTCGTTTAAATGATTCTAAAATTCATTGTGTTGGTTTAAAATGGTTCTATAATTATATTTATCATGATCAAGGATACATTGAGTTAGTTGAAAAGAATTCTACAGTAAAGTTTGCCTTATTTAAGAAATGACCCATAGTGTTAGTTGAAAAGAATTCTACAGTAAAGTTGACCTTATTTGAGAAATGATCCATAGTACTAGTTAAAAAGAATTATATTAAGTTAGTCCTAGTTGAGGATACAGGGTATTTGCTAAAATTATTTTTATATCTGAGTTTTCCTTGTTTAAGGAGGCATAGTGCTCTTTAAAATTGATTCTATAATCCCATTAATTCAAAACTATTCGGTAAATAAATTTGCCTTTATTGCGGATAAGTATTGTTAGTTAAAAAGAATTCTATAACTAAGTTTACCTTAAGATACATATTGCTAATTTAAAATGATTATTTAATCATATTACTTTAAAATCATTCCCTAATTATACATTTGTTAAGGGTAGTTGAAGCATATTCATATTTCTCCTGGTTGAAGATACACAGAATTAATTAAAAAGAATTCTACAATTAAATTTATCTTGAGTATAAAATAAAATAAATGAAGGTAAGAAAAAAAGTAAATGTTTTAAAATGGGCCTTCGACCTCAAAACCATTCTTTTCAAGATCTTTATCAGAATCACTCCTTTTGGGTTTCTCTTTATTTGTATAGCTTTAAACGATTTTTCGATAGAATCAATACTGAACAAGGATATCATTTATCATTAACATAACAGATAGATGTACGATTTTTCCAATCATTCAGAGGCAAAAAAACAAAGTGGATTCCTTTCGCATCCTTAAACCTCAAACTTGAACCTTTTTCGAATACGAAATTTAGATTTTTAACCTCACTTATATCCCGGAAAGCATGTAACGGCAACCTTGTGTCGGAATTTTCTTTTTATTGTCACGAAAACCTTTTTCAATAAAGCCAAAAGAATATTGTAGTTTCAAACCTTTCATACTAAAAACACTAAATAAAAAAAAATTTTACAGCTTTTTAAAGAATTATTGTCACTTGAGGTCCATCATGACGTTTTAGCTGACTAGCGATAGGTTGCATTAAAACTTTATGAGAAGGTGGATTTTAGCTGAGCATTCTGCTAAGAGAAACAAAGATTTAAAATTATTTTCACCTTGAGATTAGCTTTATTCAAGGATTTCTTTCAAGCTTGAAAACCCTAATTGATCCTCAATTTAAGGTTTTTATAGAGAAGGTTGTTTTCCAAGATTTTGGATTAGGGTGTCACAGATTTAGTTTTAAGGTTGGAAGGTTTACACGTAAACCGCCTGACAAACCTTTTTTTGTTTAACGTTAAAAGGTTTACATTAAAAGTGCCTCTTCAAACTATCTAGATAATTTGCACTTGTTAAAGTGAAAATAAGATCTTAGCCGAAGCAACGTTTTTGCACTCTAAAATTAGTATAATGTTACTTATTTATTTTTCGCTTTTTAAAAGATCAAGTGAGTCAACAGAGTAATTGATAGAACCAACTACTTAAAAAACCATATTACAAAGAACAAACGATTCAAAGTATTATCCCGATTAAGAAAATCAAGATAATGATTTTTTTTTCTTTCGATATCTAAAGGACAAACACAATCAACAAATCGGGACTCGAGTCAAAATTAGTTGATGGAATGAGAAAAAGAAACTTTAGCAATATGAAGACCGTTACTGTGCACATTATCAAAGCAAAATGCAGAAAAACATTGGATCCCGCGCTTTAACGAACCATAATAGTTATTCTACCGATTAGCTAGGAAATGTGCACATTATCGAGTTCTGAGCTTTACATATCTTGTAGAGAAAGGAAAGTCATATTGACCGATTTATTTAAGAAAAAGCTAATCTTATAAGAAAAATGGAAATATATTTTAACTTTTGTTTAATGGGTTTTTTCCTTTCTTTTTTTATTCTTATTTTAACAGACAAGACTGTGGTTTGGGTTAAAATATTTTTTATAATATGTGCCATTCTTTAACAGTATATGATTTGCTGAGCTTTCGTCAAGATTCGAAACCAGGACACTTCAGTAGGAAACAAGGACCGTGGTATCGAAATTGGAGTCAAGGAATTCCTGATTCGAAGTTGACTCCAGTTACTAAAAAGGGACACCATGACTCAGGGGAAGGAGTGCTCCCTCCCAATGATGGAAAATGGTGAGTAGTTTTCATGGTTTTCCTCTCTATATAATGCAAGTGTGGGTTAGTTCGAAAAAAAAAGGTCCACCCAAAGGCTACTCTGTCTCATGTCTCTACTCTGTCTTTGATCTAGGAGTTCCTCTGTCTTCTGAATTGGGTTCAAAATTAATAAGGTTATGAAGTTTAACATTCATAGCCGTAAGCCCAAAAATAAGTAGCCTTTTCAACGTCAATGACATGTCTAAAATAAATTTACCTTGTGAAGTATTGGAATTAAAATTTATATTGTTTTAAATGTAAAGTTTCAATTCGAGTTAAAGTGTACAATGAGGGAAATATAATTATCAAATATACAGTGTACCAATATATATTCAGTCAGGTATACATATATCTATCTACATAATTTATAAAAGTAGCTATGAAGTAAAAATTTTATTAAAATTTAAAGTATTAGGATTATTCTTTGATATATGAAACTGAATGAAAATTGACTAGCAGTTGCTTCACCCACGTACTTTTTTATATTTTCTCTGCGTGTAAGGTTTTATTTTGTAACAAAATCGTATTTTTCCACGGTAAATTGCAGCCTAGCCTGTGTCAACTCTTTAGCTAGCTAGACCTCCAACTTTATCAGCGCACAAGATCACGGAGATTTGTTACTTAATTTTTACGTGAAAACGTAATAAACAGACCAACAATACACTACTACGGTTTTGTATACAAACTTATTTCCGCAATTATAATATTAGTAGCGGAATACGGGTCTGATAGTGCTCTATTATATTCCATTTACATATAAATTAAATTAATTTAGTTTGAATTTAATTAATAAATATATATAATTAACATGTGTTTTTTTCTTAAGTTTCTCACTCTACACTTCACAACAGTTAGAAATTAAAATCTTTCACAGTGAGTAGCACTATACCAGCTGTCAAAAATACATTTGAAGTTGATGAATTTACAAAAAATCAATATCAGGTAAGCAAGGGGTCTACTCAAAACCGAAAAACATGGCAAGGGGTCTACGAAACAAAAATGTTCAGAAACCACTGGTATAAACCAAAAAATTGTTTGAATAGAAATTTGCATTTTGTCAAGCGTTAAACCCCAAATTAACAGTTCGAAATGTTCAAAGCAATGTTTACAATGTGTCACCTGCATTTTGTATCAAAATTATGAGTTATTTTACGTTCTGTCAAAATAAAAATAATAAAATTAGTTTAAATTTTAAGTGTATAGAGTGAAATATTCGAAATAATTTTAACAATGTCTTAAATGTAAAGTATAATTATTTAATTATTAGCGTGAGTATGTTTCCATTCTGCCAAGAATTAAGTATCAAATTTACTGAATGGAATATTCTAATTAAAGTTCACTACGTGTCAAATGTTAAGCCTCAGATGTTGTTCGATTTACAATTGTAAAATTACTCAGCTTTACAATTGTACGAGTGTAAAGCACAAAATACTTACATTAAAGTTTACAATATGCCAAAGCATTAAATTTATAGTGTAAAATATTCGAATAGATATTCACATTGCACGAAGTTTAAAGGCTTAAACTTATATCTTAAAAGTATTTGAAATAAAGTTTACGTTTTGCTTCGTCTTATATTATTAACGCTAAGTAGTCGAGCTATAGTTTTCTAAGTGTAGTGCATTTAATTTTTATTGCAAAATATTCGAATCAAAGTTTATATTTCCTCAGGTAAAGTGAACAAAGTGATAAAATAGTTTGTAGTACTAAAGTATTTGAATTGAAGATTTACATTGCATCAAATGTATTATAGCTAGATGTAATCATATACTTCCTACAAATACTCTACAAACAAAGAATATCTTTTGATGTGTTTTAGTTGCATAGTAAAAAAAAAAGTTTCATTTTCACAGTCCATTTCGTCTGGAAGCATAAAAGAAAACTGCAGCATTCCACACAACCCGTTTAAATGCTCATTTTTGCGACACCATTTTCAAATGATCTTTCTCTGTGGTTAGAAAATAATGAAAAACAAAACTAAACCAGCTTCACGCCTTTAACACATTCATTTACGTAAACAAATTGAAATTATTTTTTTCTTTTTGAAAAAATAATTAATTGCATATTATAATGTTTTCCCGTTTCAAGGTTTTAATTAAAAACAGGTGGTTTGGATTGTTAGATACGAAGCATCATAAAATGGGACCTGTTGTTATTTATTCACATTTGCTGTTATTATTTATTCCTATTAATAATCGTATTATTTAAAATATAATTATAATAAATGTGATAATAATTTATATGAAACCATGGTGGCTCAGGGGATAGAGCTTCCAGTTTCCAATGAAGTGAACCGGGTTCGAATCCCAGCAATGGCTGGTTGATACGGATTAAGCACCGGGCTAGTACTGACCACAGAGCTGACGTGAAATATCCTCAATCGTAGACGAATCATGTGTTAGAGTCCCTTTGCCGTATGACTAATCATCGGAGGTTTTCGTGGTTTTCCGCTCCATTTAACAAAAATGCAGGAACAAAAAGTCCACCACGAAGGCAATTTCTCCCATTACTTGATCCAGGAGTTCCCTTGTCTTCTGGATTGGGTTCAAAATTACAACGTAAGGGAGTTGAACATTAGAAATCGTAAGCCCAAAAATTGGGTCGTCTGTTCAACGACGGTTGTAAAATAAAATAAATATCCTGCAGTATGGGTGCATCTCTCTACAGGGACCTTTCACGATCTCGGGAACAGCACCACCCAGCGGTGAACGAAAACATTTCCGATCATGGGTTGCTATGCAAATCTAGATCCTTATGAAGCCCCATATCTCCATTTAAAGTTTGACCCGATAATACTGGCATACCCTGTATAATATTAATGACAGTAAGTAGCTTTTGGTAATATGTCTCGCATCTTTACAGTATTTTTTATGATCCATAAAACTAAATTTGTTAATAAAAGCATTTTTTAAACAAAATGAAGCGAATTGAATCCAAGAATTAAATAAAATATACCCCTCAGTTAGATTTTTAAAACTACGTTCGTTAAAATGGGAGAAAATGATTCAAATTTTGTCAGATTTAAAACGAAAGTTCAGAAGGCGCATCACTAAGGACGTGGATGAGGCTTTTCGTGGTAATAAACGTTTATATTACGAAAGTAATGAAAAAAAGATGTAGCAAAAATGAAGTTATTTTTCTAATGAAGCCTATTTAATCTAATTATAAAACACACTTTTTAAAATGTTAGTTTTTATTATTATTCTTTTGAGCCTTTTGTCTGTTAATTTATATCAAAAACAGTCAAAGCATGGAATAGCGATAAATTTTGTTTGCACCATTCAATAAATAAGTGTAACTTGCACTAGGAAATTATTGTATATTTTTAAAAAATTAGTTTCAGTTGAAATTTGAGTTCTATAGCTAGTCGAAAAAAAGATCCGAATTTTGATAATTCTATTTGATCATTACATGGCGATGAAAATTGTGTTTGTTGTATAAAACAATTGTATTGACATACAGATGAGTATTGAGAGAAGAATTCCAATTACCTCTACTGCAGTGCAATTGAAAAATCAACTTCACGATTGATTCCGAGAAAATCTTGAAGACTATTTTCTTTATATTGCTAATACTATGAATGTTAAAATAGAATGTCAAAAATCTGATGAAATGAAATTTATTTTTGAAAGCCTTTTTTTCGCAATATGTAGCTTACCATACAAAGTATGTAGTACCATATAAAGTCAAATATATAAAAATCTCAATTTTCAATTTTTCTCCCTTATTTCGATTTTTTAGTGCCTTATACTACCGTGCGTTGATTTTTCAATTGCACGGCAGTATACGGCAATGAAAGAGATTATATTTGTGATTTGCATTGTCAGCGAACATAGTAGAGATTGAATCCAATAAAAAACTAGCGGAAATTTTGATAATTTTATTTAAAGCTGATATAGCAATAAAAATTCTTCTTGTAATCATTAGAGCTTATTTTGTCTCGTAGAAATTGGAGTGCACTAGCTAGTTGGAAAGTAACGGTAATTTCAAATGCGTGAATCTACCCTCACACACATAAAAGTGTGTTAAAAAGAACATAGTAATAATTACCATCCTTAAAAAAGCATAAACAATAACTCTAGTTTACAACCTAAAAAGACTAAACGAAATGGCTATTAATTCATATATATTGTCAATAAAAGTTTTATATCCTCTTTTCGTGATTAAATATTTGAACTTAAGGCTTAACCCGATTAACCCGAATTACTTACCGAAAACCGCATCCGGGTCACTCACTCTCATTTCCTATAGGAAAAAAAAAATTTTTTTAAATTTTCCTTTTTATTTCTTCTGTTAGCTGCCATTTTACCTGTACGAATCAAGCAATTTTCGGGCCTTAATTGTTTCCGGAACAATCTAAAATTGTGCATAGAAAAAAAAACTTTCTTCGTAAATTATGCATTTTCTATTTCTATATTATGCAAAATGCATGTAAAACATTGGTGAAAAAGAAAAGCATTGAATATAGCATTAGATTTAATAATCGGATTTTTATGTAGTAGGACTCTATCTTAATGGTTCGAAGGACTAAGCTTAACTATGCTAATTAATTAAAATAGACGCTATTTTCAGGTATAAAATCAGATTTAAAAACGAAATTTTGCAGATTAAACGCACTTTGTTTTTGATGAATATGGATTTTTGACGCTCAAAATATGGCTATGAGGAGATTTACCGCAACCTGGAAAATATAGTCACTATACATATTTTAGTTTAATATTAAGAAGAGGTATAGGCCCTTATATGTATGCAGCATATAAGCAACCATTTCTCCCCTTTAATGTTTTATAATGCAATTAGAAATATATGCATGCATACATACATATTTTGCCTCATTTTGAGCTCCCTAATTTGTGTATAATTAATTTTATTTGGTATTGTACCATAGTATGTTATAATTTAATAACTGACCTAGTTTGATTATTATAGGTTAATACTAAGGGAAGATATAGAGCCATATATGTATGCAGTATATTAGCAACAAATTCTAAATTGGGAGGCTATTTATATATAACTCACTTTTAAATATATACAAACATGCTTACATATTTTGCCACATTTTGAGCTCCCTAATTTGTGTATAATTAATTTCTTTTGATATTGTACCATAGTATGTTACAATTTAATAATTGACCGAATTTAAATATTATGAGTTAACAATAAGGGGCGAAACGGGATTATTTATCTATACAGTTTTTAAAGTTCCGTGCACCCTTTTTCTCTATAATTATTTCCCGGGCTCCCCAATTTATTTATATTTTTCTTATGTGCAATATTGAATTTATTCAAAATAATAAACTGGACGCGAAAGTTATATTTTAAAATTTCATACCATTACTAACTAAAATGTTTGCAAGATGCATTTCGCAAAATAAAGTTCATACAAAATTCACAACAAAAAAAAAAAAAAAAATAATAATAAAATAAAATACAGAAATACAGTAGCGAATTGTTTTAGTGTGTGTAGAAAATTTAAAAAACTTTAAGTGTGGGGTAAATAAAGTACTTTTTTTTCTTAAAGAATGAAGTATGATTTTTTAATTTTCCTTCAAATTTAAATATTATTAAAATTTCAAATTATGTTTCAAAATTCGCTATTTTAGTGACAATAAATAAATTATTAAAAAAAATTTTAAAATTTCAAAAATTACAGAAACCAATTTAAAACATAATTTTATAATAATTCGAGGAAGATTTCTTTTTCCGGTTGAATTCTCTTCCCCCATCTGAGAAAATTTTTGTAGGTGTCCTTGACAAAAAATAAATAAATAAATTGGTGAATGCCCAAAAAAATGTTTCAAACAACTTTCCTAATTTATACTTTCTTTTTCAATAACTTTTGAAGAGCATTATTTTTTTAAAATTAAAGTTGATTTATTTTTACTAAAAACATACATTAAAGTATGAATTTTTTTAAAAATTCCATGCTTTTTTGATCACAGAGGAAATGTATAAGATTTTAAATTAAAAGTTTTTTTTATTGAAATAACGTTTGAAAATTTTCTTAAAAAAATGTCTCTTATTTTTTATTGCTTACCTTTAAAATATTTTATTTATTATTATATTATGATTATGATTTTAAGCTCCTTCCATTTTTTATTTTAATTATTTTTATATTTTTCCCTCGCCCCACTACAAAAAAATAAAATTAATTATTTTTAACTGTAAAGTTTCGATTTCAATAAAATAAAAAACAAAAGCACGCATGTTTTAGATAAAAGCAGAACGGAACGAAATAGGTCATTTAATGAAAAAAAATTATTCATAAAAATAAATAACCTGTACACGATTATTCCTTAAGAATAAAATCCTTTCATTTCAAAGAATAAAAAAAAAATCTTTTCATAAAACATTTTAATTCAGTTTAATGAATTATTCCATCAGAGAAGCTTAATCAAAAGCAAAGCAAAGCAATCTAATAAAATTAAAATATTACTTCAAAATGGTCTTTGAAACAAAATAATAAAGTTTCAGATGGTTCACGAGTTTTTTTTTTTTTTTTTTTTTTTTTTTGTTATTACGTTTGATGGCTTTGCACCAATCCTCTCATTTTTTGCCTTTCGGTACATTTTTATATGGTGTTAAATGCAAAATGCAAAACTATAACAACGTGATGTGAAACACTACTTGTTGTAAGTGATTGGAGTTGTTTTGAGAATGTTCTACGACAGGCTCTTTCATATTATTCTATATATTCTTTTGCAATATATTATTTTTTGAATGGAATATTCTTTGAATAAACGAATTTTATAATTGCTTGAAAAAAAATTTCAATTCACTTACAAAATTCTCGACATATGGTGAAATACACAAAAAGCAAAGTTAACATAAAGGGATCCAAACTTTGAACATGGCAAAATACAAAATTATAGCAAAATCGGTAGATTCGTTCCTGAGAATTTTAAATATCTGGCATTTTTAAAATTTAATTTTTCTCAAATTTTGTATTGTATCATGTAAAATTATATTCTTTTATAATGATGCAAAAAATTTTATACCTTAGAATTTAAAATTTTTTCGACCTTTATTACGTAAAATAGTAAAAAAATAATAAATGTTTACTAAAAGTTATATTTTGCATGGATCTTTGGATAACCAATTTTTATAATTTTGTGGCTAAATCTTTTCAATTAGCTTAAAAATTTCTCGACATATAGCGAATTATACAAAAAGCAAAATTAACATTAAAGGATTCAAACTTAAAACCGCTCTCCTAACCAAACTATAGGGACCCAAATTGCAGCTATCAGCTACATTTCGGCTGTCCGGTATGTTTTCGGTGACGAATTCCGGTATGTTTATTCAGCGAAAGTACGTTTTTGTATTGCCGACCGGCCTGTGTGGGGGGCAGGGAACTGTCCTTGCATCAGAAAGGTACTGGGTTCGAATCCCGGGCAAAGCATGGATGTCTCTATCTGTATTCTATGTCCTTTCTCCTTTGTGTGTGAATGTGACCCGCCCTATAAACGGGTTGTGGCAGTGTGACGTGGGCGACGCTGCTCCACCGCCGTGGCTTCGCCACAGGTGCCCACTGGATAAAGAAAAGAGAGTTAGCAGTTTTGGCACTTTCTGTGGCCACTGGACTATAGTTCCAAATGCCCGACATTTAAAAAAAAAAAAAAAAAAAAAAAAAAAAAAAAAAAAAAAAAAAAAAAAAAAGAAGAAAAAAAAAACGTTTTTGCATCTGATTCCGTAACTTAAAATATCGTTTGCACTAATTAATAAGAATTATTGTGGTCACCCCCACGAACAATTGACTAAGATTGAGTCCCAGGACAGGACAATTCGATGCTTAGATCAAAAGTTATTCAGGATGATCTTTTTCACTGCGCTTTGTACATAGTGGGTTAATGTTACACGTGATTAAAAAAAATGTAAAACATTATCTGATTTATTTTTATTTAAAAAATATAATGTGACAAGCTTACCCAATAGCAATTTTCCGTAATCAGTTTTAATTTTTTATTTTATTTATTTTATTTTTTGAAAATTTATTTATTTATTTATTTATTAAAGGTACGTGTAAAGCACAAACGATTCTATGGAAAATGCTTCTGAGCAAATAAATCATCAGTCAGAGTTTAAAAACAATTTTTTTTTTTTTTTTTTTAAATATTTTAGATTTTTGATTCTTTCTACAAACAAAACGAGAAGTTATGTAAAATTTTAATTTCTTAAATGCTAGTGGTAAATTTACTTAGGATTTCAGTAAAAACTTATTTTTAATGAATGACAAGAAAAACAATGACAGATAATAATGATTATTTAATTTTTAAGAAATACTTTCTAATTTGTTTGTATTATTTTGAAAGTAATTAATTTTTTTTTTAGTCTTTTGAAAACGATATTCATATTTTTAGATATGTTTTGAACGAAATAATTAAAACAGTTCTTGGGAGATAAAAATTTAAATACACTGCATTTTTTTAAATTTTATAACACACAAACTATTGTATTTACCCAATTTCGACATTTAAAATTATTCAGTTCAAAATTTGCACACTTTACAATTCCAAAATTTTTGACCATTTTTAAATGAAATTATTATAATAATTATTATTAAAAAATAGTTATTATTATTATTTCAGTGCATCTTTGGATAAATGAACTTTATAATTGTGCATAAACATTTTGTTCTCACTCAAAATACAGCGAATTAAGCAGAAAGTAAAATTAGTATTAAGAGGTACAAACTTTCGAGCAATCTCCGAACTATACTTTTGGTACCATATTTTTTAGATTGGGATTACCCCTTTTACTTTTAACATTAATCCAAATTGAAAGAAAAATTACTCATATATAGAAAATAAATTTTCAAATATGGTTTAATAACTTAATTTATAGTTTATTCTAATAAATTCATATTTGAGCAATATAGTAATATGCTAATAGCAACATAGTAATTAAAGTGCCATTACGATTGGTATTTTTGAAAATCCGCTCATTAAGACATGATACAGTAAATACGACGATGGGAAATACAGTAAATACGACCTATCTTTTTATATGCAATTTCTACCAGAATTATCCTATCCATTGAAAGGAAAAATTTTTCCATTAATTCTGTTTAAACAATGAAGTAAAACTTTCCATTGCTAATTTTGCTGCTAACTTTTAAAGATAAACATAAAACACCCGTCCATGTACATACACTTTTTTTTTCTTTTTTTTAAAACTTCTTGCGTAAGTGCTCGATCTTTTGTTGCTGGACTGTAATACAATCCATTAAAAAGTTATTTCTCATTTTTAAACTTTTCAATCTTCTGAAAACTTTTGAAGCATAATTTTTAAAAAAAAATGTTTCGAAAATAAATTCTAAACACTATCAAAATCTGATGAAGTAATATCAGATGCTTCTTCTTTATTGGCACAACAGCCCAAGGTGGGCCTTAGCCAGCTGCGTTCACAGGGGTAAGTACAGAAAATTTAGGCTAAACCAGTCTATTTGACGGATAAAACCTTACTATCTTTATTGATTTCTGTAAAGTAGGGTAAACCTTATAACTGTCAGAAATATGATTTATACCTGTGATAATTGTCTCATAACGCACTGATGACTTGTTATGAAACATTTTGCGATGTTCAGGAAAAATTACATCAAACTCCTCTCCATTCAGAAACACTAAAGTTTCATAAATATTTTCCACCTGTTTTTTCCCACGGTTGCTAGGTAACAAGATTGACTAATTTGAAATTTTTTTAAAAACCGTATAACCTGTCCTTCCAAGATAACAGTAGTTCATTAATAAAATCAAACAATCATTTAATAATGTTCAAATACTTAAAACACCTAATATTCTTTCTCAAGTTTATTTATTTTATTACAAACGCAATTTAAATTTATTTTATTACGTCTGAAACGCAAACACAGTAGAAATGTCAAACAAGCAAACCTAGTTTAAAAAAACTTTCACCGCATTGTCTGTGCAGGTTGAGGAAAACGGGAATTAATAAATAAAAAGAGTAAATATGTACTGTTTCCGCCATTAATTTTAAAATAAAGTCTGTCATAGAATTCTGAAAAAAGAAAGATGTGTAAAATTCTTGGGCAAACAGGTTTCTTATGAACTTAGGAAATAAGGTAAGAATAAAACCGACAAAAGTTTATGAATATGCAACAATGGTCCAATAGATCGATTCCAATTTGTATAGAAAATATACAGGGTTTGGACAAAATTAGGTAATATTTCTAATCTAACTCATTTTTTTCGTAACACTCAGAGAATTTTTCTCGAAGCGTTACAGTAAACTTGTATCAATTACTCAAGTTATCATATGCAATAACAGCGCAAAATTTCGTAAACCTATTTAAATATTTATAAATTATGGACATTTTTATTTTATTTATTTCTTTATTATTATTATTTATTACTTTTTTCTTTATATTTTTTTTTACTGCGCATGCTCTGAAAACATTTAATTTTTCCATAATTTTGTTCAGAAACGTATTTCATAACTTACAAAAAAAATCTGATTTGAATATCTTGAAAATTTAAAAATTTCTAGCAATTTTAAGTAGTTTTTTGTAGGTTTGGAAAGAAAGCTGTGAATGGTAAGAAATTTTCCAAAAATTTTATTTTGTACAACTAAACAAGATGTATTAAGGATAGCATCGGCATTATATAAAAACTGTTATCATCAAGTCGTTAATTCGATACCAGCCAGCCGAAGACTCCCTGTGTATAAAATGGTGACTGGTGCACGTTAAATTTGTCTGGTTACAAAGTCCTTAATATTCCCATAAAAAATCTGGTGTACTGAGTCGGAGTTTGATCACTCACTGGTTCAGGTCGAAATTATGATCTGTAAATGAATGAATCTGTGAATGAACGATGTGTGGATGTATGAATGGGTCCACCCTGTAAACGGGAAGTGACATGTTTGTGGCTGAAGTCGTATTCTTGCTTATAGATGGCGCCACCGAAAAACAAGAAACGCACCATTTGCCTTAAATTCGCTAGGTTTCACCACGCTAACTTGCTATTATTGGCAATTGGCATTAGAAACAAAAACAAAAAATTTTTATTTTCTACCAGAAATAAACTATTTTCAACTATTGGAGTACTCAGATACAATTGCATGTTGATGAAAGAAAAAAGTTTCCAAACAAATCTAAATACAAATGGTAGTATTACAATTTTAATCTCCAAATTCACAGAATCTAAAAGAAAAAAATGTTTGCCATTCCTTCTTAATTGTTGCTATTAAACTGAAAACAAACTGAGACAAACCACAAGGAAATGAATATTTTTTTGTCAGAAAAAATCTAGAAGTACAAATAAACAGAAAGAGGAGGGAACACTTTAATGGTTGTTGGCCTAATGAATTACAGCATATTTTAATATCAGCAGTCAAATTCGCAGAGTTACTTGTATCTAAACTTACTGCATGGAACTTGGTGGTTTCAAGCCATAGAATTCCTAAGAATTTACTACCGTAACGATCTGGAAAAAAACATAGATCAAGTTCTTATGAAAAAAAAAAACATTCATCGGAAAGAAAATGAAAATAAAAACAGATGGAAGTGTAAAAATATTACGCCGATTTTAATCTCCACATATACAAGTTTTAAACAAATAAAATTAATGGATTTTTTTTCCTTCAAAAAATACAGTCCCTGGCCAGATTATTAAACACACTATAAGATTCTATGGAAAATCTGAATTATCAGGTGATACTATACAGCTTTATTGTTTTTACGTGACTGAAACCGGTTTGCACTTGCTTACGTTCGTGTATCAATGGGTTAAATTAGACAATAGATAATATAAAGTTTACGATAGGATAAATTAGACGATATATTATATAAATATAGAATATTTATTATATCAAGCATTATATTAGTACTATATTATAATAATTAGATCAAATTATTAGACGCACTGTAGTTTTTTAATAATGGCATGATTTGCACGAGTTTATAGGCAGTATTTTTATATTTAAACATACATGTAATGGGTTTTTATTCTGGAGATTTGTTATATATTTACTCTTCCTATTTGTATTTTTTTTAACGTATTGCATTACAATGTTAACCAATTTATACAGGAACATAAACAAATGGAAACCGGTTTCATCCGAGTAAAAACAATACAGCTGTCTAGTATCACCTGATAATTATAATTTTGCATAGAATCTTAGAGTGCGTCTAATCATATGGCTGTAGTAGTATGAAAGCTATTATAGAAAAATTAATATTTTCTTTCATGTATAAAGTCAAGTAGAGTACAAAATAAATAGAAAAACGCAAGATTGAGCAATAGAACTAGTCATGCGCTCATAGTGTCATGTGGCACATCATACTAAAATTTCGAGCCTAAGAATAAGTTATATCTACAAGTTCTGCGTAGCACTTGATTTCAATTATTTTTATTCCTATGAATTTACTGCTCTAATTCTTTGGAATAAATACAGTTCAACGTTCAAATTTAAAAAAAAGAATATACTGAAGGAAAAAAAATTAAAAGCCACAAAAGGAAGTTATATACTGTTAAGACGATTTTAATCTCTAAATTCCCGCAAGAAAACGGAAACTCTAGAATAAGAATTTGCGGTTCGTCTTCCCTTCAAAATAACAGTCTGAAATTTATTCAACAGAAGCTAGTTACCGAGAAAAGAATATTTTTCAGACGGAAGAAAACATTTTTCAGAATACTTTTCAGATGGAAAGATTAATAGTACAATGCAAGAATACGTAAATGCATAGAACTGTGCTTTGAACTATAATACTGTGCTCAAGCAATCATGTTTTAAGAATTATAGCATATTAAAAAAATTTAGCCAATTACACAGAACTATTTGTATCTACATCTACTGCAATTTTCGAATCAATTTCTTCTTTTTAATTCTAAAGAATTTACAATTTCAAAACTTTAAGACATGCACACTCAATGTTCTAACTAAATTTAAATCGAAAGAAAAAGTGAAAAGGCAGTTTTATTCTGCATATAACCATGTAATACGCAGATTCATAACTTAAAAGAATAAGAATTTAGCGGTTCTTTTTTATGAGTAATTATTTTAAAATAAATTACCTGGAACTAAATGTAAAATTACTAATTTTAGATAGAATAGAAGAAGGAGTATCAATAAATAGAATAATGTAAGAATATTTAAAAGTGCAATACTTTGCTCAGGGAATTAAGTCAGGATTTCAGCGATTCCCCAAAACCATTTATACTATTTCTATGTAAAATCTTTATTATCATGTGACACTATACAGCTTTATTGTTTTTACGCTACTGAAACCGGTTTGCACTTGTTTAGGTTAGTGTATCAATTGGTTAACAATGTAATACGTTAAAAATAAATACAAATAGGAAGTATATAAAAAAATCTCCTGAATTAAATCCCATTACATGTATGTTTAAATATAAAAATATTACCTATAAACTCGTGCAAAACATGTCATTATTAAAACACTACAGTGCGTCTAATAGTATGGTCTAATGATTATAATATACTATTATAATACCTGATGTAACAAATATTCTATATTTATATAATATATTGTCTCATTTATCCAATTGTCTAATTTATATTATATATCATCTAATTTAACCAATTGACACACAAAAGTAAACAAGTACGAACCGTTTTCAGTCGCTTATGAACAATAAAGCTGTATAGTATCACCTGATAATTAAAATTTTCCATAGAATCTTATAGTGCGTTTAATAATTTGACCAGGAACTGTACAGCATTTTATTTTATATCAATGATTTTAATTCTAAAGAACTTACTATCTTAACGCTATGAGACATACGCAGTTCAATATTTTAATTTGAAAAAAATAAATCGAAACTGGGAAAAATATGAAACGAAAAAGTGAAAAAAGTTTCACGATAATTATATTCTCCATATTTCCTTGGTAATACGCAGGTTCAAAACTTAAACGAATAAGAATTTGCGGTTCTTCTTTCTTTAAGAATAATAGTCTGAAATTAAATCAACTGGAGCTAGTTACCGAGAAATGAATATTTTTCTGTCAGGTATAAAAACAGTGGGAACACAGATAAATAAAAAATAAGAATAAGTAAGAGCCATTTTATTCGGAGGTACAAGGAACAATAGAATGCATTGCTTCCACTTCGCAACGAACGACTTCATAAAAAATGTCTCCGTTTCATAAGTTCGTAATTAAATATTCCTCCTTTCAAAAACGCTCTCTATTACAAATAACAAAAAAAGACAGAACTTACGAGAAACTTATAATATTACATTGTATAAATGAAAACAAACAACAAAATACAGCACTGTAAAGCAAGTACAATTCATAAAATTACTATTTTCTAAAACTGCTTTGTCCATGTTCATTAATATAAATCTTTTGAGTTAGACAAAAACAACAAAATGTTTTTTTTTCAATTCGAATTCAACTCTACGAAGCGCTTATTAATACTGCATAGCAATTGTGAAAAGTGTTATTAATAGAAAGTTTTGTAGTAAAACAATTTTTTTTTTTTTTTTTTTTTTTTTTTTTTTTTTTTTAAGGAGCAAACGATTTTCTTTTGTTTTCTGAAGCAAACGATAATATTTGTAAATAACGCGTTTTTAGAATATTACTCTTATTTTCAATTCTAAGCTTGGGTTTTTTTTAGCACAATGATTGATGCATCAATTTAATTTGAAATTGCTGGTTATATAATAAGGTAAATAAGTGTGTAAAGATGCATGATCCTTAATCAATATTTTTTTAACGGGAATTTATTTTTTAAATGAACACAAATTTCAGTATAGTTCTACAATTTTTACAAACAATTTAAACAACGATTTCAACAAACGATTCTATAACAGTGTCATTTTTCTAGTTTCCAATTTATGACTTTCATTGTTGAAAAAAATCAAAGCTTTTTTCTGGTAACAAATTATTCTTATTTTCTTTTTTTCGTGAAAAGTGAAAATATTTTTTTTGTCATTTTAACTTCAAAGTAATCAAATATAGAATGAAATTAAATCGGGGTTGATATAAAATGTCACTGTTAGTTTTTTAACTTTTCAATCTGAGCTAAAAATAATGTAGTTGGACCCCGTTATAACGAACTTCTTTTTCTGCATTTTTGCGATGTAACAATATTTTTCTTTTCTCGAACAAATCTAATTCGATTTTTTTTTATTCGATTTCTGCCAAGGATTTTACCAAGAAAGGCAATTGAAAGTTTGAATACATTAATGTTAATTTTGCGTTTTTTGGTATTTCACAGTAGCTCGCAAACCTTTTAACGAATCGGACATACAATTGTGTATTTCGTTTATCCAAAACATGAAAAAACACATTAAAAAAATATATATAAAATAATTCCTTATAATAAATATAATTTTAACAATTATATATTATATTTTATTATTTAATTTTATAATAATCAAATACAGTTTGAATAACACAATTTTTAGGAAATTTTACAGCAGGAAATTTTAAATGACAAAATGTGAAAGAAATTGTCCAAATAGTTATTCAATATTAAAAAGTCGCCATTTTTGGAAAACTATTCGACCGTCATAACCCTATGAAAACAGAGAAGAGTAGAATTAGAAACATCTTTCAAATCAAACAGGTTTTAATGAAATCAATACTGCTTTATCCAATAATAATTCATCGATACTGTTTTTATTTTTTCCTAGCTTAAGTATGGTTTTCAAACTAAAATGTATATCAATAATACCTAATGAAATACCTTTTTTTTTTCCTTTAAGATTAGAACGTATCAATTACTAAGAGTTCCTTTATTATTAGATACTTGTGACCGGTGTAAATCTTTAGGGATACTGAAAATTAGAAAATGTCCATGTATGAGATTGCATGAAAACAAATTAAATACTCTAATTGTTGAGCTTTGACCATGATTATTTGCAGACAATTTTGGAACAAAAAGAAAAGAATATATGACAAACTATTAAGCAATCGCGTATGACCAATAGAATTAGATTAGGATGACTTGTAAAAAAATACGAAAAAAAGAGAACTAATTCATAATCCCCCTCCCCAAAACTATTCTTTAATCCTTCACTTTACTATCCTTCAATACTCTTCTTTTACTATTACTTACTTCAATACTATCTTTCACTTTACTGTCATTCAATATATATATATATATATATATATATTTCTCTTACACGGCGACAAAAAAAAGCCTCATAACAACTCACTGAATGGCACCGCTAGAAAATTGACCAATGATTGCCGCTAAAAATGTCACATGCCAAATCCAGCTGAGGTGGCTCAACATATAGCGCTTTTAAAAACGGAAACTGAAATAACCAGAAAGAGCATACTCACCAAATGTGATCTCTTCCGAAATTCATCCCATCAGGTTGTTCAATTCAGCTGCGGCAATCTCATACTCATAAGCTAGGCAGAAGTGAGTAGTCTTTGTCGATAGATGTTATACTTATGTTTTTAACAAAGTTGTGAATCGTTCATGGTTATTATTTTTTAAAAACATAATGTTTTGTTTTTGCAGGTTTTTCCATTGCAATTCACTTATTTCAATTTTTAACAGACTTAATTATAGCCAAAATTTTAACCTTTTTAAAAAGATATCAGTTTTAGAAATTTTATCAATTTAATTAAGTTTTAAGATTTTATACTATAGCACATTTCTAATAGGTTTAACGAATTACATGTCATTTATTTGAATTCAAATTTATTTTAATGACTTAGTATTTACTAAAAAGAAGTAATTTTTTTTTAAAAAAAAGTTGTTATATGGATTTGAATGATTGTTTTGAATTCTTAGAATTTTGTGCATTTGCAATGTACCTAAGTTAGTAGCGAGCGAAGCGCTTGGTTTGCGAAGCAAACCATATAAGATTGCGTAGCAATTTTCGGGGGTTGGCGAGCGTTAGCGAGCAGGGGGCGCAGCTCACTAGTTCACTTTAATATCCTTCCCTTCACTTTACTATCCTTCAATATCAAGATACTAATTAAAACCACAGTTTCAAGCCTTTTTTTTATTTTTAAATTTCATTCTTTATGAAAAAAAAGGGATTTCAAGGAAAAATATCCTTTAAAATAACGAGATGCTAATAACAGACAAGTTTAAGCTAGTTTTTGTATCTTCATTTTCCCCTCTATTTTTTACAAAAAAAAAGAAATTTCAACCAAAAAAATTTTCTTTGAAACATCAATATTGGAATACTACAATTTTCAGCACATTTTGTAAAAATTTATTTTATTCAAAAATTTTTCGAGCGAAAAATTATCCTTTTTAGAAATCAATGTCGGAATGCAAATCACAGACAACAATTTAAGCGTATTTTTTATCCCTTTTAAATTCTATTTTTTATAAAAAAAAAATTTAAAGAAAAAAATCTTTCACGATATCAATATCGAGATATTAATTGCCGTCAATAATTTTAAGCAAATATTTTATCTTATTTTTAATTATATTTCTTATTAAAAAAGAAAGAAATTTTTAATTATATTTCTTATTAAAAAAGAAGAAAACATCTTTTAAAATATCAATGTCGGGTTACAATTTGCAGGTATCATTTTTAGGGAACTTTTTTATCTTTTGTTAACTGTACTTTTATGAAAAAGAAATTTCAATAGATAAAATATCTTTTGAAATATAAATAACTACATAAAACCGTTTTAAGCTAATTTTTAATCCTCTTTTAATTCTATTCTTGATAAAAAAAAATATATATATATAAAAATTCATAAGCTCTGATAATATTCTGGGTGGAATAAATTGTTCTTTTAATATACATAAGCGTTCCACAATTGAATGGACAATTTTCAAAAATTGCTCTTTCATTGTGATCAACAACCTAAACAGCATCAATTGTATTTAAATCCAAGTGAATATAAATGATTATTTAGCACTTAAATGCAATTATTCACAAGCGAATATTTGTTGCAATAGGTTTGGGTCATTGTTTCATAAAATGAGAAAGACATTAGGTTTTCAAGCTTTTATTTTTATTTAATTTTTATGAATTTGTTCTCTTTTCGCTATTTTTAAAACCAATATTCATGTTTTACAATTAATAAATGAAATTGTTTTTAACGAGAATATAAAAATAAAATAAAACATTTTAGAGCGCAATTGGTATATATTTTATCATAATAACAGACGGTAGTTACCGGATTTAGATTCGAAAAATCGATTGATGGGAAAATGTGGAACATGTAGAAAATGTAGAAATAATAGAAATGTACTGTTTAATGAGCTCCGCTGAGGTACGAGTAACTGTAATATAGTGTTACCAAGCTTCAAATTTCTTGGTTGACAAGGTGCTGAACTCCCCATGTAGTAAATGGTGACTGGTGCACGTTAAATCTGTTGGGTCACAAAGTCTTACATGTTCCAATAATAAATAATGCCTCTGGGGGTATTGAATTGGAGGTTGGTCGTTCTCTGGTTCAGGTCAAAATTACGATCTGTGGATGAATGAATGGATGTATGAACGAATGCGCCCTATAAACGGGTATGGGATATAGATGGTGCCTTAATTACCGAAAACAACAACAACCAAGTTTTAAATTCTGTTACGAAAATCACTAATAGATGGCACTGATAACTCAGAAAAATGATCTTAACTAAGCAGAGCACAACCTTATATTTCAAAAGTTTTCTCTCTTGACTGCGCCATCTGCTTATAAACTTTGTAACTAAAGATAAAACTTCATGAGAATAAATATAACGGTTACTAAGCAGAACGTAACAACGAATTTTCTAAAGTTGTTTTTATAGGTAATTGTAGGTTATTGGTACCGTCGGTTACTTTAAGGCCCGCACCGAAATGTAAATGATAACAAAAATTGCTGAACACGGTTAAGAGATCACAGGTTGGAACGTCTATTTTATTAATTAAAAAGGATTTCAAATATAAACATTAAAAATAAAAGAATACTTTACAGTGTCTTTTAGATATATTAGTTCTAAAATAGTAATGAGCTAAAAATAATCGCTACGAAAAGTGACGATCTACCATCTATCATCGATGGTACAAATTGCCGATACAATTTCAGAACTCAGAAGCAAGATATTTTTTTAAAATAATTAATTAAGGAAATAATTTCCATAAAAAGCTCGTTAAATTAAAACAATATTTTCTATAAAATATAAGAAACAAAAATTCTGTGAAATTATAAAAATTTACACATAGTGAAATTGTAACCATCGATTGTACAAATTATCGTACCGATTGCAGAACTTCTAAACAAAATAATAATTTTTTTTTAATAAAACTTCATAAGAATCATAAAAAAGTTAATATTAATATGGAAAAGGACTTCAAGTAGGTTTGTTAAATTAAAAAAATATATATATTTTTAAAAGTATTTAGGATACAATTGCTGTGAAATTATATACATTTACTTACAGGAAAATTACTGCATAACGTTATCAATATTAGTTCAATATTTCAATTCGCAAAAAAAAAATTTTAAAAATACATATTTGAAAAAAGTTATAAATTTGTCTGGTAAATACACTTTTCTAAAAATAAAATTCAAGTTTTTTAAATATAATTTTACCCAAAATAATATTTTTTCAAAGTGTAGAACAATCCGATACGAGCTGAAGATGAATAATGATTTGAGAAGTTAATGGTTAAAACTACAACAATTCCCACAAACATTTATTTTTTTATTGAAATCCGCACATAAAAAATGCTTCCTTTATTATTATAAAACTATATTAAAAATTTTTATTATTTGTTTGATCACATAGATTGTGATTTTTACAAGTTGATTCGCACATTCAATGTGATCAAAAAAACACACGAATGTTATTTTTTAATCACATTGAATGTGATTTTTTACTATTCCCAGAAATATTTATTCTTTAATTAAAAAGATTACATAGAATATGATTTTTTTAAATTCAAATTTTAATATAGTAACCCCACATGCGCATTTATTCACTTAAGAAATTGAAATGTGTTCCAAATATGTACTACGATCATGTACCATAAAAATCACTATAACTGCAAAATAGCAAATGAGAATTATGTAAACTCGATTCTAAAATGGTTGCAAAATTAACTATCATAAGAAGAATTTAAAAAAATTGCAAATTGTACCCCATATGACTTCCTTAAATGCATTAGTGTCATTTAGAAAATTTAGAGCGTAAATAATTTTGTAAAACATAAAATTTTACAACAAATGTAATTTAATAAGTATCCCTCATAATGGCTGAATTATTTTATTTTCTATCAATAAAAGAATATTTAAAAAAATTGCTTAATGGGAAAAAAATTGGCAACAAATTATTGAACCACGCGCACTTTTTACAAAATATACTTTTAAAAAAATCTTCTCCAACATTATTAAACAATTTAGCTCCAACAACGTTTTTTTCTAACGAAGAATTAGCTATAATGAAAGATCTTTAACTCTGGTATGAACAGATTGCAAATATTTATTATCCCGAGTTAACTCGGGCATAGCAGAATTCATCAATACGTTTTGTTTTATAACATTTTTATTCGGCCGGAAGCAAAACAAAAAATAATAATTATTTGTACTGATTGGAAGTTTGTCGATTTTTGTTTGAGAGTTTTTCTATTTATGGGACTGCAGACGGGTTTTGTACAATTGCATGTACGATGTTTGATGTATTTACATAGAAAAAAGGGTAAAAAAAATGACATTCGATAGCGAAAGTGAAAGTAATGAAGATGATTTTTCAGATTATGAAGATGTGAACATATACGAAGACTAATATTTAACTTTCTTCATTTGCTCGAGATAATTTAGGATGGTAAACTGATGGTAAATTAAATATTTTTTACACATAAAAAATTTAAAATTTCAACTTAGAACTTGTGCATTATGTTTTGTTTTAGTTCCTTGTATTTATTAATGAAATAAAAAAATATGTTGATTTTTTGTATTTTTTTTCTTCAAAACAATTGATAAGTTAAGTGGTTAACGAATGGGCGATTAACTCTAATTATTGAAAGATTTAGCTCCAATGACAAAACGAACTATTTTTCTTTTTTCAATTTATAACATTGAGTGTCCAGATACTCGGCAATGCCTAAATTAAGCCTACAGATTCCATTATTTGTGTTAAGAAACAGAAGACAAAAAAAAATCCGATTTGCTCCATTCATAGAACGAATAGATCAAAGAGCGACTATTATTTGTTTGCTTACGCAGATCTTTACAAACAATAGAATGATAAGAATGCTTTTTTTGAATGGTAAGAATATTCGGATCGAAAATGTCGCTCTCCCTCGGCCTTATCACTTACTACGTTACGCAAAAAATACCTAAAATGCCAACTATTAGAAACATTGGCACTCGAGCTCTCACTTTTATCGAACTTTGATACAATGAACTGGCCTTTGTAATGATTTCGTGTTTAGAAGAGGCTGTAAACATTGCTTATGCGTTGTACCTCCCGCACTGTTTACTAAACAATGAAATATTTTTACTTTCGTATATCGATATTACCACAAGATTACAATTATATTGCATTTCTGAGAAGATTTAATCTTATTTCACCGTAAGAAGTAATACACTGAATGCATTATTATAATTTTTTGGAAAAAATGGTTGAATAACAATTTATTTAACACTAGAAAGACTGAAACTTAGTACATACCTATATTGCCCGAAAGCAGTGAAAATGACTGGATTGAGAAAGAATAACTAATGTGTAGAGAAATTTGCTTAAAATTAAGTTGTAATATTTTTTATATTATTTACAGTTATATAACAAGTTGTTAGTAAATATTAACACTAAAAAAAATTACATGTTGTACAAAAAGTCACAAAATTCTAAGAAATTAAGTCATTCTATGCATCGTTGTTTTTCCAATTGAAATTAAAAAGCAGTAAAAATAACTTCCTTGGGCAATCTAGTGTTAAGTGTTACTTTACCAAAGTAAAACAAAAGAAATAACTATAAATAAGATGGTGTTCAAACTGTTAACTGTGAGAAAATTGTTTATTATCTGCTTTAGCCTAATACGATTAAATAACCAGAATTTTATCGCAACTACTAAGCTCACATAATGAAGCGACTTAGTTCCTTGCAACTTTGTACATGTTTTATGCGAGAGGGCTTCAAGCAACGTCTCCTATAACTGAAAGCCTCCACACGGTTTCTTATAGACCACTATGAAAGTAACCCAATTAGCGAAAATCTTGTAAAAATAAGAAAGTGGTAGCAAATATATGTCTAAAAATTTTTTTGATTTATGAATATGATTGTCTTATTTACTTGTCAACCAATACAGATTCAATTCTCAAATATCTATGATACATTTCTCTTAATTACTTTGGAAATAGAAAATGGGTCGATGCGCACAACTAACTCAATTTTTAAATAGTCTGCTCAGACTAATAAAAAAAAACAACCGTGTGGAGGCTTTCTCATGTAAGAGAACCACAACATTTCCTCTATTTCAACACATGTGTGTATCCTGCACTCTCTAATGCGAAAAGTCTAACTCCATAGTTCAGTCAAATTTCTTTTTTATGGTTTTGAAACTATGCTAGTAGTAAATGGTTGAAAACAGTATAGCTTTGTATTCGTGGTTTTATAACCTTATGACTTGCAAACGGTTGCAAAATATTCTTTTCAGTAAACTTTACAGTTAAGGGCATGAACATATGGTTTATTTTGCCATAATTTTATAATAAAGATTCTAACAGTATGGGGATATAATCTCCATGGTTTTTTATGGTTTCTACCTCAAAGGTTCATATAAAAAATTATTTTACTAAATATTTTCATAATTTAATTTAATGCTTTTCCATAAGTTATTTTAATTCAATAAAATTTGATTTATAAGGAATATTAATTTTTATACGCTCTCTTAAACAATCCTAATTTTAATCTTAAAAATTTAAATTCCTACAAATTGGGTTAAGTAGTTTACGAGAAACAAACAATTTTTAAAAAAATAAGTTTATTTTTAATTCATTTGCATAAATGTATGTTTGAAACATACCTGTTCTCTCTTTTTTTATCTATTTAGTTATTTACTTATATTTTTGAATGCAAATACAGAACTTTCTTATAATTAGCAATAATAAACATCAGTTTTATTTTTCCTATGTTCATGAATAAAATCCTTAAAACTAATGAAAAAGCATTATATTGCTTCAAAACTTCTCATTAAACGAAATATTTTTTTTTTTTAAACCAGGGATGGCAAATCTCTTTCACAGAAAAAAAAAAAAAGATTTTTTCCAACCCAGCTGGAAAAATGGAAAACAAAAAATTTTTCAAAAAGAAATATAAATTAAAACAATTTTAATAAACAGTTTGTAATTGTTCAAATAAAGGTATTACTTTCCAAGTTTTATATATATATATATATATATATATATATATATATATATATATATATATATATATATATATATATATATATATATATTTGACTTTAGTTGCACACTGTTAGAATTTTCATTCTGAAATTAGGGTACTAAAATTACCGGCTGTCTATCCGAATGACCAAAAGGTTTATAGTTAGGAACAGCTTTTTACCTTTACGGTTTTGAAATCGTTAATACAAAACTATACAGTTTTGTAACCATTTACAACTAGCACAGTTTCTAAACCATAAAAATAAAACTTAAACGGACATAGGAGCTCTGTGGGTGCTGCGCCATTTGTGCGGGAATGATAGTTTCGTATTCTTATAGTCTAGGATTCATCGATTGAAGAGTGCGGGACACTTGAAACTCTTCATGAATAGAAGGAATGGATGAAATATTGTGGTATCAATGATGGGGTTCGAACCCCTGTTCAGCCAGTCATGAGACGGATGGATTAGCCCATTTAGCTACAGTATGTACCCAACTGCAAGGAACAAAATGGCGTCATAAGGTGGACCTAGTGTGCGCTGATCAAATTTTGGTTTTTAAACAGTTTTAGGTAGAACAATCAACAAACTTTTTTTTCTCACACTTAACAGTTTGAATAAAATCTTGTTTATCTGACTGTTTTGGTTGAATATGGTAAAATAACAATAAAATAAAAAAATTACTATTTGACCATTTTTCCCAAAATTTATAACAATGCACTCAATGTATTACTTCTTTGATGAAATAAGGCGTTTTTTCATAAATGCAATATAGTTGTAATCTTGTGGTAACAAAAATATTTGAAAGTGAAAATATTCATTGTTCAGTAAACAGTGCGGGAGGTTCAACATAAGCGAAACCCGAAATCATTACGAAGGCCAGTTCAATGTATAAAAGTACGATAAAAGTGAAAGCTCGAGTGCCAATGCTTCTAATTGTTGGCATATTTTTTAGATATTCTTATGTATTTTTTAAGTAGAGTCCCCCTTCAACGAAATCTGACTACAGCGAATTTCTTTCTATATCTAATTTTTATGGAAATAGCATTTAAAATGTTCATCATATAAAGAATGTCCTTTAACGAATTTTTCCGTCGTTTGTCTTTTTGTTTTCTTTATTTTTGAAGAAAGTTTCAGTGTAACTTTCTCAAAAGCCTATTTCTGGAGATGGTCACTTGTCAATAAAAAAGTTTTTTTTTTTTTTAAATTAGATCATAGTACAGTTATTAAAAAGAAAGAAATATTTACAAAACCAACGAGTTGCAGATTTTTACAATATTTAAAGCAGACGTATAGCAACAATTCTGGTGAGCAAAATTTGTTCAGACAGTATCTTTTTAAAACTAAAATTAGTTAAATTTTGAATTTTTTTAATAGTTTACATTATATTAAATAATTGATTTGATGGCTTCTGTTTGCACTAATCCGGTGATATGGGGCTATTGTGAACAAAACAGCTATTTTTCGAAAAGAGATTATTAAAAAATATTGTATACAAACTAAGCTATATATTAATAAAAATGATAACAAATATTTCAATATTAAATTAAAAAATATTAGATGTATTCAAACCAAAAATTCATAGCATTTTCTTAACAAATTTATAGACATTTTCTACACTAGCCCCCTTTTCCCCCGCTATTGTTTTTACTTAAGATTACAAATTAAGATTGCAATTAGATTGCTTATACTTAAGATTAAACATTCTAACATATTTTCTTTTATAATTTTACATGATATATAAAATTGTGAGATATTTAAAAATTAGCATGCTTCTTAAACATATGATGATAAATTTCGACATTTAAAAGTCCAACATTTATTTTCTCTATGAGTTTTTAAATTGTATTTGATTTAAAATGAAGATAACATATTTTCTATGCATGATGATAGAGTTTGACATTAGATAATACATTCAATGAGAATTGAAAAATTAATATAAAGTATGCTCTCAATATCTCGAACTTCGCTATCTCGAAATTTTTTTAGTGTCCCTTCAACTTTCAGATATCGAGAGTATACTGTACTTTTTATGCATGTGATATCAAATTAAAAAGTTTGAAAATTAACGATTATATACACTGCCATAGACAATCTTTAAATGCAATGTAAATGTATATTATCATTTTCTGTATAATAAATTGTAAATTGAATTAGATTTAAAAAATTAATGTATTTTCTATGCGTATGATTGTAAATTTTGAGAATTAAAAATTATCTATAACATTATATTTTCCAAACATGATACTGTTAGCAGAGACACGGTAGTTGAACTCCAAAACCGACTATTAAAAATGTCTCTTTATTCCAGGGAAATATTGATATTATTTATTAACTGTTAGTTTAAATATATATATATATATATATATATATATATATATATATATATATATATATATATATATATATATATATATATATATATATATATATATTATGTATGATTATAACTGGATGCTTGCGACAGGCAATCAGGTTCGATAACCCAAGTGACTCCACTTGCAGGAATCCATAAATAATTCTTCAGCGTCTGATTCAAAAATTCCTTCAGCGTGATAATAGACTCAAGCCTTAAAGCTGTACCGTTAACACGCCATGCACAAACACGTGATTGGGAAGAATTATGTGATTAGTTGGGGTCATGTCCAAGAGGTCATGGGTTCGATTCCCGCCAACCGAAGACTCCCTTTGTTGTAAATGGTGACTACTGCTCGTTAAATCTGTCGAGTCACAAAGTCCTCCATGCTCCCATAACAAAACATGCCTCTGGGAGTACTGATTCAGGAGTTTCCTTGTCTTCTGGATTGGTTCAAAATTTCAAGGCTACGGAGCTGAACATTAGAAGTCGTGAACCCAAAATTGGGTCGGCTGTTCAACGACAGTCATAAAATAAAATAAAAAGTACTGAATATAAGTTGTTTAAAATTATATTTTTATATAATAACTAATAGTTGAAATGAAAATTAAATATATTTGTACAGAATTAAGAGGAACTATTATAAGAAAAGAGCTAGATGGTGGGCATAAATATCTCATACATACACTCGCACACATAGAAACAAGAAAATTTTTTCATGAATATTTATGTACTAAGAAACCATTACATTCGCTCACATTACTTCTTTTATTTGATTATATATGACATAGATATGTTTTCTATTTTACGAATCAAATGATAAATAATTCATTTATTAATATCGATTTTTCATAGTTTCAATAATATTTTATGATTTTTATTAGTTAATATTTTATCATTGTTAAGAATAATTTTATTATATGATTATTAGTTATTAGTTACTTTATTTTACGATCTTAGTTAAATCATGCATAGGCTCGAAAACGTTCATATATAATAAGTTTTAGGATAAGCCATTAATTAAGTATAGTCATACTATTCAATCGAGTAACAATAAGACATAGGCTCGAAAACGTTCAGGTATAAAAAGTTTTGGGATAAGCCATAAGTGAGAAATAGACGTAATATTCAATCGAGTAACACTAATACATAAGCTAGAAAACGTTCATATAAAATAAGTTTTAGGATAAGTCAAAGTTTAAATATAGTCGCAATATTCATTCAAATAACTATCAAACATGGGCTTGAAAAACTTTAAATGTATTAAATGTTTTGATAGGTAATAATATTTGTTCGAATATTTAATTTTTTTTTAATAATACTCTAAATAATATCTTTGCAATCAAAGATTTTTTTCTTTTCAAAAATCTAACTTTTAACAAACAAAATTATCACTGACTCCATGTTGTTCTTTCACTTGAGATTAAAAATTGTAGTGAACTCTCGCTACTACGACTGAAATACAACAATAACTCCCTTTATTGCGATAATGTTTCGTGGTCCGAATGAACTTGCGTATAAATTAATGTCATGTTCCTCTTAATATTTCGATATTCTCTAAAGCAATAAGCCCCTGTAAAACGATTTTTTTTTTTCAAATTTCAACCTTATTTTCTCCGTTTATTATCGGTTTTCGAGTAATGTAAAAAATCTAATTTTATCGTATTTTGCGATTTTTTCCATCTTTTCTGACAAGAGAAGACTCACTGCTGACCACCCCAAAAGCTTCCATTCTTTGAATTGCCCCCCCCCCCCTTATCTCTTAAGTAGTCACAGGTGTAACATTCCTATCTGATTTCATTTACTTCAAGCTAATAACTGATCATGAGTCAAAAATGACCACAAGCATCACAATAACATCTGAAAGGGAATTTTTTCTGTAGAGGGTGAATGGAGCACCCTTCACAAACGAAAATCATTTTGGTGCTTAAGACTCAATGCATACTTTGTTGGTTGACTTGACAATCAAAAAAATGAATAAACATACAAAAATATCGTATAATTTTCAATAAAAATGGTTTTCAGGTACGATCTTATTTTCTGAATTTGTTTCAATTGTTTTTAATATTTAACCATAATTGACAATCTGCAAATATATTTTTTGCATATTATATAAATACATTTTTAGTTTACATATATAACATTAAAATTTTTAAGAAAAATCTTATTGTGTCCCCAAATCTCCTTGTGTCATGTAGACCCTCGATATAACGATATATCTCTCTACAACAATATATTTATTTGGTTTCCAAAATATTGTTGTAGCGAGGTTTAAGTGTATTATTTTTTTTAAAACTACTTTTAACAGAACATTTTCTACACACTAAGGACCTTAAAATATCTTACCTGTTCCTCGACATTTCCATTGTGGAGTTCATCCAAAGTGGGCCGGGGTTGATGAGCGTGTAATGAGTGAATATTTCTGTAGTGGTCAAGGCGTGGAAGTGCCTCTTGTGTATAGTGGCAGAGTGAGCGAGTATTGCATGTATCGGAGCATTCTCCCACCTGTTCCACGGGCTCTACCTGAAAACGAGAACGTTTTTTCTCCTCACCTTCCATCCCGACATCTGTTGATTCCATTACCTGTCGTCTCTCTCTAACACCCGACACCTAGTGGCGGTTATCTTTTCATTCACAATTGATGCGGAGAGATTCACGTAATCTAAGATTTACAATGAAAAACGTAATCGTTTTTTGAGGAAATGATCTTTTGACGCAGATGGGTGTCCCTTTTATGTACGCTTTTTTTTTTTTTTTTTTTTTTTTCTTGTCTCTCTAATTACAATTTAAAATACAGACCCTGACCAAATTATTAGACGCACTATAAGATTCTATGTAACATTATAATTATCAGGTGATACTATACAGCTTTATCGTTTTCACGCCACTGAGACCGTTTTATACGTTCGTGGATCAATTAATTAAATTAGACGATATATAATATAAATTCGACGATTGGATAAATTAGACGGTATATAAATATAGAATATTTATTCTATCAGGTATTGTATTTGTATATTATAATAATTAGATCAAATTATTAGACACACTATAAGATTCTATGTAAAATTTTAACTATCCGGTGATACTGTGCGGCTTTATCGTTTTTACGCGACTGAAACCGTTTTGCACTTGTTTAAGTTCGTGTATCAATTAATTAAATTAGACCATATATAATATAAATTCGACGGTTGGATCAATTAGACGGTATATAAATATAGAATATTTATTCTATCAGGTATTGTATTTGTATATTATAATAATTAGATCAAATTATTAGACACACTATAAGATTCTATGTAAAATTTTAACTATCCGGTGATACTGTGCGGCTTTATCGTTTTTACGCGACTGAAACCGTTTTGCACTTGTTTAAGTTCGTGTATCAATTAATTAAATTAGACCATATATAATATAAATTCGACGGTTGGATCAATTAGACGGTATATAAATATAGAATATTTATTCTATCAGGTATTGTATTTGTATATTATAATAATTAGATCAAATTATTAGACACACTATAAGATTCTATGTAAAATTTTAACTATCCGGTGATACTGTGCGGCTTTATCGTTTTTACGCGACTGAAACCGTTTTGCACTTGTTTAAATTCGTGTATCAATTAATTAAATTAGACCATATATAATATAAATTCGACGATTGGATCAATTAGACGATATATTATATAAATATAGAATATTTATTATATCATGTATTGTATTAGTAAATTATAATAATTAGAACAAATTATTAGACACGCTACAAGATTCTATGTAAAATCTTAATTATCAGAATTTTGATAAAGAATTCTTGCCAAGGGGCATGCTGACAATCAGATAGTAGCTTTGATAAATGTCCGAAATATATACTAGGTCTACTAAAGAGTCACTGCCCGGTATACATTGATTCGCTACGCCCTTCATCAATGTATTTTTAAGGTCAAGTGCCCGGTATACATTTAAGTACTCCGAACACTGATGTTTCTCCTGATCTATCGTCAGAAAATAATAAATAAATATAATATCAACCAATAAATTAATATGAAATTGGAAGTGTTAAAAATTTCGTTTCAAAATTCACCAAATCGACTATGTGATTGTTGACATTCACCGGTGAAAGTCGACATTCTCTTGATTTCGCTCATTCACAGCAACATATTCATACGAACTAATGGAAAATGAATAAAAATCTGTTATAAATGACAAAAGTTTATTTTTTGCGATAAAAAGAAAAGAATGTGTTCAAACCAAATTTTCCAGATATTTAAAGTAAGTAAATACCCAGGTAAGCACCTATAATTAGATAGCATCAGAAAACCAGTAAAATCTAACGTTATCTCGCATAACTTTCCAATATTAGGAAGATACAAAGGTAACTTTTTATCTGCATTATATAACATTAAATTTTATACAAACTAATATTATCTAGAGTAACATTATTTTGCATTGGTTTTGATGCTTTATAATATTAGAGTTCGTATTTTATGATATTATTTTGCATTGCATTTTATTTCTGGAGTAGCAAGGGGAAGATTTGGATGGTAGTAGAATAATTCGGTTATATATTTTTACTTAATTTCCTGTATTGCTGTGAAGGAATAAAACATGTATCAATAGTTTTATAAATTCATTCCACACATTGTTTACTTAGCAATACAGAAATACTAAATGAAATTATATTAAGAAATTCTGCTACCTTCCACCCTCTTATTCCAAAGTATATTTTGTGTTCAGTTGATTTTTTGAGTAAATATTTAAAATTTAGTAAAAAATAATACTTGAATTCCTAAACTTTTATTGATATTATTTTCTCTTCTTTATAAAATAAACTTTTTTGATAAATTTTATATCATCAATCATTTCCAAGTATTTTTTTTTATTTTTTTAGAAATGAACCGATGTAATCAATCTAGAAAAATTTATCAACTCTAGTCATCTCCCATTTTACTCTAGTCACTTGTAATTTCACAATTATCATGCATTATTCATTTTCTGAAATTATATAATTAAAATCACACTATATAATTATAAAGTAAAATTTACATTTAAATTGAGTGGAAATTTTAACTTAAAAAGAAATTTCCTTAAAATCCTAAAATAAAATTGTTCAGTTATTAAATTGTCATTTTCCGTAATTGACACAATAAAGATCATAATTTAAAATTATTCAAATTACTTACCTCAACAATTATTTTCTTCCGCTTCTTTTTTCACTTTTTGACTTACGTAACTTTATTCTTCTAGTATTTGAAATTTTACTTAACAAAACATATGAAACAAAACCCAAACACAATGTAGAAATTTTTTTCGAGTGAGCTAAACCAGGAAAGCATCTAATATTATGAAAATTGCCAGTAGTTTTTTATAAATCAAAAATAACTTTGCGCAGGAAAATCGAAAATTTTCAACAATTTGATAATTATTTAAAAGTGCTATGTTCTAAACCAATAATCTAAGCCAAAAAATGTACATAACATTTTAATTCAAAGCTAAAACAAGTAGCAAATAAGTTATATCTAAATTAAATTTGCACAAACATGTAATTGCATACGAGAATAAGACGAAAAAAATATAACATTTTTTGCATCATCTTTTAAAAGCTGCTATGAATGATCAAAATTTGACTACAATCAATTACTCTTTTGAGAACATTGCTAAAACAAAATAGATTTTTAAAAAAATTCCATTGCCTGCATTTTCCTGAAAATAGATAATGAGTTCTAAACATAAATGGGTTTAAGAAAAAGTAGGTGTTATATGAAAAACATTTTAAACAGAGCTTTTTATTAAAAGAAAATTCAAAACAATGAGCAGAGGCTGAAAATCAAGTTTCTGGTATTGATGAATTAGCCATTCAAAAACAATATTATGCATTTAAAAAACTTGTTTTCGTAAGGCATATACAGGACCTCACAGAGGAAAATTTAAGCAAGATTCTTCTCCACATTGGTTTAAATTTTTTGTTTTTACTAATTTTAAATATTAAGCTAAATTTTAAATATTAAGCGAAACAAATTTTTGCTATTATCATTATTTTACTATTATATTATTTTAAACATGATAATAATAATTTAAATAATATATATATATATATATATATATATATATATATATATATATATATATATATATTATATATATATATATATATATATATAATTAAAGTAATAAATTCAATGCTAGTTGTATAAATGCTCATAATCTAGAGTTAATGTTTAACGATAATGTTAAAATAAAATTGCTTTCGATAACTTGAAAATTTAAAAGTAACTAAATTTTAAATACATCCAACTGTTTTCACAATACTTCATCATAACTATAAAAAAAATTTCAAAGTTTATATCTTATTAAATTTTATTAATGAACATATCATATCTGCCAACCCCTATTTTCGAAAATTCTGAAGATTTATTTCGAAGTTGCAGAATAAATTACATACTGCAGTAATTAAGAATATAAAAAAAAAAAGAAAAATCACGTCAAACATTATTTTACATCATAATTATTTTATTTAAAAACAAAACACAGTATAAAAATAAACTTCATTCAATTATAAAAGCAATAATATTCTTACAATCATTGTTTAATATAAAAAACAACAAAAAATTCTTTTGCTAAAATACAAGTTGAATACATACATTTGTTGTGAAATAATTTTTATTTTTTATTATAATATGTAACAGTTGCGCTTTTATTATATTTTTACTTTAAAGTTAAACAAATTTCCGAGACTTTACAGCATACTTTACATTTTAAGGAATAAACATGTAGTTTTATTCCTTAAAATGTAAGTTATTGTTTACATGCAACTATATTTCCGAGTGATAAATCGGAGAATCTTTCTATGTTTTATGAAATATTTTATAAAATGATCAGCAATAGTTAATATTGTGTATATGACACAAACACACACAGGTATGGGTCTTTTTTCAAACTTCTACACAACAACCAATAAGAAAACTTTCAGCTCAGACAAATTTTAAGTGCACCTTGCGGCACCAGTTGTTTTCTGCAGGATCGGCCCCAGTACCAGACTGTGTCATTTTCCATTCGCAGTGTCCCCATCTCAAAATTGAATTTTTCTTTCCTGGTAGATTAACTTTTTAATCAAGCAGATGAAGTTAAAATTAAAAGAGAGAAAAATTTACGTTGATAATACTAAATTTAAACTATTAAGCATCGAATATTTTCTTAAAACTTGTGACATCCTTTATAATAAAATTCAATGAGTAGATTTTCGTATCAATACCTGCGTCAAAAAAAAAAAAAAAAAAAAAAAATCGGTATCACCACACAAAAATCGTAAAACATAACAGAGGGAAGGTGATTAGCTAAAAGAGTTTAATTTATAACTGCCCTCAAGTAAAAATTTCATTCTTCCATTTAAAAAAAAAAAAAATGATAGTACAAAACCCTTAAGCCTTTTTCATTTGAGGTGAATATTTGAACATATACTGATACAAAAATATCTCAAATTCAATACTTTTTAATGTTTTTTTTAAAGACAAAGCACCATGACATTTTAACTATCAAAATATTTATTTTTTACATTGCGTAAGCTCATAGAGAATGTCAAAAATTGTAACTCTTTTTCAGCACTGTTTTCATTCAACGTAAACACACTTAAAACAGACCATTGTTGTATAGTTTTTAATCATTTTCTATCATTTACTAATTAATATAAATAATAAATTACGTAAAATGACTCATTATATTACAATATTTCAAACAGGAAATTTTAACAAAGTAATAATTGTGTTCGTCTTATGAATAAAATTTCAAGCATTCTAAAATTTAATGGTTTTAACTGAAAAGTAGCCGATTAATTAATTATTTTTACATGGCAAACTAGCTTATTGAAAATAGTTTTTTATTTTTATAATTATTACAGAGAAATTCTGTCAGATGCGAATAACCACGTTGTTAGTAGCATATTCTGAACTTACTACAATAATAATTATTTATAGTTAGACAATGCGTCTTAACAGAGAAGTCAACTACTACGCTCGAACTACTCATTGTCAATAATGATTAATACAATCATAATATTTACTGACTTTATAAGATACGTGATCATGAAATTGATTCCTAAATGTTTTGATTAAGCGGTCAAGATTATTAAGTACACTCACTAAATGTTTCTAGAACATCATCCTCTCTAACAGATCATGCTTTCAAGTGTTTTCTATTTCTCTTCTGGCGGATTTTAACTAATGGACTAACACTATCTACGATACTACTTAAATGTTTTATATAACTATCATTGAAATTTACAATATTGACCAAAAATTAACTAAATTATAAATACCTTTTGAAGTTAAAGCGATTCATTCTAACTGCACTATATTCATATCATAAAAAAAATTTGAATGAGAATAAAAAATAGATTTAAAACATTTTTTTTTTTTTTTGGAGAATCACAAGCATTAATAATAAAGATTATAATAAGACAATAATAAAGATTCTCTCGGTACTGCAGCATATCCTTGCTTTTTAATGATTTAATAAAATTAAAAAGAGCGGTCATTTTTCTGTCGGAACTTGAAAGTAAATCTCTAAGCATGTGAACGAACGTGACGTAAGGTATATGTGGTAGGTAGGTTGGTAATTATTTTTTTTTTTCGTCGCACTAGAGCTCCACAATGGGCTATTGGCGACGATCTGGGAAGCATTCTTGAAGATGCCATCGAAGACATGCCATCGCAATATTAATCCTCTGCACAGAAGATGGCTTTCCTGCTTAAGTAGTCCGAGGACCTGCTCTTGAAAGATGAGCACTTTATAATAGAACCGTTTACCGAGGACCGATCCCGCGCACCCTCGTCCCTACGCAGGCTAATCAAAGTGGTAACCGCCCGCTTACTGACTGCAGCCAGTAATGCTTGACTTCTGTGTTCTACTAGGTCTTTACGATTAGTCCAATGCTTGACTAAGGGAAAGAAAGGTGAGTTTAAATTGATATGAGTTCTTAAACTTTGTAGTGTTTAAATCGTATTCTTTGTACCCGATAAAATCATGCTTAGAATATTTTAGCTGGTATGTAACGCGCCCATATGCGATGTAATGCACTTGATGCGTTACGTGCATTAACCTGATAAAATACGCTTACAAATCCAGTAATAAGCCCTTGATAAATTAACGTGTGTGCATAATCACAAGTGTGAAAGCCGCATTAGAATTTCGTATGTTTCGATTTAATTTTTGAAAAGAAATAGTTTAATATTATAAACTTTTATACAATAGAACTCTGAGATCCAGAATTAGTCTAAAGGGGCGACGAAATAAAAATTGTAAGACCTGATTAATATTTGTCGAAGGTTTATAATCCGACAATTACAACATGAGCTCTCTGCCACGATATTCTCATATATATATATATATATATATATATATATATATATATATATATATATATGCACATACATTAATAATAGACAGTAGATCAGTACATGCACAAGCTCACGTGAGTACATTGTATATACGGACGTAGAATGAATGAATCATTTGTACTTACGTACATACAGTGTATGTAGTACATAAGTATTTATGTACGTTGAGGCATATATATAGATACACATATACATTATAAGTTCAGTAAGCAAAAAAAAAGTTCCTAATGATCGGATCTTCACGTTCTAGGATTCAATCGTTATTGTTCAAAGAGGTGAGCTAAATTGCTAATTAATTAGTGATGAGGATATTTTAAGTTACTAAATCACCCACAAGAAAGTAAGTTTTACTTTCTCTGAATATAAATATATCTTTTTTTTCTCCGACGGATTCGGATTCCTGACCGCCAAAATATAATAGTTAGCCGCAATCTAGGAAATATGGTTCCCATAGGTTGGTCAGGAGAGAGGTTCAAAATTTGGACCCTCTTTGTTAATTTTATTTTTTGCATATTTCGTTATATCTCGAGATTTTTGAATGAAAAAAGTTTGTAAATAATTATAAAATTCGCTTATCCAAAAATAATTCATTGCATAAAAAAATAAAAAAATTAAAAAAAAAAAAAATAAATAAAAAACTTTTCTTTTGCTATGTAAAAGTGTAAAATTATATTCTTTAAAAAAGTGTAAAAAAATTTTATACCTTACAATTTAAAATTTCTTCAATTATTATTAAATGAAATAATATAAAATGAAATAAATATTTATTCAACTAATTAAGTTATTATATAGCATTTTTATAACTTTTGCATTTGGAGGCAAGATTAGGTAATTCAGTAGACACAAGAAAGATGAAAAAAAATAAACAAAAATATTGTTTAAATGATGAAATTCTCGTTTATTCTTAACTCAAGAAGTATTCGTGGGATCTCTCTGCTCCCATATTTCAAAAATAAACTTACGAACTTAATGCATAACAAAATTAAAAGTGAAAAAAAGAATTCTAAAATAATTATCAAACAGCCGCGGTTGCCATAGCAGCGCACTGTTTACTATTACTCTTTATTGTAGTTTAAAATAAGTGAGGCCGCCATCAAATCCAAACCAAGACCCATTTTGCCAATGGGTAATAAAAAATAATAAATATTTATTAGGGTGATTACGTGAAGTAAGGAAAAATTTCTTGTCTGTGAACTTTTTATACCGGACACAGCTCGAGTTGTTTGTTTAAGAAAATGGATACAGCTGAAAATTCATCTTTATGAAAATCGACATATAAATGGAATGAAATAGGGAGGGAATTTTTCCACGGAACTAAAAGCTTTAAATCCAAACCTTTAACCTTACACCAATCTTGTGTCGGAGTTTTATTTTTACTATCACGAAATGTTTGCACTAAAAACCTCTTTTCAATAACGCAAAAATATTGCAATTACAAATCTTAAAATTATTTTTAAATTGAAAATTACTTTTAAAAAGTAATGTCACTTAGGTAAAATAAAATAAAAAGGTGAATGTTAAACCTTTTTATCATAGTTGTCATTATAAGGTAAACAGAAATACACCCAGATAGCAAAATAAGGTTTCTTTTAACTCAGCAAAAACCTTTTAATGTAAACTTAGAAAGGTTTGTTATGCGGTTTACGTGTAAACTTTTTAACCTTAAAACGAGATCTGTCTCTATTCTACGCACATTACCCAAAACCTTGGAAAACAACCTTCTTCATTAAAACCTTTAAGGAAGCTAGTCTCAAGGTGAAAATAATTATAAGTTTTTTTTTCTTTCCTCAAAGTCTTGTATGCTCAGCTAAAATCTACCTTGTCTTGAAATTTTAATGAACAATGTAATCGCTAGTGTGACGTCAGCTAAAACGTCATTGCCGACCTAAGTGACAATACTTCTTAAAAAAGCATTTAAAAAAATTTTTGTTTAACCCTTTAAGGATGAAAGGTTTGAAGCACAGTATTTTGCTGTATTGAAAAAAGGTTTTTAGTACAAGCATTTTCGTGACAATAGAAAGAAAATTCCGGCACAAGGTTGCCGTAAGGTTACATGTTTTCTGGGCAATGCGAAATTTTTTTCCAAAGAAACGAAATAATGCATATACAATTAATTTAAACAAAAATATTAATAAATATTTTTAAAAAAATCGAAAGAACCTCACTCAAGTGAAAGCAAATAAACGAACAAAATACCTTATTCTTTTATTGTTTTCTAATGTCCTGTAAAATATAGTTTTATAGTATACGAAAACCTTCTTTCAAGGTTTTCACGTAATCACCCATTGGATTTGAAAAGTAAGGAAAATATTTCTTGTCGATGAACTTTTTATCCTTGACACAGCTCAAATTGCGTGTTTAAGAAAATGGACACAGCATTAAATTGATGAATTTATTTTTGAGATATGAGATATCCCATAAATACTTCTTGAGTTGTGAATAAAAGAGAATTTCATCATTTGAACCATATTTTTGCTTTAATTAAAAATCAGAAATTCTAACCTACAGTTCAAACTGAATCGTTTTCAATACTAATTCATGTGAATATCACAAACTAAGAGGCTCCCAAACTGATTGACACGGTCCCAAAAGTAAGAGTTGCAGCAAGAAAAAAAAAAAACGATGCCAAGGCCGAAACTTACAGAGGCTGAATAAGAGAAAGTCAAAGAACGTAGCCGGAAACACCTTAAGCGTTACACACAAACGGAAAAAAGAAAGGATTCCGTTCGCAAACGCAAGCATGAAGCCCGTCCCTCACATAAGTACCAAAGTAGTTGAGAGAAATGAACCCTATCGAAGAGCGAATGGTGGCTCTCCGAACCTCTTTCATGCAAATACGAGAACTGGGTGTTGATCACCAGTCAGGGATAAAAGGATCCATTGTCAACGTACCCAATGACTTGCACAAGACTGTAGACTGCCTACCACATAATATAAATGATTCATTCCCTATTCATGTACAATTGAAAAAAAGCCTAGCTTTCAAATCACTGTATTTCATGTATGAACTTGTGAATCCGAAACGGGTGTATGATGCAGCTTGCAATCTCCATCAAACAACATTGTACCCATCCGAAAATGTTAGTATTGATCTCGATTGGCTGTTCAAAGTCAATTCAGTCATGAAAAGAATTTACACAGAATGTGTACTGAGCTGCATTTAAATATGTCAGCGAAATTGTGTACCGAGCAGTTCAGGATTAACAGTTAAAGATGTCCAAAAGGAAAACACAACAGTTTCTTTTCCAAAAAAAATTAGACAACCATTTTGCCAATGGGTAACTTGTGATCGCCTTGCAGTGATCACAATTTTCTTCATTTTGTAGTGAATCGTTTTTTTTTTTTTTTTTTTTTTTTTTTTTTTTAATTTTTACCTGCTAGGAAATTTTTTTAAATTATTAAATTCAGCCAAAAGAAAAATGTTAAATAACAGATATTGGTTTAGAAATTCAAATCGCAAAAACTTTAAATTGAAAAATAATCCCTTGCAAATGAATTAAAAAACGAAGAAATTGTCTTACAGGCATATACAAGGCAGCCAACTACTACACTTTCTACAAAATATTTTATTCATTTCCGTTTTGTTTTCATCATTCAGGTATTGATTTCTTGAAAACAAATATGATGTTGCAGCACTCGAAATATGTCGACTTTTATCGATTTTAGTAATTAAAGATAAGTTTTTGTTAACAAGTATATTAATACTTTAATTTCTCTGAATTTTATATTATAAGATTTTGTTTTAATTCACTTAACAAATTATAATAACCCTAAACTAAACTTTGAATATAATTATTGTAAAATTGTGAGTGTGGGGAGAGGAGTATCGACAATGTCAACCTTCATCTATGAAAAGGTACCCCATCATAGAATCGAGTTAATATGTCTTATATGCTAGTAAATTGGAATTGTATTTTTGTAATGGTAGATGTCCTATAGTACTTCCCCACCAGAATTATATCTGTTATAGAAGTCGAGGAACGGATACCACTAGTTGATTCATTGCTGTTTTGGGAAAAACCGGGAGAACTGTATTAAGATCACCGTACTTTTGCTGATCGTGATAGCTGTATAAAGTTCACGGTCGTGTTTGCTCCTGTGTTGCCATTAGAAGTCGAGTATATGCAGGGCGACGTAGTGTGTGGTAGAGACTGAGTAGCAACAGCTCGAGGAGGTGGATAATGTCGCAGTCACAAGCAGCAAGTCAACAGTTCAATGTGAACAATGTACCGAAGTAGGCGTGTTCAAATCGAAATAGGAGTTTCTGTCAAGGTATGTGTCTTCACCTAACTTCCGAAAGTTACCAATGTGGGGAGAGAAGTTATTGACAATGTCAGCCTGCTATGTAAGGGTACCCCATTATAGAATAAAGTTTGTCTTATATACTAGTAAATTGGAATTGTATTTTTGTAGTGGTAGACACATTAACAGTGAGTTATTTTCTTGTATTATTAAGATGAATTTTATTTCAATGTGGTAAGTGTGTACAATGTTCCAATTTAATATTCTTCTAAATTCCGTCTTTGCACGACCATTATTTCCTTATTGATTAAAATTTAAATAATTTAAATTAAAATTAGCAATCGCTACGCTCGAATACGCCATCAGGGGAGAAGACGGGTTCCATGCCATGACCCTTAACCTGTCCCTCTCCTCCTCTTCTCAGTTGTGTAGGAAGGTACTATAATATTTTCCCTTTTCTGAATATTTTTCGTATTTAACTGTCACAAATATTTTTTTTTTTTTTTTTTTAAATTTTCACGACGCTTTCTTTTAGAACTATCTCCCATGTAGTTTTCAGTTCCATATAGTTTCCTGACTTTTAAGTTTTTAATCTATTTGAAAATCAACCGAAAAAATTGACGTACTTTCTTCTCCAATGACACTCCACACGCTACAGGTAAAAGCATGCGAAGTTTTGCCATAGGTAGAGAGTTCTGCTCAACGCCACCTGCATTTCAATCACTAATAGTATCCTTACTTAAAAAGATTTAATTCATTTGAAAATCGAGACAGACACTAACTTATTTCCTGCTCCTATGGCATCCACGCGCTAATAGTGAAAGCATGCAAAGTATTACCATAGGTAGAGAGTTCTGTTCTACGCCATCTACACCCCATTCCGATCACCAATATCTAAATTGATCTATAATTAGAGTGCCGCAGTGGACTGATCTTTAAGACACGGTTCACAGCAGATCACCGAAGTCAAGCATCACTGGCTGCGGTCAGTGTGCGGGTGGGTGACCACTTGGATCAGTCTGCGTAGGGACCGAGGGAGGGTGTGCGGTATGGGACCTCGTTAAACTCTTCTACCGTAAAGTGCTCGACTTCGTGTGCAGGTCGTCGGGCTACCGAAGTGGGGGTGCCATCCCCTCTGCAGAGGATCAAATGGTGATGGCATGTCTTCGGAACATCCTCAGGGATGTTTCCCAGACCGTCGCCAATAGCCCATTGTGCAACTTTAGTGCGACGTAAATGAACTACAACAACAACTATAATTAAAATTAAAAGGAATGATTAAAAGCACCCGAATGTATCATCATAGTATTTTTGTTTCATACTATAATCTTAAAAAATTTGAATTAAGTCTAAGAACTTTTAGGGGGCTGCTCTTAAGTTCATGAAAAATGCCACGGTTCGTAAATGACTTTTATGCATTACAGACGTAGGGACCATTCTCTCTTATTGAGAAGTGCTGAATTCGAACTCAGAGATGACAATGAGCTCTAATTGAAGGAATTTCATTCGCACCTCCGAGTGCATTATTTTAGCAGTAAGAATGACCCTCTAATTGTTTACGTGCAAGGTTTCCCAGTCTGAATTCGACATTATTACTTGCAGGCTAATTACAAATTTATTAAAAAATGAGTGGCAACAGTTTTCTATCAACAATGTTATTTATCATCAACAGTGGTTAGGACGTAGAAATATTCAGTATATATCTGAAAATTTAATATTTTTATAAAGTTAAGTATGTTTAAGTCATGTACATTAAGGTATCTAATTTAAACTTTAAGAAAGATTTTCCAGAAGCTGGTTAAATTTTTTCTACAAAAGCATGATCGTCATCAGGAATTATATAAAGTCTTAAACAAATCTCATCTGCCTTTGCAGTTATATGAAATATTCTCATTATTGAAGATTTTAAGGTAAGCATTTAACTGTGCTCAAATAAAAGTATCAGTTTTTAATTTTTTCCATGAAATAAACTGGTGTTATGAAATATATTTGCCTTATAAAAGTGTTAACTTGTTGATCGTGAATACCATCCTGCATAAGGTTGTAATTTTTATAATTTCACATTAATAAACTGAACTTTCAAAATTATTTGTATCGCAATACTGCTGGAATGCATAATCAAGACATGCAGACTTTATCATCTATTCAGCACTAATTACACAATCTATTAATAACAAAATTAAAATGAGAATTTATGAAAAGAAAGGTCATGAATTTTTTTTTTTCTTTTGGCTAGTAGACATCCTTATGGTATAAAATTCCTACATCTAAAGTACAAAATTTTTACACAAAATTTAAGGTTTAAAATACATTGTGCAATTTTATTGTTTTAAAATTCCTATTTAGAACATTTTATTTTATAGTAAATCTAATCAGTTTCAAATGTTTATAAAGTTACAGTTTTTAAATAGGTTATGGAATAATAATCTGTAGTGGCTAACTCTTGTGACAACTATTCCTGTTTTGTTATTATATATCTTACAAAGTTTATTTCTCTTCCTCTATTGTAGTATAGGAAACTATTGAATTCCTGTTTTTTACATCAAAAGACCTTTTAATTCTCACAATATAATTTATTTAAAATGAAGTTTATAGCTTGTTATGCCAGTTGTTGGGATATTTCCGTATCGTGATATGTCACGCTAACTACAATTGCCAAAGTGCTAAATAGATTTTAAATGTGCAAATTTTTTTGGAAAAAAATAAAATATAGGTGTTTGTCTGAAGGTGGCTACAAGTTATACCTTTCGAATTGATCTCTTTCTGGGATGTTTTATTTAGTTTCTCGCAGGCTGCTGCTCGGAAAGTTGCTAAGACTTGGCGATTATTCTGTTGCAGATCACAATATGCAGTGTTTTCACTACAGCGCGAGAACGCGAATCTTGCATATTTTTTATTTCCTCGCATTAAAAAATTGTTAACGCGAGAAGTTCGCACACCTTATTAATGAATTCTATTTCAAAATGCGTGAATCTCGCGAATTTTGGAAAAAATTTCGTCTTCCGCATTTCTAATGAAATCTGCTTCGTTTTTCTTCTTTGATCTTTCATTATTTTCAATATCGCTCCTTGTTATCTAGCTTCTCTATTTACCAGTGTTGTTCAGAACCAGAACACCCCCCTCAAGCCCCTTTCAGAACACATTTTTCTGCAACCACTTGTTCACTGTAGGTAAGGTTTCTTCATGTAAAACGTTTAAATTTTTTGTGCCTGAATGTAACATGGACAAATACATTGTTAAGACAAATGTAGAAACGGTAAAAACGAATTAAATACGGATATTTAATGGATATGGATCAAATACTAGCATGAAGTATGAACTTGGAAATAACTTCAACGTACTTCGCGATTTTATAGCAGAAATAATTTAAAAGCCTATGCTGGCCGATGTAGAGGATAGGAAAATGTGTGCAGCACAATGCTACAAATTTAATTAGTGTTTTCGAATAATTCAGCATCTCCTGCAAGGTAATTTATTACGCAAAACCGGATTAAGACAAAATATCGCAACAGATTGACTGATGAGCATTTGTGCAACCTAATGAGAATAGCTGATGAAAAAGTAGATAGAACATTTTCCATATGATGATGCAGCAAAAATATTTATATGCTCTAAAAATTAGAAGTTGTTAAAAATGTTTTATAATTAAAGAAATATTTTTTTCCCAAGTCTATTTGTGTTTTTTTTTTTTTTTTTTTTTTTTTTTTTTAAATTTTTAGGAATCTCACGGAATTATTTGAAACCTCACTCTGTTTTTGAGAAAGGCTGAGAAATTCTCACCCATTTTTTTTCTGTAATGAAAACACTGATATGGGAATCTTCCCCAATCGTTGCCACATTTCCTTTTACTTTTATCTAAATCCATAGCTTTTTAAGTTCTAAAATGTAGCATTTTGTGTAAGTAAGAAAAGTGATTTTAAAAAAATACACGAGAACACATATAAAGTCAAGATATTAGAACCACATAATAATATATGTCCATTTAATTTGTCTCTTATTATAGCACTCTTTAATAAAAAAAAAAAGCTATTAAATGTAGTTTTTTAATCTTCACTGGTGGACAAAAATAAAAGATGGAAAACATTCCTCCTTAAAAACCAGCACAATTAGGTGCCATATAATATCAGTGTTGTGCCAGTGTCACCTACACCAGTGGAAGGTATAAAAGTCTGCATCCAGTTGTTCTGCTAATTCCACTCTACATTACAATTGTGCCTTTCATTGTCTTACTGTATTTTTTATTTTTATATTTGATTTTATTTTATTGCTCTTACGGAATATGAGTACCAGGATTGTGTTTTAGACTTCAAAACTTGGAGCAAGTTTCTTTTTGAAATTGACATTTTATTAGATACTAAATCATGCACTGTATTTACGTTGTATGCTACTATAATTATAGTTTATATTATGTATTACGTGTAAAAAATTTAGTTAATTTATTTATTTGTTTTTCTAATGGAAATCTTAATACTTTAAGACACATATTATGACTCTTCAGTTTATATTACATATAATAACTATGAGCTGTTAATTAATTTCAATCTAAATACCTATTGATTTTAATTCTTGTTATGTTAAAATTAAGGCAAATTCTTAGATTAAGTAAAATTAAAGTGTTCACCAATAATTCTGATTCAATGTTTGATTTTTTTTTTTGGATTCTTAATATATGTTGTTATTAATTATATTCATGGAAGCAGAATATGTCTGACCATGCAATAAGGCTTTGGAGGAAATTCAAGTAGCCTTGGGGAAATTTTTGTTCTAAAAAAATTCTAGCAAAATTTTTTATTAAAAAATAAGTGGCTTTGCAATAGTTTACCTTGTGAAACACCATAGGTCAATTTGTGTATCTATTAGTTCGAATTCCTTAAGCTTATAAGTGAGACCTTATATTTAATTTAGTAAAATATTACTATTTCTATATATTTTGATTTCAATTATTTTATAATGCATACATGCTCATTTATTCAAAATTGGGTGAAATCAAATAAATTTTTGTTTATAAACTTTATTTTCCAAAAATATTTTGAAAAAAACATCGTACTGAAAAAAACAAGCTAAAATTTTTATTTGAAAAAAAAACTTTCTTCATTAAGAATTTTTTGCCATCCTGACCCCATGGACCACCCAGAGTAAATTTTATAGTAATGATTGGATCTTCATCTTCTAGCATTCAATCTAAATGATTCTAGGGGGTTGATCTAAAATATACAAATTAATTAGTGTAAACGATATTCTAAGTTATGAAATCAGATGCAAAAAAGTATTCGCCCGGAATAAACATACTTTTTTTTTGCCCGGATTCATAGCCCCGAAAAGTAGGGTGTCCCTGCAATCTGTAAAAACTTAAAAGCTATTTTTTTATTATTTTTATAATATATGATTTTTGTTTTCTTTACTTAGACCTATTTCTAACCAGGGTTGGCAAGGTTTAGGACAGAATGGTTTAATTCACGGTTTAAACCGTCCTGTCCAAAACCCTTTTACTCAAATTATATCACAATTTTATCTGAACAATATTTAAAAGGTAAAATAAACATAGAACTAATAACATATTAATAATTAAATATACAATATTGTTTGACTCTTCAATTTAAACAGTAATAAAATTGATTGTCCATATTTGAATTTCAACTTTAATTCAATAAAAACACACATTTGACAGTGCTAGCTCTAAAAGTTATCTTTATTATGAGAACGTTTTCGACTGTCATACAAAAAAGAAAAGAAAAGTTTCACAGAGAAGAAAAAATCAAGGTCTATTAGAATAAATTTAGAAAAATGTTTAAAATAATACTAGTTTGAATTTCGACTTCTTCTAAACTTTACAGAGAGACAGCCTCGTCATTTCATTTATGAGGATACGACAAGTTTTTTTTTTTTACAAGGTGAGGGGTGAGAATCTTAGAACTTGCTGTTTTATAAGTATTTTGTAAAACTACACTACCCTTTTTCTTTAAGTTGAATTTGTGAAGGTACTGCTGAATGGTAGTAAATTTGATGGTTTAGTCAGACCCCTGAAATGGGTCTAAATTTTGTGCCTTTTATCATTCAATTCTTCTGTTCAAAGTTTTCTATAATATTTAAATTATTAGGTGGCCTTCATAATCGGATATATTAATCCTTGCTAAATATTTGCCCTTATCATAATAATTATATATATATATCGGGTCATTAAGTATAAAACGCATGATTTGAGACCGAAAGTTTGGTTTATTATATCTCGGGCTAGAAATAATATAATTAATCAAACTATGCACCTAAACTATCAATGAAACATTGCCATTTTAACGATAACTTATTAATACCGCTAGCCAAAAAATCTTGAGAACAGCTGGTGAGGAAATCCCGAAATACATTTCTCACAGCATGTTGGGAATTAAATATTTTTCCTTGCAAAAAATTGTCCAATGCTCGGAAAAAATGGTAATCAGTTGGCACGAGATCTGGTGAGTGCGGTGGGTGACAAAAGGTTTCCAGGTCCAGTTCGTGTAGTTTAACTAACGTTGATCTTGCAATGTGTGGTCGAGCGCTGTCCTGCAGGAGGATTGGTCTGTCCCTGTTGACTAATTTCGGCTGCTTAGTTTGCAGCTGCCTCATCATTTCTTCTAACTGTTCAAAGTAGAGGTCCCCCATTATCTATTGCCTAGGTCTCATAAAACTATAGTGTATAACACTCGCGCTGGATCACCAAACAGACACCATTAGTTTTTTTTTTTTTTTTTGTATACTCGGCATTTGGGTGTGTTTTGGCACTTCATCTTTATCCAACCATTATGCCGAAGGGTTGCGATTATCAAAAAATATCCACTTTTCATCGCACGTGACTATCCGGTGCAAAAGTGGATCGCCTTTTAGTCTTGATACCAAAGAACAGCAAGCCTCGAAGCGGTTCCGTTGATGACGCTCGCTCTACTGATGTGGAACTTTTCCGATTGCTTTCACATGACTTAATATTGTTGGGGTGGTAACTTCAAACCTTGATGCCACTACAGCTTTCAGTTGGTTGTCACCCGCGAGGTTCATTTTTAAGATCGGAATTTTATGAACCATCGACGTACTGTAAGTTCGATGGCTACATCCTTGCCAAACACTTCGTTAACATTTCGGCTTGTCTGCGCTGCATTAGTTCCATGAACTCAAATTCGAAAATAACTCGGAATTTTTGTCTTAAACATGGCTTACAATATTTAACCTCCAGACGACAATACGATAGACTATTTAAAACTGTATCTGAAAGCCAGATGGTGTACCTTCTCAATGCAAAAAAAAATAAAATAAAAGACAATCAAAATGAAATACTGGAGACATCTGGTATGAAAGTTGAGGCATTAGGTAATCGGACATTTCATACTTAATGACCCAATAGTTCTCCCAATAAATTTATTATATTTAAAGCTTTTCATTATGTAAAAATGTTTTAATGGAAACAAATTTTTTAAATTTTCAAAAATATTATGAAATTTAATCTTATTGAAAATATGGTTTTGAAAGTTAGTAACAAAATATAAATTATCTTAATTTTTCTTTTTGTTTGGGAAAATTTTACTCATTTTAGCTTTTACATAATCGAAACAAAGAATTTTGAAGTGTCATTTTCTTCTCATTTTTGTTTCTATTTGCTATTCTTGCTCTTTTTTCTGTCTGTCTTCTCTTTAAACTTTAACCATTAACCGATAAATGCCCCTTTAAGGGACATAGGCATGGGATTAAATGTTGGCGTGTGTGCTGCTCAGGGGATAGAATGTTCGCCTTCCAATGAGCCAGGTTCGAATCCCAGCGATGACTGGTCGATACGAATTCCACATCCGGCTTGCAGCGACCACAGTGCTGGCATGAAATATCCTCAGAGGTAGACGGATCACGGGTCAGAGTCCTCTTGTCATCAGGCTAACCATGTGATGTTTTCGTGGTTTTCCTATCCATAACTTAAATGCGGGTTGGTTTCATCAGAAAGTCCCCCACGAAGGCAAATTTCTCCCAATACTTGATCCAGGAGTTCCCTTGTTTTCTGGTTCAAAATTACAAAGCTACTGCGTTGAACATCAGTAGACGTGTACTCAAAATTGGGTCGGTTAGTAAGATCTCCGTTATTTTATTTCTCCAAAGTTTTCAGGTATGATTTCCTGATGATAAGAAGTTTATTTATCCAAAAAACAGAAACACTCTTTCCACGTTTGATTTTTTAAAAAAAACATTGGATACCCAACTAAAGTAATAAAATTCTATAAAAGATCATTGAGTTAATTGTATGTAATTATAAATAAACTTACTAAAAACTTCTTTATTAATTTATATAAATTTTTACTATGGGCAAATCCGTATCTAAAAATATCTGCAAATCAGGCAATTCATGTTTCTCTCCTTTTTTTTTTTTTCTCAAATAAATGTTAATTTTCTAAAATCATTAAAATTGTATAATTATAATATCTTATCAATTGTAAACTTCTTTAAATTATCCAAGATAATATTAATTCAATTTCGGGCTAATCCTTGGTAACCAACAAATCTAATGCACTTCAATACTGCAGTAAGAAAGTGCTATAAAAGAAAATGCCTCTTTTTATGCTTTTACCTCAATTTGCACTTCTGTTTACATATTTTTTAAGCTGGCAATCTTGTTACGAAAATATTTTATATCATTTTTAAAAATTTTCCCATACATGTAAGTTCATTCGAATTCCCTACTCACTTTATAGATTTCCCTTTGTGTTTCTTTTTTCTTTACATTTTATTTTCTGTTTTTTACGTGCTATTTATTACTTAATGTATTCTATTTTGTTTCAAAAAAAATTTTCTGAGTGTGCCTCACACTATTGTCTTGATATATTTTGCTTTGGCTATATTGATACAATATTAGAAAGCACTCCTTTGTGCGGATATAATCGTGTGAGCTGATGCCAATTTTTTTAATAATTTTCTTCTTCTCTTTTTATCATTCTGTAATTTTTTTCATGTTTTCCCTACATTTTGAATTTATATGAGTAAATTTATGAGTTCCATATACTTGCAGTTTATGTACAGTAAATATATATAAGGAATATATGTATGTATATATATATATATATGCATGCAAGGAAAAAAATATAAGGAAGACAAAGACATGGAAAGAAAATTTTAAATTTTTTAAAGAGAAAAAAAAATTAATTTTAAAAAAAGTAAAAAGCCGGAAAACAAAATTAGGAAAAGATATAAACTCTTCATCAGCTCAAAAGATTATATCCACAAAAAGGAGTGATTTCTAATATTGTATTGATATAGCCAAAGCAAAAAGAAAAAAAAAAATCCATGCAATAGTGTAAAAAGAACCAAAAATCGCGTTTTTTTTATATTTTATTTTTTATTGTTATTAGAAAAATTGAACAAATTAAGCGAAACAGGCAAAATAAAATATATCAAGCAAAAAATAGAAAATAAAAGATTATATATATTATAAACCTATTTTATTTTTTAAAATATATTTGCAAAATTTAAGAATTTTTGCAAGTGTCTTATTATCAGACTTAGCATCTTGGATAAATTTTGAACAATTATTGGAAGAATAAAAACGTTTCATTGGTCAAAAAGTAAGTTCAGTCTTAAATTTTTTTAGAGTGGCACCTGTGTGTGTAATGAGGTATTAAGAATGCAATGCAGATAAAATATTTGAATATTGTGGGGCATTGATAAATTGCTTAGCGGATAATTGTTTACAGTTCGTTTATAAATAGTAGATAATGCAATTTGATACCATTAAATATCTAAATTAAGAAACCTAATTGCCTTACTTAATTAAAATCTATAAGATTTTTCATTTATTTGTATTTTTTCTTATACTTACTTTGAAAATACTTGTTCTATGTATTAGTAACGAATTATTTTTGTTAGCGGAAATCAAAAGTTTTTCGTTCGCTAAGTAGTCAACTTCTGGCATTTTCTAAAGGTAACGTCATTTGAATGTTGATGTATGTTAGTCATATTCATAGCTGCCAACTCTACTGGATTTTTCCAGTTTCTCCTGGTCTACTGATTTAATAAAAATTCTCTTAGTTTTTGTGCATTTTAGAAAATTATCTGACATTGAGTAAGTTTCCTAAAAATCCCTATTAAAATAGAATTTTTGTAGAGATTATTGCTTGCTTGAATATTAAAATAAGTATTATATATGATAATTGTAAAAATTATATCATTTATAAAAATTAATTTATTAGTTAGTTTATTTACCTCATTTGAAAAAATTAGTTTAAAACATTTTCTGTCCTAAAATGTTCAGTTTATTTTTATTCACAACTCCCTTTTTGAAATAATATAAAAATATTTTAACTATCTTTGACGGATTAAATGCTTATTACTATTCAAAATTATGAGTAAACATAATACATAACATTTCAAGTTCATTTAATGTCAGTCATAAGTGGTAAGTTTTGCAGTTTTTCTATTTTGATGACTAAAAATCCCTAAAATTCCCTACCTAAGCGTAAAATGTTTAGTACATTATGCAACAATTATCATGAAAGTTATATTATTTCATAAAATCTACTGGATTTTATCTTTAAAATATATTTACAGTTTAAACTTTCCATCTCTCTTCATGTTGATAGAAAGAAAAGGTAGGGGAAGAGCGGGCAAGATGGCCCGCTTAAGGAAACTTGGTTTAAAAAATAGTAAACTAGAGCAATTTTATATCTTTTATATTGTAAACATATAGTGGGAACATTGCCCTTCATATCTCATACAGAAAATAAATAAAAATTAAAGTTCAATAATAATAACTTAACATAAACAAAATTAGAACATTGTCCCATCTTGCCCGGGCAAGATGGGACACATAATTATATTTTAAAAATCACTGAAATTAATGTCAGAATAAAAGAATAATCGACAAAAAAACGTTCCTAAACATCACAGTTACTGCATAAGAAGCGGCCAAAACCGGAATAAGCGTTGCACGCTTCACGAGCCCATTCTAAGCAATCTGAACATTGTCTGTCAATTAATTAATTATATATTATTTTTATGAATTTTTTTTAAGTAATTTGTTAAGTAATATTTGCTAGTTCATATTTTTTTGTGTTAGTATTACCTTATTTTTTATGCTTTTTGCCAAATCAGGAGAGTTTAATTTTTATATTATACTTTTATTCTACTTTGGCTGTCCCATCTTGCCCGGATAGTACATTTTTCAAAAACATTATCTGCAAATTTGTTTAAACAAATAAATTTTAATTTTTACTACCCATTATGTTTGTACAATAATAACACTTCAGTGCCACAAATTTGAAAAATTTTTTGCAAAGTATTAAACAAATAATAACAGCATAGGACAAACTTGGAAAAATATTTTAACACATTATAAGAAAAACCAAACATTTCGATAATACCTTGTTAACTGACGAAAACACTTGTGCGTATTGAGACCAATAATATTTTCTTACCGAAAACGCACTTTAGAAGTCGCTACTGTGATTCGCATAGAAGAAAAAGCGATGTGCCCGACCTTCCCCTAAGTCTCAAAAATTACGATCAAGCATTTTTTTTTTAAATAAATCTGGTAATAAATTTTTTTCCCCCTAGCTTTGTTTTAATTCTACTATACAACTTGTTTTCTGGATATTTGTCCACAAAACTGCTCTGAAGCAAGTTTTTTACTCTGAATCTTACTTTAAGAAAAATTATTTTTAATCCACTCTTGTCTTCTCACTAGTTATAATTAATTACCAAAAAATAGCTGCTCATAGATAAGTTGTAATAAAATCTGTAGCAGTAATTTCCGAAAAACAGAACACGCTTCTCGGACGCGTTAGAAAGGAGTTTACTTATGTTTTGTTTCAAGATTTGATTGATAATATCGGGTTGTAAAAACTATGTGGACATCAAAAGCAATAACTGCCAAAGAAAACTCGTTTGAATCATTGCGTCGAAAAGTAGTAAATGATCAAACGCGCAATTCGAATTTCCCATATTGACTGAAATATGAGGGTCATCCAGAAAGTAAGTTTCCCTATTTTTTTTAAAAAAAAGAACTCACACTTTGAGGAACATATTTATTGGCAACAAGTACAGCAATGTTTCAGATATTTTTTAACATAGTCACCACTAGAATCGAGACACTTGTCGTAACGTGGGATCAACTTTTGTATCCGTTGTCGTAGAACTCTGCCGCCTGAAAATGGAACCAGCGTGTGCGAAAAACCTGACACCCGAACACAAAATGCAACGCTTAGGACGCTGTCGGTAAGGAAAGTGATGTGTTCTGGGACAGGAAGGACATTAAGCTCATTGACTTCCATCCACGTGATGAAACAGTAAACGCTGACCGTTACTGTGAAACACTGCGGAAATTGTGACGCGCCATTCAAAACAAGAGGCTTATTGCAGGTGTTGTGCTCCTCTATGACAATGATCTTGCTCCCAGCGATTTTCACGTTTTCTTACACCTCAAGAAATTCCTATCCTCCGATGAGAGTTTTGGCAACGACGAAGAGCTGAAGACGTCTCCATTCACAGGCGGCAGAGGGATACAAAAGTTGATCCCACGATACAACAAGTGTCTCAATTCAGGTGGTGGACATGTTGCCAATAAATAAGTTCTTTTCTTAATAGGGAAACTTACTTTATGGATGCGCCTCGTATATCGGGATTTCTAAAGTGAAGATAACAGCCGAAAATACAATCAATATGAATATATTGAGCGCTTCAAAAAGTGATTATTTTAATGCGCGATTTAAATTTCTGCAGATAAGCAAACCAAAATCTTTCTGCAAGAAATTTGTAAAGTTCTGCCATCATGTGGCCTCAATTCTGCCGCGGGTAGTAGGGTATTAGTTTACTTCCATTGATAGACAAATTACCCTTGATTTAATGGTATTGAGTAGGGGTGCACAACCTGCAGCCCGCCAACCCTCGATGTGCGGCTTGCGGCAGCAATCTGAACAAAATAAAAAAGCAATTTTTTTTTTTTTTTTTTTTTTTTGTAAAAAATAAGAAGAAAAAAAAATTGAAATTCAAGTTTTTCACGCACCCAATCTCGATCAATGAAGTTTTTCGATGGTTAAAAATCCCAATATTTTGAATGCGTTACGAAACACGAATTTTAGTGTGTGCCTGTAAAGACGGAAATGAGGTGTAATTGAATGAAAGATGAAAATGACAGTTGAAGATGAAAACTGGATCATAATTAATAAAACTTTTATTTACTATTTGTAGACATTTTTATCCATAGGACTTGTATAAATTTTGCATAATAATAAGGACAGGCCATGGGACCCCCATGACCTGCCTATTCAAAAGCCAAATTAAAAAGTAATTGAATTGTTTCCAGCAAACATTTTAGAATCAAGAGAAGAGATCCATGGTTGGTGATTTATCGAAAAGTAACATAGCCAAAAATAAAGCCCCCATAATCAATATTAGATTTGAAAAATACCTTGGCGATCACGAATCACCAACAAGACTGTGAGAATTATTATAACCATGAAACTGAAACATATTTGTGGAAAGAAGTTTAAGAATAAAGAGTTATAAATAGATGTTTGTTTTCGATTAGGAGTGACAGTGAATGAAGGAGCCTACATTAGTATTGAAATACAAAGTTAGCCGTTACATGGATCGATAAGAAAAGAGTAAAATATTTTATGTTCGTTTTAAATAAAAATTAACTAATTGATTTAATTTAAATATAGTTCTATTAACAATGATTAGAAAAATAAGTTTAAGTCATTAAAGAAATTTTAAAAGCTAGAAAATATGTAATACCCATTGGGGCATCACAGTGTCTATTTCATCGTAAATCCAATGACTTTTCGGTGGTTATGGCTACTCATTTTCACGTAGTTTCTGAAATCGAAATTTTTGAAAGTTATGAAACGGTTTATATGACCTAACTTCACGCCAGTTATTGCTAAGCATTTCTGCGTGGTTTTTAAAATTACGATATTTTAGCACGATATTATTACGAATCGCAAGTAAAGAATGACTCATTTAGATAACCATTTTCTAGCTCGGTTTATTTGTGCCAATTTTATCGCAAATCAAATTATTTTTCAATCGTTATTTTGGCAATTATTGCTACATATTTCTACAAGGGTTTGAAAGTCCCGATATTTTTTATACCCTATTGCGATACTTTTAATTTCGAATCCCGCAATACATCACTTTTTGACGCGCTTTATTTACGCCTATTTCATCTTAAATATAAATATATTTTGATAGTTTTTTTTTTTTTGGTAGTTATTACTACGTTATTTCTCGTGATTTAAAAAAATTCTGATATTTTTAATAATAGTTTGAATCGCGCATTAAAATAATTACTTTTTACCTGCTCTATTTGTGCCGATTTTAACATAAATATAGGAGGTTTTTCGGGCGTGTTTTTTTTTTTTTTTTTTTTTTTTCCCGTTATTGACACATTTTTACTTGTGATTTGGAATATCCTGATATTTTAACACAACACTCGTGAAATTCGATTCTGTTTTTTGTTGTTGTTTTTTTTTTTTTTTTTTTTTTTTTTTTTTTGTAACTTAAAGTAATTACGTATCTTAGCAAAATCAACACCTTCCGTCAATTTTGCAAAAAAATAATTCAAAACACGTGCCTATTACTTTAGTCCCATGAACATGTGTAAATTTTACAGCACACACCCAACATATTCTTTTTGTTATCACATGATTTAAAAATCTCATATCGCGTTTCGTATTTACGAGTTTTAAAAATTATTCTCATAATTATTAGTTTTAATTCTTCTCATAATTTAAAAGACACACACCTCGGTTCGTCTTCACGCGATTTGAAAACTACGCATTGCGTTTTTTATTTACGTAATTTAAAAATCACACTTAGCAATTCGTATTCAAACAATTTAAAAATAACACATCGCTACTTGGTGATTTAAAAATCAGAAAAGGAAGAACACCATGTGGAACTGATTCAAAACTGATAAAGTTATTTGCCCTAAGTTTAATACTACCCTCAACAACAACTTCTGTCAAAAGATTGTTTTCCAGAATGATTTTGGCATGTTGAAAATTACAAAACAGTCTTTAAACAAAATCATCAAATTTTTATTTAATGGCTCGAAAAAGCTATCACATGATCAAGTAGATAAAATTATCATAATTTTGCAAATTGCAGGATGGATAACCATTAAGAAATTTTTTAAACCATTTTCTACCTACTTGAACTATTTCATATAATTTATTATATGCTAGGAAGTGATTTAATACATATTAAATTTTAACTGTAAAAAAATGTAATCAAGATAAGTTTCGTAAAGTAAAATAAATTTTAATTTAATTGTTAATATATAAATGCGTAATATATATATGCGTATTAATTGTAAATAGTAAGTGCGATGTTAAAAAAGTATTGGCAATTTATTATTATTAATAAATTATGATTATGATACTTTAACAGCTTTCTATAAGATGATGAAATTGGGTTTTACTGTTCTTCTTTACTTTAAATATTGAAAGGAACTATAGTTTTTGTTTCTCAAAAAAATTCAGTAAGTTCAATTTTTTTTTTTTTTTTTTTTTTTTTAGAAATATAATATGGAAATTAATATACTATGAATAACTAATACACTAAGAATAAACAACATTGCATATGTATATTTTTTTAAGTAAATTTATTCTCGTGTAAAAAGTGTGCATTTTTTTTCTTTTTCAACAAATAAATACTAATTGTCACACAAACACTAATAATTTGAATGGTTTATCACCAGGAAAACTTAAAAAGTCAACCAAAATCTATTTTTCTATGTTGAAATGAAGTTTTTAGGTCTCTTTATAATGTCTCTTAATATGCTTGACCACCACCAACTCTTTTTAATATTTATAATTAGTTAAATAAAGTAATCATTGAAAGAGTTTAGAATTGCACAGCGCTATGGGACAGCAACTTTTAAACCTGTTATTTCTGATGTGCATTGAAATATGTTTAAATAACTGACTTAAATAGTTTGTCGGAATAATTCATACCTTTTTGAATTTTTTTATTTGTTATACCCTTATGTTTTTTTTTTAAATTTAATTATTTTAATTAATTTCTTCGTTTCTAAAATTATTTTATTATTTGAGGATTGTAACTTGTTAGCTTATCAATTTTTTAAAATTGCTTTTTATGTGCATTGAATTTTTGAGGTAATAAAAAGGTGTTTAAGTTTGTTAAAATTATTGTGAAAATTAAAAATACTCAATAAATTCAATAATACTTATTTCGCTTAATTAAAGGCAAAGGTAAAATTTCCTTAATTGTATTTTCTTTTGATGCTTCTTCAAGTTTCTATTTCTCACGGAGGAGATGGACTGTTTTTCTTTCGCTTTAAAAGATTACTACTCACTCTTGAAGAAAAGGTGTCATTATTTTAAAAATAAACAGGGTCTGTCTTTGAAGGAATTAACTCCTGTCCATTTTTTGAAAACATTTAATATTTAAACAAAAACATAACAGACAAGATTAAACGAAACACTAATATTTTGAATATGAACAGAACATTTAAACCTCTTCACTCAGAGGCGATCATTCAACTTCTGCTTACATCAAACTGCAGTTACGCCACAGTTACGGTTAAATTTTAAAGTCAAATAGTACCTCTGAGTTTCTCAACAATTATTGCATATGTAAAAAAGGCTTTATTTTATTTTTGGTTCAATTTTAAGCAGTTTAACATGTTACGGGGCCCAAAACATTTCTGTACCCAGGAGCCCTGCTTGCTATTAAGACAAGCCTGTAAATAGGTATTATTAACATTATAAAAATAACATTTGTGGCAAGACTGTCAAAATAAGATAATATAAATGAAAAAACAAAAGATGCAAGAATGATAGATCCAGCTTCGAATTTGTTATATTCTACCTTTTAATCTGTTTATGAGTTATTGATTTTTTTCTAATTAAATTACTTGTAATATTTATAAGGTTTGATTAAATGAATTACACTATTCATAGTTTATTAAATCATTTTTACATCTTTTCAGGTTAAACTATGGATCCTGATGAAAACTTCAAAGGAAGTGAAGTAAAAGATGGTTCAAATAATGATGAGCCAGAAAATAATGATGATGGGCAGGGAGGTGATGGTGAAAACCCCCCAGAAGAGATAAACGTCGAAGCTATAGATGACAGTAATTATGTTACCATAGCAGTGCGCGATGAGGATGATCAAAACGGAGAGCAAGTTTATGGTTATCTGGACACTAGAAGTGCCACACTATTTGTGCAGAATCATCTTGAAGGTGGCTCTCCACAACTCTTTCTAACGCAAAATGAAGATGGCAATGAAATTTTTGTTGTCATGAACGAAAACGGTCACGCCGTGCTACAGCAAGATGTAGTTTTAGAATCAGTACAGAACCTAAGGAGTGGTGATGGCACTGGAATAAATTGTCCACCTCTGGAGTTAGGTGAATGTTCTGGGGAAAATTCAGGTGCTACTGGTGTAGATATTAAATCAAAAACTGATTGCACTGGGGAAGATAGTGACATTTCTGAAACTGCTGTATGGGCTATAAGGGACAATGTTCCTGGACAAGAGACCGCCACCGAGATGGTCTTCATCCCCGCACAATCAATTATTTCATCTCAACTCATAGCTGATAATGACCCTAATCATCGATTGCATTTATCTGCTCATGAACCTTCTACTAGTAGCAATGCACTTCTGTTGAACCAACCTCCAGACGTTGCCAGGAGTATTTCAGAAAATTCGGTTATCGTGTCGAAGCATTTTTCCGATGTCGAATCCCCTTCCGAAATAGAAGAAAGAGGGAATGAGGAAGATTTAGATAATCCTCTATCTGTTGATGAAGATACTAATGATCGCCTTACACAAGATTCAGACCAAACCGGCTCCCAATATTCATTATATTCTGGTTCGCGAACTATCGACAATGCGGTATCTGTTATACATTCACCTTCTTCTTATAATAGCTTAAACGGCAATGGTTTCACTTCTCTAAAAGGTAGGGAATTTGATGATAGAAAAGAATTTAATCATGAAGAGGCATCTCACCTTGAAGATTCTTATACTGGAAATAGCTCCCCGGAGCAGTCTTTCCATTTGACATCTGACAATAAATTATTAATTGATGAGGATAGTAATACTATGTCTTCTCAGACGAGTGGCCTTGATCTTAGCAAAGATTCTAAAGTACGGTATTCAATACCTGCCTGTGATACTCAATTTCCTAATGAAGAACTTAAAAGTGTTCCAGAATCACCAGTGCCAAAAGATAGAATAGAAGAAGATTCGGATGTTTCCATTGACCGTATTTCTAGCAAAGCGTCATCTGTTATTGTGGCAATGGATGAAGAATCTAAAGGAAGAATTGATGGGCATGATGATGACTCGACATTGGAGAAAGACGATTCATCGAATGCAGAAACCACAGAAATAGATGTTTCTGAGAAAGAAATGTCATTAAATGAAGTATTGGCGCATCCTGGTGAAAAAGAATCTGACAAGGATGAATGTGCAATTGAAATGGATGCTTTATCGGAAGATATCTTTGAATCAAATTCTGAAGAAATGCAGAGGTGCTCTGAAGATGCACATTTTCTTTATAATAATGATCCTTTGGGTGAAAAGAAGAATTATAATCGCCGCAAAAGGGATATTCCATCTGCCTTCAACCAAGAGTGTTTGCTCCCCAAAAAGAAATTTCGAATACAGCCGGATATCGAGAAGGAGATAGCTGAAATTTGTGAGTCTGGAAATAATTTTCATAACATTGTAAAGGGAATGGATTATGATTCTCTGCCCTCTAAAAAAAGCCAAAACGAAAGTAACGGGGGATTATCCAGCGTGCAAGCGAATGTTGAATCGAACATTGTGTTGAAGGAAATAGATTGTAATTATCTCTCTGTGAAAAGATTCCAAAACAAAATGGAAAATGGTAATGAACAAAATGAATTATCCGATTCACTTGCAGAGAATGCAGAATCAGGCATTATGTTAAAGGAAATAGATAAAGACCCTGTTTCTGTTAAAAATTGCCAAAATGAGATTGAAAATGGAGATGTTTCAAATGAAGTGTCTGAAGAACTGAATACAGAATTAAGTGAAAGCTCAAATACTGGTGATAGCACTGAATCCCCTTCTGAGAAAAAATCAAGTCAACCTGAAGTTCCTTCTGAACAAAATAGTGTTGAACAAGCTTCTCAAGTTAGCTGTCTGCAACAAAATGGCGATGAAATAAAACAATCTGTTGCTGAAAGTAATCATGAGAAGGTGACCAACACTCCAACTAAAGAAAAAAGGAACCTGGATGTTTTTGACTTGTCACCGGATGATACCTTCGTCCTACCCCCAAAAATTACTTACACTTCTAGAAAAAGAAAGAGAAGTCCCTCTCCTGAAGAAGAACTCAATGTCCAAAAAATCACTAGTGAACTATTCTCCAACAGTGGAGAAATTAGTGACAGCTCTAAAGATGTTAGTGTTGTGAATAGTGACCCTTCTGAGATAGCAAATGAGAGTGAGCAAAGTATGCAGATTGACGATGACGATTTTATATCTCCTGTAAATATTAAAATTTCTGCGAATTATACTCGTAAAAGAAAAAGTATGCCCCCTGTGGTGCGGGAAGTGAGGACTCGCAGTTTAAGACCTCGTCATTCTACTGCCAGTGATTCGTCAGAGATCGATTCTCAAGCTGAATCTGTGTCAGCTGTGGGTAAGACAAACAGTGAAAATGAAGCTAACAATGAAGAGCTTAACTGGGGTAATATATTATTGAGCACTTCATTTCGAACGCCATCTGATTCTCATAGTTCGTCAGACCCTAAATCTCCTAAAAGGAAATCTGTTGCTAAACTTAAGAAGGAAAGGGTGACCAAATCTCCCGCATCAAAAAGTGAAGAACAGTGGGAAAAGTTCATCAAAAGCTCTTCCCCTAAAAAGGTAAAAAGCATAGAAAAGAAGATCAGGGATAAGGTAAAGAAACAAGTTCGAACTTTGTGTAATTCTGAAAAGTTTATCTCCCAGTTCGATTTGTCTTCGACGACCGAGACTCCTAGTCCTCCACCTAGAAAGAGAAGAAGTTCTAAAAAGGAGCCGGTAAATAACAATAAAAAGCTGACACCAGTGAGTTCTTCTAAATCGCGACGAAGCGCCAGAGTGGATGAGAATGAAGAACTCTCTTCTAAAGTTTCAGGAATCATGAATGATAAACAACCTACCACAATAATGACAGCTTCTAATAACAGTCCTAACACCAGTAATAGTAGCATAAATTCAAGGGTGAGTTCGGGTGAAGTAAAAGATTTCAACTGTTCTAACTGTTCTTTCTCTACAAATAAAGTGAACAATCTAATTATGCACATGAAATTTTGCGCTCATAAAGAGCCACCCGGTCGATTGTTGGATTATAGCGTCAATGATATGGATCGTCGACAGAGGATTCGAGGGGAAGATGGAATAGAAAATTCTCGAGACAGGAGCAAGAGTTACTTATCGAATGGGTCTGTTGATTGATAATGCTGTTTACTTTCTGGTCTGAAAAGTTTAACTGAGGAACGTGATAAAGAGACTGGAGAAATTTTTCATCTCAAAGTTTATCTCCACTAAAGTTTTAAAGAAAAGTGGGTTTAGTTAAACCATAAAGTTTCAAATACTGTAAAAATGTTTTCAACCTTGTAGCAGAATTTTTTCGAGCTGTCTGCGACTAAACTCTCTAGCATAAATATCTTTCTGCATGATACTTTAAAATATAACAAACATATATGTTACTAATTTAAAATAACAAATACGCTGTGTTTCCAAAAAGTAACTGTATAATTGTTTTTAATTAAACGAGTAATAATATTTTGCTTTAATATTATGGATGATATTCTCCCATTGTACAAATTATTTGTGTGTTTTTCCAAATTATTAAATTTTGTAAATAATCATCACAGTAAAAAAAGTAATTAATAATCATGAAATCCGTAGTAGTAATAGCCGGAAAAAAGATTGACGGTGAAATCATGCAAATCGGACTCCTTGAATGCATGTTTCATTTTGAGATTAGGTTGTTGTAATAAATAATATTGTATGAAAAATGTCAGATTTAAAAACTATGTGTTAGCAATAACTGCCAAAACTTCAATGGCTTTATAGCCTTAAAAAGGAAATACTCAAATGCACAGTTTGAATTTTCCATATTGTTTGAAATATATTGGGATATTTAAAAACCATGTGAAAATCAATATCAATACAATACTGCGAAATAAAATCAAAACATTACATCGATTTACAATGCTCGGCGTAAATTAAGCGTGTCAAAAAGTGACTTTCTAAATGCATGATTCTAATATTATGTGCAAATTTTTGTATAAAAGAAATGTGAAATTTTTTACTTTTCAAAAGAAAAATCTTTCTGCAAGAACTCTGTAACGTTCTGCGACAATGGCGCCGTGTTGCTGTGATTCTGCCACGGGGATTTTCAAAATGCAAACAGATTATGACAAGCAGTGGGGAAGTAATCCTGCAATAATTTTTTTGCACTTTGATATTTTGAAAACATTTTTTCAGCATTTGACACTTCATAGTTTACCTGAACTCACTTTTGTCTGAACTTTAACTTTTTCACTTAACAAGTTCTTCATTTAAGCTCTTCGACTCTCATGCTTTTCAAATTAAATAATTGTGGACTTATCTTTTTCAAACTTGCATTTGCTATTTACAGAGACAGTAATGAGGCATCTTGTTCCACTGCTCGAGAACATGTCCTAGAGGATTCCGATGATGACACTGATAAAGATGATCGGCTACAAAAAAGTAAGTGTATCTGGCACGCATATTTTATAATGGTACATAAAAGTTTATAATTTACATGAAATTTCTATTGGGTTAGCAAGAAAATAATTTCAATTTTTATACTGTGTAATAAAGTTCAAATTTTTTTATGCAAAAATCGAACTTACGCTCTCAGGGTTGCCACTCCACAGGAAGAACAGGGAATACCTGCAAAATACAGGGAATTTAAAAATCACCTATAAAAACAGGGAATTTTGATTTTTTCTCTACAAACTGGAAAAATACATGGAATTTTGTTTCTTGTTTTTTCTTTGTAAAAATGGTGACCACTCATTATGGGATATTTAACCGTGATATTTCAGCTATACTAAACTATTTCATTTACTGTTGCATTATTTAAGTATATTCAGCTGTTTTTTTCAGCAGTTAAAACTAATAAATATAGTTGGCCCTATAGGGTCAGATGGGGGAAAGTGGTGGGATGGGGGAAAGTGGTGGTAATCTAAAAAAATGCACTTTTTTCACAATAAATGTACATATTTTTACTTTTTTTTTCAATTAATACATAATTGGAGTTTGTGACAAATATTTCTATTAAGATTTGTAAATCTGGCAACAAGTTTACTGTTGTTTATCTTGTTTACATATATGTGCAGTTTGTTCTTAACACATCGTATTGATAAAGTTTGTTCTTGATCCTTTCTCACTTGAAAAAATTAGTGTATTTTGATACATTTCAGTAGAAGAACTTCTTAGAAACAGATTCATGCATCAAGGTAAGAATTATTTTATTATTTCAATTTTTTATGATTTTTTTCTGAGGTGGGGGAAAGTGGTGGTATAGTTAGGCTTAGCTCAATGTTGTATGATGATTCAATTTTAGACTGTAGATGTGATTAATTTTTAAAAATGGGCTGTAATAAAAGTATTAATCTAAAAAAATAGGCTTTATTTATAAATTTTAATCTTAATATGATAATGCAATTAAATTAAAAGTTATTTTTTACATATTTAATCATGATTTAGAATATTTTTTAATATCATTAGAATAAATTTAATTCTTTTTTTTTTCAATTTTGATAATTTTAATGTGTGACTGTTCACTGACATGTAATTTTTTTTTCCAGCTTAAGTATGCCTAGAAACTACATAAAAAAGACTAGTGGTCCTAAGTATACACAAAATGATCTTCAGATGGCTATAGCAGAAGTTAAAAATGGAGCATCGATTTATTCTGCATCCAAGAAAAATGGTATTCCTGAACAAACTTTAAGGAGGTGGATTGTTAAAAGTCCATCACATCAAGGACCTGGCCGATCGCCTTTTCTTAGTCAGGAAGAAGAGAAATGCATCGTTGAAGCTGTGAAATTCCTGTCAAAATGTGGATTTCCATTCGACAGAAAAGATATTCTTAATGTTGTTGAAACATACTTGCTAAGCAATAAGGAGCTCAGCAATCTCTTTCCTAATGGAAAGCCAGGAATCGAATGGGTGAGAGGATTTGAAAAGAGATGGAAAGGAGAAATTGGGAAAAGAAAGCCAGAACTTTTAACGAAAGCCAGAGCTAAAGATATGTGCGAAGAAACAGCAAATGCTTTCTTTAACATATATGAAAATGTACTGCTTAGCAATGGTTTGCTTAAGGAGCCAGGAAGGATTTTCAATTTGGATGAAACAGGGTTGTCTACTGATCCCAGATCAAGCAAGATTTTTGTTCAGAAGGAAAGTCGAACAGCTTACTTAAAGTCTGCCGACTGTGGTAAGGCCATGTATACAGTATTATTTTGCATATCTGCTGCTGGTGAATATTTACCTCCTTTTGTTGTCTACAAAGGACAGAACATATATCAATCCTGGATGACTGGAGGGCCACGAGGAACTCTTTACGGGTGCACAGAGTCTGGTTGGATGCAGGATTTTTTGTTTGAAACGTGGATGAAGTTTTTTATCGATTTCGTCAAAAACTTTAAAAAGCCGGTATTGTTAATATATGATGGCCATGGAAGTCACCTAACATATAATTCCATTAAGCTAGCCATGGATAATGGTATTATTTTACTATGCCTCCCACCTAATAGCAGCCATGCACTTCAACCACTAGATGTTGGAGTTTTTTCACCAATGAAAAATTCGTGGAGGGACGTATTAAAAACTTGGTATGGAGAGAGCAGGTTGCAAAATGTTTCCAAAGCAGCCTTTCCATTTCTTCTAAAGAAATTATTTGAAAAAATGAAGGCAACAAATGCTGTAAATGGATTTAGAGGGACTGGCCTTTATCCTCTCAATAGAAATGCCATTCAACATCGTATAATTCCTACAGAAAATAATCCAACAATTGCAGCTACAAATAAGAGCTCGGCGTCTTCTAAAGTTTCTGCACTACTAGATTCACCTATGAAAGATTTGAAAAAGGCAATTCTGTTGACAATATCTCCCACACCATCTGCAAACACGGTTCTAGCTATGGATAACTCTAAGAAAAAAAGAAAAAGGGTGCAAAGCAAATCTGGGGAAATTTTAACTCAAGAGAATGTTTTAAAAAGATTAGCACTGGAAGAAGAAGACAGAAAGAAAAAATGCAATTTAGGCCAGGTTCCTAAACGAAAACACCAAAACAGGTCTGATATAAAAATAAAAAAAGTCACCAGTCCTACTACCCCTCTCGATACCAGAAAAATCAATCAAGGTTCATGGCTTGAGGTAAAATACAATTCCAAAAGAATTATGATGTGCTCATTTATCGGGCAAGTTGTTGAGAAAAATGGTGATCTATATCATGTTAAATATCTTACTAAGTCTAAATTGGGAAATTATTATACTTTCCCAGAATTAGATGATGAAGATAATGTGGAAGTTAGCAGCATTATTCGCATTTTAGATGAACCAAGATTTGACAGTCGTGGACATTATTTTTTTTAATCAGTAATTATAATAAAAACTATGCAAGAAATTTTATGTAAATTGGATACTTTGAATATAGATTTGAATGTAAATCTCATAGCGTTTCCTTTATTTCACAGTTAAATTTTGAAGAAATAATAAATAAAAACATATTATACCCCCACTTTACCCCACCCTGGGGGAAAGTGGTGGTATCAAAACATGCCTATTTTAAAATGAATCTACAAGAAATTTTCTTGGCAAAACTTTATATAAACACAATATTTCTAACCTATATAAGTCTAATGTATATAATATCTACTAAAAACCTGATATCTAGTGCTTAAAACTTACTGTTATAAGGATTTTTTAAAAAAAAACCTTGATTTTACCACCACTTTCCCCCACCTGACCCTATAGCTCACACAAGAGCACTGTAATTGTTGTGTTTCCTCTTAATATATTGTGTATAATATGTACAGGGAAAACACAGGGAATTTTTTTTTACAGATTTGAGTTGCAACCCTGACTCTATTGTAGTGTGTCTACCACTAGAAAGAAACAATTCCAATTCACTAGTATATAAGACATGTTAACTCCATTCTATGCTGGGGTATCTTTTCATAGATGAAGATTGACATTGCCGATATCTACTCTCTCCACATTGGTGACCTCCAGGCGTGGTGTGAACATGCCCACTTTGACAGTAACGCCCATTTTGATTTGAACACGCCTGCTAAAATGGATGGTCCACATTGAACAGTTGACTTGCTACTTGTGACTGCGACATTATCCACCTCCTCTCGCCGTTGCCTCTCAGTTTCGATCGCACAACACATACAACATACTCACTCGACTGCTAATGGTGACCACGACCGTGAACTTAATACAGCTCTCACAATCAGCGCTCAAAAGTACGATCTTAATATAGCTCACCGGTCTTCTCACAAAACAGCAATGAATCAACTACTGGTATCCATTCATCGTATTCTATCACAGCTAAAATTCTAATGGTAGAGTACTGTAGTGTGTCTACCACTAGAAAAATACAATTCCAATTCACTAGTATATAAGACATGTTAACTCGATTCTATTGTGAGGCACCTTTTCGTGGATGAAGGTTGACATTGTCCATATCTAATCTCCCCACACTATTTTATGATCTTTTGCCTTCTTTCTGTTAACTTTGTGATCTTCGACTCATGAAACGTATGGTCCTTTAGAACAGAAAACTCTACCTAGTGTGTTGGATGTCTTCTTTATTGAAGAAAGTTTTACCATTTGTAAATGTTTTTATTGTATTTAAAAAAAAGTTTTGTAAATCAGCTATATGGAGGAATCGTGCTCCACCGGGAAAATTCAAGATTATTCTATAAACTTTCAAATGCAATAGTGAGAGTCAGCTGAGCTCCAGTAATTTTATGGGTGTTGCTCAAGATGTGAGAAACCATTGCGATATGTGTGCCTCCCATATAATCCTCATCTTGTACCATCATTTATTTTGAAATTTGCAAAACTTTTTAACCTCAAATAGCACTTAGTAGAGTTTTTTTTTTTTTTCTGATTAAGACCAGAAGTTCTATGATTGTGGCATACTCAAAAAGTTGGAATTAGTAACAAACAAAATGGAAAATATGTGACTGATTAAAGTAAATTTTTTATGCAGAAACAATTTTAGTTTTACTTAGCTCTGAAAGTAATTTCTTACAAACCCAATGCTTTACAAAACTTATCTTCATAGCTGCCAACTCTACTGGATTTTCCAATAGAATACTGGATTTTACCAGTTTCTCCTGGTCTACTGGTTTTAAAATAACTTAATAATTTAATGTATTTATATTAAATTAATTTTTTTTTAAAAATTCGATATGCTTTTATACTAACTTTGATGAAAATAACTCATGTAAAACTCTAAAGAACAAAGTGCCATACAATTTTTAAATCACGAAATGGGTATTAAAGTATTTTCTTATAAAAAAACGTTTCTTTTAACGATAAAAGATTTTAATTACAAATGCATAGCTGCCAACTCTACTGAATTTTTTCTGTACACTAGTGGATTGTGCCAGTTTCTCCTGATCTATTGGTTTAATTAAAACTCTCCTGATTTTTGTACATTTTAGAAAATTCCCTAAAATTGAGTAAGTTTCCTAAACAAGAACCCTATTGAAATAGAATTGTTGTTTAGATTATTGCTTGCTTGAATATTTAAATAAGTATTACTAATACATAATGGCACGAACCTCATCTGAAGAAATCATTTCAAAACTTTTTTTGTTCTGAAATGTTCAGTTTATTTTTATTTATAACTATCACTTCAAATTAATTAAAAGAATCTTTCAACTATCTTTGCTGAATTAAAAGCTTATAACTCTTCAAAATTATCAGTAAACATAATACATAACATTTCAAGTTTAATGTCAATCTTAACTGGAATATATTGCAGATTTTCTATTTTGAAAACTATAAAAATCCCTAGAATTCCCTATGTGTAAAATATTTAGTACATTTTATGCAACAATTATCATGAAATTTATATTATCTCGAAAATTCTACTGGATTTTTCCTGTCCATGTTCGCAGCTGTGTATGTTTGCTATAAAAAGCGGGAGTTGATTAATATTATATATAAATAATATATATATAATTTTATATAATTTACGACTCATCTTTGAACTTACAAAAAACTTTTATTCAGCAAAGAGTAAAATAACTTAAATTAAACGTCAGATAACTTTCTGAAAGACATAAATCAGCAAGAGTTTATTCTTCTTGCCACAACATAACATAGCTATAGCAGTTCCATACTCTTTTCAATATAATTCCAATCTCGATCTGTTTTATTTAAACAAGCACGTATCTAATATCCAATCTGAAACACTTGCATAATAATTATTTAAAAAAAGTATTTTTAAAAAAAACGTAAGAACTGCACTTATAATACATGTGTAATATATTTCTAAATGTCCAAAATAAGCTTAAAAAATTAAGAAATAAACAGTCCAGAAAAGAAAGATAAAACACATCTTTTTCCAGGGCATTAAAACTTGAATTTTTCCTTCCGAATTATATTCACTTTTCTCCCTCTTTCAGAGGTCTTTCAAACTTGTGATTTCAGATTCGCCATTCTTCAAACTCAAACCTTGTTTCTTCAAACTTGTAGTCTGACACACTTCGATGCGAACAATTCATTTTTGTTATCGCATTTATATAAAACAGTTTTTTTTTTCATTATTATTATTTTCTTGCTTGTTTGTATCACCAAAATATTTACAATTGTTAACTTTTGAATTTAAAAACTTATGTTTTTTTTCTCCAGGATTTGGTTATAAAGAGAAGGCTGTGGTATGGGTTCAAATCAAAGACCGCTATTGGCCAGCAGTGGTGAGTTTTTATATTCATAATATATTTTTTGTTAGAAGGTTGTATTTTAATGCGCCAGAACTAGAACTGCCCTTTCATCCGTAGGAAACCTATTTTTGCCAGGACACTAAAAATAAAAAAGAAAGAAAGAAAGAAACTGTATGAAATAGAAAGTAACCAATGTAATTTTACAATAAGTATTATAAGAATAACTTAAATTTAAAAAATTAGATTCAATGTAGAACAAGAAAGTTAAAAGCTTTTCATGCCTAAATTAAACCAAAAAATAGGAAATTATTATATTTCTTTATTCATTTTATTTTATTTATATACAGTCAAACCCCAATATTTTTTTGCATTTATTTCAGTTTTATTCGGAATTCAAAATCTGTGCTAAAATAGTAATTTTTAAACTATTTTCATATTTACTTTAAAATCGTCTTCAGTATTTATACTTAACAGTATTTAATTATCAAAAGTATATGTTTAGGGTGTAATTTGTTTATTTATTAGCATTAATTAAATTTGATTATGATATTTTAACAGATTTTTATATACGTACAAAACTAGTTTTACAATGCTCATTTATGTAAAATATTGAATATTTGCACAGTTATTTTAATTTAATAATTAATTAATTTTGTTACTCTTTTCAGTTGTTTGTTGTTTGAAAAGAAAAATTGAGGATTGTAAAAGCGGATGTTTGTTTGTACATTTTGACTCTTCCTAATCATAAATTATTAGATTCGCGTTGTTTATTAACACTAAACATACCAACACTTAATATATACCTATTTCTACCATAGCTGGTCAAATGACCAGACTAAATGTTTCTTGATTGAATGCATGAAATATGGATGTTAGGAAGGAAATAAACTAAAAAAAACTTTATAATAATTAAACAATATTGTATGTTGGCAATTTTTATATATTATAAACACAAAGAATAAGAATTTTTAATTCATTGCTCAAAGTTTTTTTTTTTTTTTTTTTTTTTTACATATACAGGGTGTTTCCATTCTACATTTTCAGCAAACATATTTCTTCTAAGTATTATTATTTCTATAATTCTTATAATATTATTTCTTCTAAGAACGTGTGCTGTCTTGATTGTTTTGACATTTTTCTGGGGTAAAAACTAGCCGTTAGTTAGAAATAAAGAAAAGCTATCAAAATAAAGTACAGTGCAACCTCGAAAATCCGGACTGCTGAGTGGTTTGTAAGGTCCCGATTTCCAAAATTTCCGGATTTTAGATACCTTACTTAAATTTGTAGAATTATCAAAGTTTTGAATTCGTCAGGCTGATTTCGCGATTAAGCGCACGTGTGTAGACCTCTGGCGTCAATTTTAACAGAAATATACTCTTTAAATAATAAATAAAAGACATTAAAAATCAAACTTTCGTCTTTTCCCCCCTTAATCGATCGTTTCGATAACATAATATTAGCAATTAAAGCTAAAAATAACTGAAAAATGACAGTTTCAACTGATAACTGAAACAGGTGCTTCTAGACTAGACTGTTCCAGCTGATACTAATCCTTTTTTTGTTGGGGGATGAAATAACTTGTCCTCGCTTCCTAAGCTTCAAGGTTAAGAAAGAACCAGTTTTCTTTCTTCACAAGGGGGAAAAACAAGGTGGTAGAAGAATTCTTCCTCCACCCCTACTTCTTCATCTACTGCTTCATTGTTGAAGAAGAGTTGTGGTTTTGTGCTCTTGCATTAAAATTTTTATTTTAAGCGGTTATTTATTTATTTATTTATTTATTTATTTATTTATTTATTTATTTATTGAAAATTTTTTCTAACAAACTGTACGTATGAGTCTGGAGTTTAGAGATTTCTGGATTTCAGAAGTCCGGATTTTCGAGGTCGTACTGTATAAGCTACTTATCAAAACACTTAGGTTTTGTCATTTATCTGACATCTGAAGACACATTTATCTGAAAGGCCAATCTAAAATTTTAGGTACTTGAATTCACAGTTATTCTGATTAAATTAACTATGCAACAGTCTTTGCAGAAATGTGGATCTCATCAAATGCAGTACGTTGAACACGCATTACATTGTAATTTCTGATCTGATAACCTTATAAAGCAATAAATTGTTCTTCTGGTAAAATGAACGGTTGTGGTAGAAATAGGTATATGACGAGTGTTATTCGAAGCAAACAAAATACAAAAAAGTAATAATAATAGAATATTAACTGTATATAATTGTTAGAAAAAGTCATGAAGTCAAATGTGCAAAAATAATAAGTTGATAAGCTCATTTTCGATGCAAAGATTCTTAAATGGTCATTTGACCGGTTATGGTATGTTTAATGTTAATGACCTTTTAGGTATTTATGCATTAATCAATCACCTTAAAATGTGTAATATGTATTTATAATTACATGGAAAAGCATGTTGGAAGTTTAACTTTGTCCAATTTGACTATTTTGTTATTCGGCCTACCCTTCTGCCACAATAGACCGGATGGCCAGAAGCCTAATGTAATTCAAATTGTTAATGAATAATCAATGCATATAGAGTTATAATTTTTTTGTACATTGTACCTGGAGCTCATAAAGAATTTTTTTTATAGATATGGCGATTCAGCAGGCGCAAGGCTCATGTCTTTTTAATCACTTCATCATTAACTTATGAAAAGTAAGAGATACTTATTTATAATATATTTAATGTGTCATTTGTATTTTCTATTACAATTTCATCTGTTAAACTTGTTTGACTATTCATTTATATATACTGGTTAAAAGCAAATAGTCTTATTAATAAATCTTTATAACCAACTCTACTCAATCTTACATAGAATGTACATATTTTATTTCTTTTTATTACAGATTAAAAGTGACTATTGATAGGCTACATTCCTTTGATGATGCGAAATATAATAATAAATTATTAGTAAGTACATTTAATTCGGTATTTTTTTTTTTTTTTTTTAACTTTCTTCTGTGACAGATAAATGAAAACTTTTTTGAAATAAAATTAATCCAGGGATGAAAGACATCCGCAAAAAAGCAGAAATTCGTTTGTTTGTTTTTCTCCCAATTTTTAAAATTTCCGACAATATTCCAAAAACTTACCTTTTTGAGGGTCCAATTATTACAGAACCCCCCTCCCGTAACTGTGGGAACCCAAGCCACCCGAATGATAACTGTTCTTTGAACAAACTTTTTTCTCTGCACTAGTATTCCGAAAAAGAATGATCGTCAGGAAAGAAATGGTTGAAGCTTCGGCGGGTGCACTGTTGCCTTTGACAAAGGTGTGGTTCTTGGTTGTTGAATTCTAAGTTTCGTTTCAGCCAGCGATGTTTGATTTGGGGTTTTCCCCGGTGCTACTCATATTGAATTTGTGCATCCATACATTATAGTTCTCTCGACTCTGCTAGTTCTTATTTTTGGCCGTTCTTGCATTTATCCGTGCATATATTTGTTTTTCGCTTTTTGTCCTTTTCACGTGGTGCATCATAAGATGAGTGTATTTTAACTCTGAAAGTCAATTTGATAGACAAACACAAATTGCTTACAATCGATGCTGCTGAAAAAAAATCATTCAAGTTTGATTGGTTACATAAAACAGTCAAAGTGACTATCTATCAGAAGATATTGGGGTGAAAGTTCGCGGCTGTTTTAATTTAAAATAACTGGAAATTAATTTTCTGGCAGTTAATAATAATTTAATAACAGTAATTTACGGGCAATTAATTTAAAATGATGATTATCAAGCCTTGTATATTGCTATTTTCTTTAATAGTGATCAAAGTCGTTTAAAATTATATTTAAGAAACCTATATTTCTCGGTCTAAATGCTTCTGCCACGGCAAATTAAAATCTCACGACGGAGTTAGAGGTTATGTTTTTATATATCTTATTGATATCACGGTATTACATTGAACATTCCCTCCTCCCCCCGCCTCAAAGTGTCTGATGTAAAAGTTCAGCTTCTTTTTATTTTGCTTCACTTTCATGTCTGTTTACCAGCCAAAAATCTCCCCCATAGTTGAAATGTTAACTTAAGGCTGTCGTCACATGAAATAATGCTGAATAACATGCCATTCTGCTGTGAGTTTGCAACTGACTGAAGTTAAGCTTATCTTTGGCTAGCACCCTCTCTGTCAATAACAATACAGTGTAATGTCCCTTTCCCGGAAGGGTCGATTTCCGGGACACTTTTTAACAATCAAAATAAACAAACATCTCTTCATTTTCCCCTCTCTTTTTTTTCTTTTTTTTTTAAAAAAAAAAGAGGTCTTTGGACATGTTTTTTCCTTTTCTAGCTTCTAGTGATTCATGCATGGAACCCATAAATTAACAGAAAGGGGAAGAAAAGACCTACCAGGACCATTGAGTGACCCTAAGTGCTGCTCCTCCTCAGGAATGGGGGGAGATTTGTTTTCAAAAGAGTGCAACTGAGTCCCCCCCCCCTTCTTTTCTATGCAGCTGGCTAGTAAAGAGGCATTTCCTGGTACATTTTTATTAGAGTGTTAGGGAAAGAAGAAATACTGTGAAAAATGGTAAACACGGCAAACATTAACAAGGAGGGGGAGTCACTTTCAGCCTCACAAGAAAAAATAAGGAGAACCCAATCAGCATGCCACGCCTTTATGCTTGATTGATAGCTAATGATGGGAGAGAAAATAAGAATTTGTCACTGCCCCGCCCTCAACTTGAATGACAAATAAGGAGGAAATGAATTTTCTTCTCCACTTACCCACCTTATGAATGACGGGAATTTCCCCTTCTTGCTTGAATCATTCTAGTTCAAAATGGCGGAGAGAGAGCAATTAATATTTTCATAACTGTCAATTTTTTTTCTCCGTTTTCTATATTTTAAGCAATAATTATTTTTCTCTAATATTTTGTTTTTGATTGATTAGATATCATTCTAATACTAAAACATTATTGCCCAAAAAATAATGTTTATTTATTTTTTGCTTATTAGATTAAGATCGTTTTAAGCTTTGTTTACCGTGGGGGTCAATTATACAGAAAAATCTAATATCCGGACTTCCAAAAGTCCCACCGATTTCGGATACGCGACTTTTTACTGTACGTCAAAATGAAACAAATTACAGTATTATAAAAATAAATCTCATTTTCTTAATATTTAAAAAGTTACTCCAACACTCTTTTATCTGGGCCCATAAAAATGTGCAAAAATTGGGAATTAATTGTTGATTTTGATCATTTTAAATCTCATCAAGTTCGGGATTTTCAAAAATGTCTAATGGAGACGGACCAATGAAAATGTGTAGAGTCAAGCAATATCTTTCATTTACTGGCCCTTTGGACCAGTAACTAAATTCTCGTCTGATTATAAGTGCTGTTTCCCTCAATAAGTTTTATCCCTGATTATTTTTTTCTCTCTATTAGAAGGAAGCTGGCAATTTTTCTGATAAAGACAACTTCCTAAAAGCAGTCCAGAAGTGTCAATCATACCTCAATAAAGTTTGCATACGAGGTCAAAGAGGAATCAACATTAGAAATTTCTTCAAAATTCCTGAAAATGGTAAATAATATTTTCATTTATTTGGATTATTGGAAATTTGTTTTGTCTGAAACTACCAGTATTTGGAGAACAATATTTACCATTTTTTTTCAGTCTAGCTTTCATCCAGTCATTTTATAATCCGACACAACATACACCCTGCTAGGGCCAAACACCTAGCCTTGTTTTTTGGAGTTCTATCATTTAACAACCTTGACAGGAATGCCACTCAATTTTTGGCCCTGTCAAATGACAAAAACAGCACCCAAGCTGCTATTATTCTCTCTACACTTCCACTCTCTAACTAGCTAAAAGACTTTCAACTACAACAGATTTAACATTCATCTTTTTGCGTATAGGCGATCACAACATTTGAATATGCCATCTGGGGGAGAAGACCGATTCCATGCCTTTGGCCCTTCTCTCTCCTCCTCTTATCAGTTGTATAGGAATGTACTGCAATATTTTTCCTTTTCTTAATATTTTTCGTATTTAATTGTTAAAAATATTTTTTTAAATTTCCATAATGTTTTTTTTAGAACTATGTTTAATGTAGTTTTCAATTCCATATAGTTTTCTAACTTAAAGATTTTAATCTGTTTGAAAATCAAAACAGAAACTAACATACTTCCTTCTTTTATGACTCTCCACACGCTAATGGTGAAAGCATGTGAAGTGTTGCCTTAGGTAGAGAGTTCTGCTCTATGCCACCTGTAGCTCATTTTGATCGCCAATACTCGTCAGTTGTTTGATCAACTACCAGGATCAAATTCTAAACCCCTGGCTTTCTGCTAGAGAAATGAACAACAGCCTCACCGACTGCTGTACTGGAGTGTCATTTGCTAGTCCTTTACTGATTTATTTGTTTAATTTGCGTACAAAGTTTCTGTTGTCAGAGTTATAGTTGTATCTGCCAAATTAAATTAAGGAATTTTAATTTTATATCTCTCAATTGATTAATTAATTATTGTCGTTACTACTTATTTAATTAATAATAAGAGCTATAGTGTATATCCACCTCTACAAAAATACAATTCCAATTCCTTAGTATATAAGACTTGTTAACTCGATTCTATGTTGAGGTACCTTTTCATAGACGAAGGTTGACATTGTCAATAACTACTAGCCCAACATTGGTGACCCGGGCATTATGTGAACATACCTACCTTGACTGAAATGCCCACTTCGATTTGAACAGCCCTACTGCTGTACTGAACTACCTTGACTGCTGTACTGGAGTGTCATTTGCTAGTCCTTTACTGATTTATTTGTTTAATTTGCGTACAAAGTTTCTGTTGTCAGAGTTATAGTTGTATCTGTCAAATTAAATTAAGGAATTTTAATTTTATATCTCTCAATTGATTAATTAATTATTGTCATTACTTATTTAATTAGTAATAACAGCTATAGTGTATATCCACCACTACAAAAATACAGTTCCAATTCCTTAGTATATAAGACTTGTTAACTCGATTCTATGTTGAGGTACCTTTTCATAGACGAAGGTTGACATTGTCAATAACTACTAGCCCCACATTGGTGACCCGGGCATTATGTGAACATACCTACCTTGACTGAAATGCCCACTTCGATTTGAACTGCCCTACTTCGATGGATGGTCCACATTGAACAGTTGACTTCCTACTTGTGACTGCGACATTGTCCTCCCCAAGCTGTTGCTTCTCAGTCTCGGTCCCACACATAATATTCAACATATACACTAGACTACTAAAGGCAACATAGGAGGCACCACAACTGTGAACTTAATATAGCTCTCCCAGCTTCTCACAAAACAGCATTAAATCAACTAGTTGTATCCCATTTATCGAATTTATCGAATTCATTGATTAAAGTTGACATTGTTGATAACTACTAGCCTCACACAGCTTTTTTCATAATTTTTTTCTTGGTGCACAATTGTTTATTTACATTGCATATTTTTCCATCATAGAGTGTTTTAAAATCACTGAAAATTGTATAGTATATAGAATTATCAAGTTACTCATTTTTTATTTTATTTATTTACTTTTTAATTTTCGGAATATTAAATTTGTTTCCTAGATTTCCTAGTGTGCAAAATAAAAAACAGACCATCCAGAATAACTTTTCATCTAATGATCAGATCTTCACTTTTAGGACCCACTTTAAGGGTTCAAAAGGGTAAGCTTGAATATGCTAGTTAATTAGTGCAGGCGATATTTTAAATTACGGAATCAGACACAAAAACTTACTTTCTCTGTATAAACATACCTTTTTTTCCCCGCAGATTTGGATTTCTGACCCCCAAAATTTGACCCCTGTCATAGCAATCTGGGAAATATGATCCCCATGTTTTGATCAGGAGAGCGTTCTAAAGCTCAGACCTCGTAATGTTAATTTTACTTTTTGTGTATTTCACCATATCTTGAGAAACAAATTTTTTGATTAACGAATTCGAGAAACGATTGGACAAATGAATTTTATAATTTTGTAAAAAAAATTTCATTTTACTTAAAAGGTTCTCGAGTTATGGCAAGACACGCAAAAAGTAAAATTAGCATTAAGACTTCGAAACTTTGCATCGCTTTCCTGATCAGACTATGGGGACCCTATTTCCCAGATTGCGGCTAACCTCCCATATTTTATGATCAAGAATCCAAAGCCATAGAAAAAAAGAAGGTTTTTTTTTATTTTGGAGACAGTACGTTTTTATGCCTGATTTTGTTCCTTATATTACGGTATTCAAAAATTAATTAGCCTATTCAAAGTTAGACTTAGATTCGAACCCTTGAGAATTTACTCCTAGTTCTTGAAAATACGATCAACGGTTATTCAGGAAGATAACTTTTTTATTTTGCATACTGTACATTTGTACTTTAAGGGTAGAAAAATTGCGATGTGGTAAAATATATATTTTTTGTGTTATTCATACAAATAAAAGCATTAATAACATCTGTCTGACCAATAATCAAAGCGATTGTGATTTTACAATTTCTTTTCTTTTTTTACTGCAGTCAAAATAAAAGCACTCCATAAAAAGAAAGGGTATGTTTATTCAAAGAAAGTACGTTTTTGTGTCTGAATTTGTAACTAAAAATAACGTCTGCACTAATTAATTTGCATACTTGCGGTCATTCCCTCAAACCATTAAGAATGAGTCCTAGAACGTGAAGTTCCGATCATTAGATCATAAATTATTCTGTGTGGTTCTCTTTTTCTCCACACTTTACAAGACACACAGAATTCAAATTCTAAACTGTCTAAAAGTTTAATATATTTCTTTTCAGTGGAATTCTCAGACAGTGATAGTGAGTGTAAAGATGATGATGTTATTATAGAGGAGCATGTTTATCTTGATTTAGATACATCTTCTGAGGAAGATTCTGCAAAAGACTATTTAAATATGTAAGTTCATCCAAATTTATTCTTTAGATGAAACCATCATAGATTTTATAAATTATTATTATTGTATAATGGCTGAATAAATTTCAGGGTTCCCACGGGTCAGGGAGAACAGAGAAAACCTGGAATTGTCAGGGAATTTTATTTTAACTCCAAAAATCAGGGAATAGTCAGGGAAAATTGCAATTTTCTTACAAAAACCTGGAAAATTCTTTCATTATTCCTGGAAAAAACCAGTCTTAAAATTGTCAGTAACAATACTCAGTTATTGAGGTTCGAATTAAATAATTCTAACATCTATTACAATTATTTATTGTAAAAATTTTACATTTTAGACATACTGAAATGCTTCCTTCCTCATATAATGATATTTATTTTACACAAAAAATCTAATACTTGGCATTACAAATAAAAGAATCCAAATTTTCTAATGTAAAATTTCGTAGTATAGATAAAATATGGTATGGATTTTTCATTGAAATTTACCTGAAAAAGTCAGGGAATTTTTTTTCTGAAATTGAGTGGGTAACCCTGAAATTTGCTGAAATAAAAATGCATATCTTGACAGAAATCAAATGATTGCATGCATTTTTACTAAATAGAAAGGAAATGTGAGCAATTCCATGATGCAAAAAACATGGCTAACAGCATTTCTCCATAAAAAAAAATTTTTTTTAATTTTTTAGTAATTATTTTAGATATAAAATTAAAATTTTTATTTGTTAAGTATTTCGTTATAATAATAAAAAAAAATTACAGTTTTCAGACATGTAAAAATTTTATCATCAGTCAAAAGAACTTTTTCTCTGTTAGCCATTTTCTATATACAGGTATCATTTCATGTGTAGCACTATTGTCTGATTAATATGAATTTTTTTTTTTTTTTTTTTTTTTAAATAAATTTGAAAAAATATAATCCCATTATTGGTTATAAAAAATGGAGAATTTCAAGATAAAAATATGTTTACTGTGTAAAATCAGTCTCATTTTATATTTAAGTCAAACATAATTTTTATCCCTTTTTTCTTTTATCCATAATAATATTTAGCTATTTAAAAACATCCCAATTAATGTTTTTAAAATTAATATTTATCATTAAAAAGAGCTTAAAAAATAAAAACTATCAAAATATATTATCAGTCACCATGGAATTGTATTAAATTTTATCTCATATATGTTTAAAAACAGATTTTTTTTACTTAAAACTCACATTAAAATATGCTCATTACATTTAAAAACTCACATTATAAATATGCAGTTTGTACAAACTAAACATTTTTCTTGTTAACTACAATTTGGAAAGATGTCATTACACTCGTGAATAGTCAGTATACTAATTTAAGTAATAATTTCAAATTTGTGATACCAACACTGCACGAAGGAAACAGGGAAGCTTATAAAAAAGGAAGAAACTGGTCATTAAAACATGTTTTTTTAATGGGTTTAATGAAAAAATTGTTGCTGGCTTTCTATACATTCGTAAAAGTGTTTAAATTTTGCTCAAAATGTAAAAAGTAATAAATTTAAAACGTAACTAAATGAAGGAGAAAGGTGTCACAAGAAATAAGTAAAAAAATCATAATAAAATTAGTAACAAAATTGTTGTTTTATAGAATGCTTAATTGTTTTTGAACACAAATGATGTTTTAAATGTAACGATAAAGATATTTAAATTTTTTTAACTTGTGAAAAATATTTTTTAAAAAACTAATTTGTTATGTGTTTATAAACTGTGTAATATTTTGTGTATTTATTTATTCATTTTTAAATTTAAAAATATCTTCAACTTAATTTGTATATGAAGAATATAAATCCTGTCATGTGATAATTAAAAATATGCAACCTATTGTTACTTTTAGGAAACCCAAAGAATGTGCCGAGTACATATTGCAAGGCAAACTAGATGTAAGTTTCTTATTACCTATTTTACTTTAAAAATATTGTTTTAAATATTTTGCTATTTTTATAAACTGTTTTGTTTCTAATATCTTCACTGAAAAGGGGAAATTCAATTATCCTGTGTTATTAATATTTTTCTGCCGCTTTTTATTACTTAGTTGAATCCAAAGTTGCCCGAGTTAAAGCTTACCTCATTAATTCAATTTACAGGAAATTAGTGTTATCCTCAATCATCATTTTCCGGAACCCTCAACAAAGTGCATCAATTGCGTGCAATCAAATTCAAAGTGCATTCAGTGCATTTCTGACAAGCCCTGTATTGTACAATGTACACAAAAAAAGAACACCCTGTATAAATTTTGATTTAATGATTGAATTATCATATACTTGTTGCGATGCCACAATAGGCATTACATATTTCCTAGCTTTAAAAATTTCTTTGATTTCTTAAATTTATTTATTTTTAAATCATTCAGATGTGCCAACCCTCCGGCTTTTGGCCGGAGACTCCGGTTTTTTTATAAGTTATTTTCTCCTCCGGGGTTTTCTCGAAAGTCTCCGGTTTTTTCGCTTATTTTTACGCTAAAAGCAGTTTTCATCAATTGCAGCCTCAATGCATCAGAGTTGGGCGTGGCCTGAGTTGTGACATTGTTCATATGTCTTGGCCAATCAAGGAGTTGTTTCTCCTTTCCTTTCTGCAACCGCTGAGTTGGGCTTCTCTTTGTTAATACTGCTTTGTGATTGGCTTCTTTTTGAAGCAAGAACGTTCTCTGTATGCGCTGAAAAAAAAATTTCGGATAATTTTAGTTGTACAGTGAAGTGAAGTCAATATCAGCAACTTCGAATCTGAGTTTGTTTTTATGCGTTTTTCTGTCTTGTTAGTTTGTTTTTTGGTGTGAAAATATATAATGGCGGCAAAAAGCGTTAATACAAAATACTTATCTTCTTTTAACCAAGCTTACTCGAAAGAATTTCCTGGAATTATTGCTTCTGAAAAAGGATTGAATTGTGCCTTCTGCACGTTTTAATTTCTTAAACATTTTGATCATCGATCTAAAATATTTTTTATTGAAAATGAAATTTCTAATTTTCTATTTAAAGAAAGGTATTTATTTAGTTACCTAAACTGTTGCTTATTATATTTAAAAATAAGATAGTTTAGCCCATTTATTTATTTATTTTTAAATAAAAGATTGCTCGCTTAAATCAATTTATGAATTAGCTAAATAAATTTCCTTACTGTTTTTACTATTCAGTATTATAGATATTAACATTGACAATTGCAACTTTTCGCAATTTTTAAAACATGCAAATTTTTTGCCTTATCCATAACTAAAAATATTGTTAAGCTATTTCACTACTGATTAATCTTTCTCCTGTCACCTTGCTTTATTATTGTAAAGAAAGTAGAGAAAATCTTCTGAAATAATTCTGACAGCTGCTTCTTTTGATCTTTTCATCTGGACCACACAGGTTATGAGACCCCTCAAGTTGAAATGACATCTTAAATGCTTTCAATGCTTCCCCCCCATTGAAAATTTCTTTAATTATCTTAGCAATTTGAAGACTGTATTTAACACAGCTGGGGTAAAAAAGAGAACAGAAATATAATCTTTGATGTGTTTATATAAATGAAACGCTTATTCAGACACTTGATAGCTGATCAATTGTGAATAATCAACTCCATAGGTTATCATGACTTAACTGTGAATTGTGGGAGTTTACTTTCAAGAAGGTATTAACCATGTTCCCTATCGATGTAAAGGGAATTAAACTTAATAACTGAAACCGAATGAGGACTGAAAGCTCATATTCGGTATCATACATCTGACTTGAGTATCTATGCTAATTGGTAAATTATATCATTTATCTGTACCTACATCTAGAATTATGTTTTTATATCAAACTTCTTTATATATTCTTTTTTATTTTTCCTAAAGTTTAAATAAATGTCCTTGTAGATAGTTATTGTAAATTATTTAATTATTTCTACATCTTTGAAAATATTCTAAAAGCAATTAACAGTGTTGAACTTCGTTATCAGGGTACACTTCCCGTAAGCGGACAACTCTCATAAACGGACAATTTTTTCGGTCCCTTGAAAGTCCGCTTAACGGAGGTTTCACTGTATTTATATTGTTTTATTACTATGATTTCTGTATAAATTAGTTTCAGTTTTTAATCACAATATAAGATTGTTAATGCATGACTCGTGAAATTCTTAATAAGCTATCGTTTGTTAAAATTTTAAATTTTTCCTATTTTAGAGCAAAATATTGATTTTATGTACTTGAATGTTATAAAACCTACATGTTAAACCTTTGCCTGGTAAAATTTTTTTTTTTGCAAAATTTATTACAATGTAAGTATGAAAATCTTATATATACTTTAACCAGAGATTATTGTGCTCCAGAAAATATCCATATTTTTTGCTAAACGCGATCCAGAAATTTCCGGAAATCCAAAGTACAGAAGTTTCAAGAAATAATCCATTTATAAATATTTTTTCTGGCAAAATAATAAATGTGATTAGAGGTAAAATTATTGTTTTAAAATATGCTGCATATAATTTATATAGAATTTCGTGTTGTGAAAATATCAATGATTTAAATTTATAAAGACGTAAATTTTTAAATGCGTCATTAATTATTTTACTCAAGAAATTTTCAGGATTGAAAATTTCTTTAATTATCTTAGCAATTTGAAGACTGTATTTAACACAGCTGGGGTAAAAAAGAGAACAGAAATAAAATCTTTGATGTGTTTATATAAATGAAACGCTTATTCAGACACTTGATAGCTGATCAATTGTGAATAATCAACTTGAATGACTTAACTGTGAATTGTGGGAGTTTACTTTCAAGAAGGTATTAACCATGTTCCCTATCGATGTAAAGGGAATTAAACTTAATAACTGAAACCGAATGAGGACTGAAAGGAATCAGGACTGTGAGTTTGGTTCACAATTACCCCTGTTTAACTGACTTGTCTAGTTATTTCATGAAATACCTAATTATTCTGTGAAATAACTGAATTATGCACTTTAAAGTTAATATATATTTGAGGAAATATTGCCTGTGTATAGAAAAAAGGTAATTCGGAACCTTTTTGGAATTTTCCTGGAAATGAATTTTGTCTTATTGATATTTTGTAGATTACAACAGGAATGTTATGGAAAAAAAACATTCTCATTTTATGCCTTTTTATGTCCCTTAGGAACGCCTTCTTTCAATATATAGAGAAGAAATACCTAGTGAGTCCCATAAAAATTTCCTTAATAAGTCTCCAAAAGATAGGCTTCGTTATGTCCCCAGCTTTGGACCTTTTCACAAAGACAATAATATGGTAAGTATTGATCAGTTTTTGATTGACAATTCTACAGACTGGAGCCATATCAAATAGTTTTTTTTTTTTTTTTCGATCGGAGTCTATCAGGTGCATGATACTTCCATTTAGTCGACTTGTACGTTTTTTAAGTTAATTGTACAATGCACTAGAAAGGCAAAAAAAAAAAAAAAGGAATCAACCTGAATAACTTTTGATCTAAGCAGGGATAGCCTGCTCAGTAGGGCGCTAGGCCCATGTCCGTGAGTTCGAACCCCGTCGGCTGAAGTCTCCCCGTGTAGTAAGAGTCCCGTGTAGTCTGTCGAGTCGCAAAGTCCACCATGTTTCCATAACAAATAAATATCTCTGGGGGTACTGAATTGGAGATTGATCGTTCTCTGATTCAGGTCAAAATTACGATCTGTGGATAAATGAATGGGTCCGCCCTATAAACGGGTTTGAAGTATGATGTGGCAGAAGTCTAATTCTTGACCTTAGATGGTGCCACTGGAAAACAAGAACAATCGCACCCCTCTGCTTTAACAGGCATACAAGAGGAGAACTTTTGACCTACTGATCAGATTTTCAAGTACTAAAACTCAAACTTAATGATGACTTCAAATGTGCTAAATACTTTGTGCAGATGATATTTTACAAAATCATACCCAAAAACCTACCATTTCGGAATTAACATACCTTTTGTTTAACTGATGTTAGGTTTTTGACCCCCAAAAAAATCAGGGATCGCCACAATTAGTGAAATAGGGTCCCAATAATTTTATCAGAACAGCGGTCAAAAATGTGGAATCATTGAATTTAATTATGCATTTTGCATATTTCATAATACCCATTATGATTGAACAATAATAATAATTACTTTTTTCAATGAAAAAATATAAATCAATTAGCTCAAAAATTACCTAGGATTTTCCACCCTCTGATATTGAAGCGAAAAATCTCTCTATCTTTTTATGATGGCTAATATAATCAAGAAAAGAGCTCTTTGTCAGAAACTAGTTATTTTATTCTGTTCTTGTGAAGAAATTACTTATTCTAGTTGAGAGATTTGGCTATATACTCTGATTATTCTACTAAGAATTCTTTATTAACTAAAAGTTGATGCTTATAGGTTGTTGTTTTTTTATCAGACTTGTTTTGGCCTTTGCTTATACTGAAGATCTATTGTACAGAAAAATCTATTATCTGGATCAGTGGTTACCACCAGACGGACCACATCCGGTCCGCGAAGCCATTTTTTGTGGCCGGCGAACTAAAATACATTAATTGTCTTTTTTTTTTTGCGGAAAATTTTCACAAAAAATTCAATATGGGTTTAAAATACTTTTCTTTCGTTTAAAAAAAAAAACCTAATTTCTTCGTTTCTGTGAAATTTAACATACCAGTGGTGCATAAAAATAAATATTTCTCAGGTTTTGCAGCCAAGAAAATATTTATTCAAATACAAAAATATGTTGTTGCTCTTTTTTTTTTTTTTTTCTATTTTGTGAATTAAATTCAGCATGTGCGTATCAGAAATTTTCTCGATGAAGTTCTTCCATTCAGCTTTTTAAAACCACTCATTTTGTACGAAATTATTTACATTTGTAAATTTTAAAACCCATAAAAGAGAGGGGATGAATATCATATTTTTTTTCTTTTTTTTTTTTTTTTTTTCTAAATGCCTTAAATTGAATACTGCATAAGCGGAAAAGAAAAAAAAAAAATTTCAGATACTCGAGAATTTTTTGTTGTTAATAAGTCGAAAAAATGTTAATTTGTCACAGAATTATATTTAAAAGAAGTAAAAAAATCTTGTCACTAAGTTTCTGATTAAGAGAAGATTCAAAATGATATGCAACAAGCAATATTTGTAATGCTTGTTATTTTGCTTTTTAATATTAAAAATACTTTGATAAATATCTGACAGTACTATTTAATGTTCCTTCAAACATTAAAGAGTCCTACATAAAATTTTGATAAATTTGCGAGCCGCCATTTGACTGGTGTTTTTAATTGCGGCCCTCGAAAACATTTAAGTTGGAAACCCCTGATCTAGATTTACCGAAGTTCCGCCCATTCTGAGTGCAAGACTTTCCACTCCATCAAATCATTAATTTAAAATTTTTATACATATAAAAAAAATTTTGGAAAAAAAAGAAAATATTCAAAGTTCAACTAAGAAAAACTAAGAAAATTTAATCAGTCTCAGAATAGTTATTAAATTTTTTTAGGTTCTATGTATAGTTAATCTGTAAAGTATTCTCTTTATTTCACTTAATTTTCATTATTACAATTTTTGTGCTTTTGTATATTATTTTTCTTTTATTGTGTATTTTTTTTTTTTTTTTTACAGGATAGAATATTCAATTATCTTGAAAATTTATTTGAAACAAATGCAGGGGATGAATCTTATAAAAATTCATATATTTATGAAGTATGGATTCCCGAGGTAAAAACTTTATTACTCTAATTTTTAAATTATTCAGTGTCTAATCATATTTTTTGATGCTTTGAAGATACGTATTGCTAATTTGAAATTTCAATTAAAATTAGTGTTTTATTAATAATCCACAGCATAAGAGTCTTAAATAAATAGTCCTTGTTTATTTATTATTTTTAATGTCTTGAAAATAAGCATTGTTGCTAAAAAACTTCTGTTAAAATTAATTTTTTTAAGTAACATTCTATTAAATTATTCTATAGATTAAATAATTAATTTTTTATTTCGTAGGTTTTAAAATTTTGAAAATAGGCATTGCTAAAAGCAAATTTCTGTTCAAATTTCATAGTTTGCCCCTTATTCCTCTGAATTGTACTCCTGGATTCATATTTTTTGTACTCCTTCAATCATTATATGAATTCTGGCGGTTTCTGTAATCCGACTGTAACATTAAATCCCGTGGTTGGAAGAAGTGAAACTACTGTAATCGCTACTTTTCTTCTATTTAGTAGTGTAATATTTACTTTTTTTAAAAAAATAATTATTACAAATTAATGTTTAATTCACATTTTGATGTTGGAAAACAACATCATGATTCCTGTGTTTCTGATGAATCAGGAAACATAATTTAAAAAAACAAGAAAAAAGAATCGAGGGGAAACCAGTAACTTGATCGAATTTTGTTTTTGTACCTTATAGTCCTTAATTAAATTATTCTTTTTTTTATGAGGATAAGCATTGCTAGTAGCAAATCTATGTTCGAATTAATGTTTTTTAAACTTATGTTGTTTCAATAACATCCCACAGTATACACTCGTAATCGACATTTTAAAAAATAATTTTGTTTTTTTTTTATAAAAATTGTAACTTTTAGTTAAAATCTTTTTTTTTCCCCTCTAGTTGGACTATAATAAACAGCATATTTATTCTCTGTAAGAAAATCTTCTTTCTTTTTCATTGAAATAAAAAAAAATTAAAAATTCCAAACCACCCAATATAATTCCCCAAGACTTTCTTGTATTTTCTTTTGTTTTTTATGTACAAAAAATAGTTTGTATTTTAAATTTTTAGAAGAGTTTTTTTTTATTGAACCATTTATTATATTTCCGAAAGGTTTTCAAATTTTTTTTATTCACTTCTATATGTTTCATAACACAATTATATTTCCCAAAGATTTCATAGAAAGTTTTCTTCATAAAAGAAAATGAATTTTTGCAAGTTTATAGTTTTCATAACTTATTACATTTTCTAAAGATTTAATTATTTTTATGTAAGAAAAATGTGTAATTTAATATTATATTTTTTATTGGGTCTTTCGTTATGATTCTTTTACTGTTGTTGAGAATTATAAAGTCAGCCACTTTTAAAAATCAAATCTGGAAGTACGAAATGAAAACAATTTTTAAATGTCACAAATTATCCTTTAATAAAATCACTGTTTTGTAAAAGCAAGTATTTGACGGGCATATGTTTTAAAAAGTTTGCATTTTCTTATCTAAACATTGAAACAAACAATTAGAATTTTCTGTTTTTTAAAATTTTGAAAGATGTGTGGCTTATAAATATCAAATTATAATAGCAACCCCTACAAAAAAAACAAATAAAAAAAGTGTGGCTTGCATTTCTTATTGAAATGAAATTGATGGGTGAGAGTTAAACAAAAATATGAATGAAACAGAAATCCAGTTAAAAACTGTTTATAAATAAAGAGAAGTTATAGAATGCCTATCATTATTTTATATCCATGTTAATAATTTATTATCTTCAATGGGTGAATGAAAAGTGCTTAATATTTTGCAATAAACTTTACAGCAAAGAAATAAAAATATTGAAAAGTGCAAAAACTTTTAAACCCTACTGAATCTTTAATTTCAAATTTCGTTAATCAAGGAATTATAGTTGGACTTTTATTTAACCAACTTCCATTTTGCGAATTTCTCTATCTTGTAATTTTTTTCAAGGAACCAAAAACATTTTGTAAATTTTTTCTTAAAATAACTTCCAAATAGCAAAGTTCATTTTCTATTTAACAAACTTTTCTTTGAGATCCAATTTCACTATATCCCAAAATATTTCAGAACATTTCAAACTTGTTAATTCATTTTATGGGGAAATTGATTTTTTAATCCACTTGAATTTTAGAGAAAGCAGTAAAATCCCTTTTTGTTTGCATTTCAAATGAAATACTCAGACAAAATTAACGGATTTTATCAGTAGCTATTAAACTTAAGAACACTGGTAATGTATAATGAATGCAGATATAATTTTAGACATAAATTTAGCCTTTTTTTAGTTGAAAATGTATGTAGCATAATAGTGTGAAACTGGGTAATGTTTTGTTCTACTCTTGCTTTTCATACGGATTTCTTTTATGGTTGAGATTTATAAAATAAGTAGTAGATAATAATTTACAAGATATGGGTGTATCAATTGCTATTTTAATTATGTCTGGGATTTATGAATTTAAAACTTGTTTTGTTTTGTTTAAGTGTTTCAAAAGGTGATTTTCTATTTAACAAATTTTCTATATAACAAACTTATTATCGGGATTTAGCGACTTCGTTAAATGGGGGTCGGGCTGTAGATTAATGTTTTAAAACCCTTCTCTTAATTACAAGTTGCAGCTCACGTGTAAATGTATATGTTTTGGTTTATAAAATCAAATGTTCTTCAAAACAACTGTGATCTTAATCCACAGTGTACACTTTTTACAAAAACTTTTAAGTAAGAAAATAAAAACTATTTTCTTTCTTTTTTTATCTTTTATAGGCATTAATAAATGCCCTGTCAGTTGTGAAAAATATGAATTTGGAAGACGCAGAAACTATATTTTATAGCATCCAGGTAGATGACAAAGCGCGAGCGGATAATGACAGATTAGAGAGTGTGTGACGTCCCTCCCCCATGAAGGGTGCTTTCTTCTGAGGATTTTTATTCTTATTAACCCTTGTAACCACCATTTACAAGTGTTTTTTTTTTTTTTTTTTTTTTTTTGTTCTTTTTACTTATGTATCATTCAGTGTTTGAGTGTCTCTCACATGTTTGTAAATTGTTCCATTCACATATTAGTGTAACTTGTGGTGACTAATTTTAGCTAGCATATTTTTTTCATCATTGGACGTGTACATCACAATTTATTACAGGGTGTCCGAAAAATGCCTCGAGAAATAAGCTTCTGATCAAAAATCTGAAAACGTGTGAAATATTTTCGAAAAGATGAGTTTAATTATACAAAACTCTCCGCCCTCTTCAGGAGAAGAAATTAAGTAATTTTAACTACTGGTCCAGAAGATCTGTAACTATTACTAGTCTGCATGTTTTTTCACTGGTTCATTTACAAGTGTCTATTGGTTTTGTTTTTAAAAAAAGGATATATGAAGGTAACATAGTGGGTTTAAATAAAAAGCAAATTACAATACAGAGAATATGTTTTATTTACAGTTATCCTGAAATATACTATCCTGCGAAAAAACACACTAAGTCCAAAACAGCATACGTTCCTTTTATATTCATTGACAATATTTTTTGTGATGGGCCAGGTCTAATTTTTTTAACTAATGGACCAATGTTGTTTTATAGCCCTACAACTTTACCTTTTAAACTGGAGTAAGGGCAATTTTAAATGGGAATCCCTATTTTTTTATTGCAGTTTTGGATTCCTCAGAAAAAAGATAAACAATTTGTCCTACGGGTATTTGCATTTGAATTCATGGATAGCTCTGTAATCAAAAAAAGAATATGTGTTATAAATTGTTTAAAATTGATAGTTTAAAATTGAAATACATGTCCATACCTGCCTAGTCTGATTTTTGACAAAGACTCTTGTATTTTGGGGCTATTTTCTGTTTACCTGTTTATTCTCAAATTTCTCCATATTTGTTAAAAAGAATAAAGAATTTTGGCATTGAAATATCCGCTAATGGCAAAATTATTTCTCTTATTCCTCAACAGATTGAGCTTTTAGTGCTGCAGTATGTTGAGTGTTTATAGTTTAAGTAATTATAAATAATGGTTTAAAGAAATCTTCTTTAGATTAAGATTTTTATACATATTTTTTACTTCGCTAAATGTAAGTGCTTATATTATTTTCAATTTTGACTTACATGATTATGTGTGATCTATCAAAACTTTACTTGAAGCCCAAAAAATGTCATTAGTAAACCTCCGTTATTTTATTTTTCCATTGTTGGCAGGTATGCATGTTATAATTAAATTTAATAATGACTCTAATCTAATGACACCAATGTCAAACCCATTCTACACTGAGGCAAGGATGGTGAGGTGGTCACTGTGGAGGTGGTCAAGTTTGGTATCATTGAATACATCTTTTGGTATTGTTCTTGCATTCTTTTCTTTTTTTTTTTTTCATAAAAAAGTATAATCTTGAAATATTTGCTGGCTTCTATACTTTTTGGGCACCCTGTATGTCATTTTTCAAAGGAGTAGAATTTGATTGTTTGGATATATTTTTTAACATCATCATCTCTTAGCTTGAGTTATTTGGTTGCGAAAGTCTGTTTCGCAGTATTATTTCACGTTTGGTAAAGAGTTTTACAGCTTTGTTAATGAGATTTGTAATACTTTGCTCTAAGTTTATCATTGTTTGCTTTTGTGTTTATTTTTTTTAAACATACTGTGCATCATTTTGTTTATGTTTGATGATTACATTATTTGTATATACCAAAATCATTTAATAACTTTTATTGATATAAAAACATTGAGAAATCATCTTTTAAATGCTGTTTATATGTGCATATTTTATAGTGTTCATGCATAAAATTTTAAATACTCTTTGTAGTTTAATTCGATGGGAATTGAATTTATGTTGTTTCTTTTTACAAGGTTTTGAAGTTGAGTAAATAATAAAAATAAAAAAAATTTTCTATTAAATGTAACGGAGGATATGTGATGAGCTCATACGGTATTCAAACAGTTATATTAACATCATTTATTGATAGATTTATATCATCAACTATATTTCAAGCTATGGTATATAACTTCTGTTTTTCCACCCTTTATAAACTGCAGTAGATAAGTTTTAGTGCTCTCTGAAGAATTAGAACTTCACAAATGTTTTTTATTTTCTCATTACTAATTTAATGTAAGGGGCCATTCAAATATTATGTAAGTATATTCATGGTACTTTTTGAACATTCGCGTGTCCCCTCGTCAGCTAAAATAAGCATATCACAAACTGCCTCCCATACTCAGGGTTCGTACAGACTCCTTATACTCCTTGGAAATAAAAAAGTCTCCAAGGAGTACTTGGAACTACTTAGATTTCCAAATAAGTCCTTAGAAACTCCTTAGATTATTACGTTGCATAGATGAACTTACTAAGTCCGCTGATGTATTTGCTGCCCAAACAGGGAAACGAAATATGACTTAGCTGTTAAAATCTAATAGTTTAAGAAGAACTTTAAAAGAAAACAGAATGGAATTGCAAGAGTTAGAAGAAAAATAACAGCAAATAATTTTAATTTTACATGTTACAAGCAAACTTAATGATTTACTGTGATATTTTTATTTTATAAAATGCCTTAGATTTTATTATGTATTCAAATTTAAAAAAATTAGATTGGTAGGTTTTTATGTTAATCTTTAACATCTGAACTATGTACTTTAACAAGATTTATTAAAATATTTGAAGCTGGAAAATATATTTATGTGTGAAAGTGGTAGCTTTATTTTTCTCGATGAAGTTTAACAGAGTCAAAATTTATTTCAAAGGGGTTGAAAAAAATATCTTATGCAAAATATACATTTTTGCAAGTTCTTTATAATAACTGCTTTTTAATTTAAAAAAAAAAAAAAAAAAAAACTCTAGTTATCCATGGTGCATTTTTAAAAAGTGCTTAAAGGTGCTTATTTTCGATTTTAAAAGCCCTTAAAGATGCTTTTTTTCACTGAGTGTTTTTAAAAAGGGCTTAATTTTCCCTTTTCGAAAATGATATTTTTTTCTTTACCATGTTGTTTTTCGCCACATATTATGCAAAAAGCGTGGTTTTCACATTGTTCTATGCAACGTTTTCACAATCCATTGAACCACAATCTATTTTGGTGTACCGTCGGTCCTAAGCGGATATATGTACCAATCATTTTACATGTTTGATGAAATACTTGGGAGTCTGCATGTGTGTCTCATTGAGCTGGGTTCGGTGAGATTATTGCACTCTCATGTGCAAATCTGCTGCATTTTTCAAGAGATTCTCAATTTCAGGCTTCATTTTTCGCCCTCTGATATCGAACCAAAAAATTCCGCGATCATTTTATAATAGCTAATGTAATCAAGAAAAAGAGTTCTTTGTCAGAAACTAGTTATTTTATAATGATCATGTACAGTCTGAAAATTATTTGGCATTTTGTTAATGTATATAGTGCTTAAAAATCTTTTTTGAGTGCTTAAAAAGTACTTAAAGGTGCTTATTTTTTGGTGAAAGATTTGGCTACGCACCCTGTTATCTTTTACACAAAGTTTTTGAATTTTGGACCCCTTGGATACTCCTTGGATTTCTTCTTCTGATCTCTGTATGAACCCTGCATACTTTAGTAAGAAAGATTACAATCTTCCCCTCTTGGTCCCTTGTTCAATTGAATTTTTGAATCTTATTAATTCTTATCTTTCCATAATTATTTATATATCTAGTAAATTCCCTTATTGCTACTTCCTTTTCAATCGCATTTATAGTTCTAACAATATATTGCAATTAAATACAATCAGAGCTCACGTAATTTAAATCTCCTGATTTTTTTTAATTTTTTTTTTTAGTAAAAATAATTTATAAACGTTTACTTAAAGTTGAGATTTTATTTGTAATTCTAATTTACTTTTTTATTAAGTAAATTTTATTGATTTTTCCTTTAAAAAAAAACCCTAGAATTTTCCAGAAATCTATCTAGAAAAGTATGGGGGGATTTTTTTTTTCTTCCTGAACCCTGGTTGACCTCTGAAACTATTTGAATAAAAAATTTTCCTTGTATTTTTTTCTTCTGGTTACATGTTTTTATTTTACTTTTAAATAAAATTTGAAAATGAAAGAATTCTAATGTCTTAAGTAAGCTTATACCCCTTCTTCTCAGCAAAAATGAGCCAATCACAAATTCTCTCATGCCATAAAGTGCGTGCATAATATTTAAATGGCTTCTTAAATCAAAATTTTAAAGCATAAATTATTTTGGATAGTCCTCTTAACATGTCCCATTCAAAATATATGGCATTAATCTGATAAATAATGTTAATTCGAAAAAGTAGTAATTGCAGTCAAACTCCGTTATCTTCTTTTTGGTCTTGGTTATCTACTTCTTGGTTTAAAATTGCCCTATGATCCTGTTAAATCAGAGTTCATAATAAACATTTTTGTATTAGTTCATTTCGAATGTTGAAATATAGTTAAAGAATAAAAGATAAAGAAGCAACAAAAAAAAAACTTCTCTATAACTATTTTCTGCAGGCAGGATTCAAGTTTGAGATCCTTTTTCTAAGAAGGTACTTTGGTGGCAATTCTTTTACTGTTGATGCTTTTAAAATGAAGTTTTGTTTGAATTGAACTTTATTAATACATTTTTAAGGTGTGTTAATGATTTTTTTTTTTTATTTCCTTAGAGTATTAAATCAAGAAAATAGTTTCGCAATTTTTCCCCATTAATGAAATATTTAAAATTTGAGACCTGAAGTTTTTTCAAAAAATTAGACTTACTAAGTTGTCAATTCTTTTAATGTAGATAACTGAAGATAAGTTTAAAATAATGTACTTATTGTCTGCCTTTTTATAATTATTTTTGCTTTATTTCTGAAAGTAAAGAAATAATTTTGCGCCACTACTTTAATTTTAAATGTACATGAATAATGTAATGTTAAAGTTTTATTTTTATTAAAATTAATTACTATTTTACTAAATTTAGAATTTAATGTAAGATTTTATTAATAATTGTTTATGCCAGTATTATTTCAAATAAAACTAATTGATTTATCAAATCATCCTTTCATTTTATGATTTTCTTTTTCCCTGTATCATTTGTATGTTTCTACTTCATGTTGATTTATAATACTTTAATATAATTTGACTTTATGACTTGAGTAAAATATTAAATGCTCGAAATATCATATTTTATGTGCAATACATTTGAAGTTCAATTTCCTTGCTTCTTTAAAATGTAGGTGAACTTATGTGTATATATTTTGATTTGATATTTTAAATGTTCTTTTTGTTTCTCATTTTATTACTTTTTAAATTAATTATAATATTTAGTAACATTACATTGAAATGTCTAATTCTTTAATTAGAAATTCATTTTTTAAAAACACTAGCATCAGTTTGAAGTATATATTATATTAATCTATGATAGCAGTTTCAAATAATACTCAAAAGAAATTTTACAAAAATATTCAAAATTATGCTAGTTTCCTAATCTCAAATGATCTTCTCTACATGCATCATGCTTGCAAAATTATTTTTAAAAAGCGCAAGTATTTTTTGTTCTGAAATATGGTTAAAATATTTGGTGTGTATAAATACACTTTTATATTACTTAATTGTTCATTAAAATTTGTACTTAACACTAAACCCTTAAAGCTTTATGGTTTTAGAGAAAATTGTATATAATTTTCCCTTCCTTTCTTTCTCATTGAGGAACATGGGAAATACTGTTTTTTTTTTTTTTTTTTTTTTCGTGTCAGGAAGTTTGGCATGAAATGCAAATTAGTGCTCAAAGAATTAATCGAAGGTTATCTTCAACTTTCATCACTAATGATCATGACCCCCATTTTAACATGAAACTGTACAAATTCATTTTGGCCAAAAAGAAAAATTAAAAGAAATGCTGTAAAAGAATCTTTTTTCTTTCGTTTTGTTTTAAAACAGTTGTAAAAATTGTTATAATTCACTCCCATGTTTGAATTCTTATTCATTTCTACTAGGAAATATATATATTTTTTTTTTGTCTCCTAAATTTTAGAATATTTTAGCATGTTCTATATACAGGGTATCCACACAACTGGAAAGTCATGAAAAATCACGGAAGTCATGGATTCTGGTATTGAGCAAAATTTGTCATGATTTTAACTATTGTTTTTAAAAAAATCATGGGTTTGGGTCATTGAAAAATCTAATTTTTAAAATGGAATTCCCCCACCCTTCCCCATTTCACAGTGTTCCCATGTTCTAAATATCAGAATCTGTAGCGAAATCCCCACTCATAGTCCTATTTTATTAAAATAAAATAAAAAATTTATCCTGTTATTTAAAAATTATGGTCTTCTTTCAAAAAATGAAAAAAAGAACATCATTTCTAGAGCGAGTTATCTTTTAAACTTCTGTGATTTCAAAATTTTTTATTTATTTATCATTTATTTTATCAATTTAAAATTCTAGTTTAGAATATAGCAGATACCCTGTATATATATATATTGGTTTGGTTTTACTAAATAATTTATATTTATTAAATTAAACCTAATTCTATAAATGAGAAAAAAATTTCTTCTTTTAAAAAATATTTTTATTATAAATATTTTTAAAAATTAAATTAGTGCTTTGTAAAAAATATTCATTTTATCTTACTTTTTATTTTTTTAATAAATGTGAGATTTGTAAAGTTATTTTAATCTTATTGCATTTAAAATTGTATATTAAAAATGCGGTTATAAAAATTGTCTGCCAAATAGATAATTTTTATTATATTAAGATATTCCTAAAAACTGTGGGAAAATTGCAATTATATATTTATTTTGTCTGTATATTTTTATGTTATATCTTGTGAATTCTCTGAAACATCAACAATTGTTATTGAAATCTTTCATACCGAATCGTCTTAATTAATGAATCATAACCTTTTCTTCTATCTATCATTGTTTGTTAATGTTAAAAGAATCTTCATTCATTATATTGTAAAATGTGTTTATTTAATGAAGTGTATCAATTTGAAGAGAAAATCACCCATTTTATTTATCTTGTGCTGATAAAAGATGAAATATATAAATGTACATGTTTTAATAATGTTTAAAAGTGGTTCCTTGTTAATCCTTTAGTTAATTGCTATATTTGATGTACCAATTTTTATTCAATAGCATGGGAGAAATCAATTTGCTTTGCAAGAAAGTGAAAAGGTTCCCAAACTTTTTGGAATCCTCACCTACTTTGCAAGTCTTTCCAGGTCCATAAAAAGTATACATAAATTTGTCCCATTTTAAACCTTTCAATATTTTTGTTATAATATGCTCCTATAACTGTACAAAAAGCGCTTCTTTTGAAGATCCACAATTTTAACTACAATTAGATAGCTGCCAACTCTAATGGATTCTGCTTTTTTCTGCTGATTTAGTTCTCCTGGTTTTTGTACTTATTAGAAAATTTCCTTAAATTGAGTAAGTTTCCTAAAAAATTCCCGATTTAAATAGGATTTTTGTGCAGATTATTGCTTTCTTGAATATTTAATTAAGTATCTCTAATACTTACTAAAGCGAACCTCATTTATAGAAATCAGTCAAAAACTTTTTTTTGTTCTAAAATGTTCAGTTTATTTCTATTCACAATTCTCCTTTTAAATTAACTAAAGAAAATCTTTTAACTATCTTTGATGAATTAAATGCCTTTTAATATTTAAAATTATGAGTAAACATAATACATAACATTTCAAGTATGTTTAATGTCAATCATAACTGGAAAATATTGCAGTTTATCTAGTTTGATGACTATAAAAATCCCTAAAATTCCCTATGTGTAAAATATTTAGTACATTACGCAACGATCATCGTGAAATATATATTATTTCGATTTTTTCCTATCCATGTTGGCAGCTATGCAAATATTATATGTTGAGTAAAAAATAATGAATTTTAATGTTTACTCAATATTAATTTTTTAATATAGTTTGTAACAGTCTACCTACTTGAAACTCTCTTTAATACCTATCATTTTTCTCTATAAATCTTCACTACCCACGTTGGGAACCTATAGGCTGAGAAGAATGTTCAGATGATATAAAATTATTACTGTTTCGTGGCAACACTTTTTCGTTATGTAATATGGTAGGGACTTTTTTGCTATCCAAGAAATTTTGGGTTCTTCAAGGTTAACCTTTCCCTTTTGACGATATCGAGAAAATTATTCTTTAAATTTAAAAGCAATTGTCCTAGATGAATCAATTTCAAAACTATATCAATCTATATTTCGATTAACAGTTTCTAAGCCTAATACAATGACTCAGTTCAAAGTTTTATTCAAACATCTGTATATACTTTAAATTGGTTTTAAAAAAGTAAAGAAAATAAAAGGAACTTTGATCATTTCTGACGATTTGATTAGTTGTTGATCAAAAATTTTAATTGTAGCTCCGTCCCACAGTGATCGCTGCTCTCAGTAGATCACGCAGGTAACGGTCACTGAACGAGTAGGTATCCACTTTGATAAGTCTGCGAAGTGACTGAGGGTGCGCGGGGTCGTTGGTCTACGTCTCCAACTGATCAAAATTGCAATGACAGGCTGTCTTCGGATCATTTTTCTCAGCAATAGCAGCTCAAGTTGAAGCGTTTACTATCCTCCTCGAGGTTAGTTGAAAATGTGGCTCTATAACACTGATGGAAACATGATGTTACAAATGGCATTAAAGGGGGTGAGAATTATTCAGGGCTAAAAAAGATGCAACAACAGACTTGTTAACTACAAAAGGGTTTATTTGATGCATTTATTAAAAGACACAAACCTTGTACGTCATTGCGAGTCCACGTTGTATCCTCTTAACTTTTATTCTTCCTCTAAATTTTTCTGTCCAATTTTGATAGACACCAGTCGATGTGTATATACAACGAACCTCGTGTTTCAGGCTAAGAAGAAATATTTGAACAGAGTAAATAAAACTAAGAGAAAAATTGATATATTGTGCGGCTTTGAGGACAAACTAAAAAGCTGCTGGAGGAATGAAGGAACATATGCCTATTCACCCGTAGTGAAAAATGCATTACAATAAATTTATTCTTTACTTCATTCAAATGAGATTCAATTCTCTACAATATTTTAAAGAAAAGCTCTCAACATTTATTGACATCAAAAGAAAGTATGCTTTAAATAATTTCTTTAAAACTTTTTCTCAATTAAAATTTCCAGTCAGTAATGCTCATGTGTCTAAAGTGACCCATGATTAAACTAAATAACTATGTTTATTTTTTGAAATGAACAACTTTTTATTTTGTGGGAACCACTCTTACATTATTGTATGTCCTGTTTTAAAATGCTTTTACTTATTTTGTGTTTCTCCATTTACTTGTAATAAATTTTATTTCATTACTCCTCCGTTTATTTGTTTTTAAATGATCTCATTACACTTTTTAATCTACTAAGCCCTCTGTTCGCTGCCGTTCATCAACCCCGATGATGACTTCGCAATAATTTTTGTTTTTTTTGGCAGAACGGGCGGATATATTAAATACTATTTTTGCTTGCAATCTCATTGTACGTGAGCTGATCGTTAAGTTCTAAATCATTTAACAAGTCTCTTTAACTGTAATTTATAACAGTACATTGGATATTTTATTTTATAAGCGTCGTTGAACAGCCGACCCAATTTTCGGTTTTACAACTACTTCTGTTCAACTCCATAGCCTTATAATTTTAAACCCAATTCAAACCAAGACAAGGGAACTCCTGGATCAAGCATTGAAAGAAATATGCCTTCGTGAAGGACTTTTTTGATGGAACTCACCCGCATTTGCGTTACATGGAGAGGAAGACCACGAGAGCCTCCCACGTTTAGCCTGACGGCAAAAGGACTCTAACCCATGATCCATATTGGATATTTAACGTCAACACTGTGGTCGGTGCAAGCCGGATGCAGATTCTTAACGACCAACCATCGCAGGGATTAAAACTGAAAGGCGAGCGCTCTATCCACTGAGCTATCGCGGCTCAGAGTAATGCTTATTTGTGCAAAAATAATCTATATTATATAAAACGCTAATACGTATCTATCAATAAAACCGATGATATTTCTTTCCTCGCGTTGGCAACAGTTTTCATTTTTAACGAAGTACTTAGTACAACTAAATAAGATTCTTTTCACAACACTTAAATATTTACTTTATTTTCTTCATTCATAGAGAGAACAGTCGGCAGAGAATTCTGTTATGTTAAAAAAACATTTTGCTAAAAAAAGAACGAATTCTATAAGAAATAAAAATAAACAACTTAAGAAATAAAAATGCTGTTGCCAGCCATAGAATTTTTTGAAAGATAACTTAGCAACATAAATCAAAATGACATAGAAGCGCAACTCGTAGATCAAAATTAAGATACCTGAGCGCTTGACGTAACAAATCCTTCAATTCTATAAGTACTGTATCACCAAATGCCCAAATTAACAATTGTGTTTTTAGAGAAACTCTCTCTCTCTGTGTATATATATATATATATTTGCATTTTACAACGTCATGTTAAACTTATGTTGTGTGTCTGAATACTGACATTTAGAACAAAATTAAGGTTTAGAATTGCCTCGGAGAAATTTGAATTGTTAAACAATGACTTAAACAAAAGTTTTATTTTAACTGACAAATGCTATATTATAATTTTAACTTTTTCTATGACTATACACATTTTCCTACTCTTTTCTTTGTTTTTTATTTTATTTTTGTGATAAAATAAAAAACTTATAGTTCTTCTGCTTCTGAACACTGATGAAAACACTAAATGATGAGCTTCATCAACAATCAAAAATATATACATTTATTTTACAAATTCCATATTATTAGGGTGACGCCCTTCAGAGAATTAAAAATACAAACTTTTCTTCATCGAAGCCGATGCTTTACATCCGGCGTTCAGTGGCAGACTACTATTTCATATTGTTTTACAACGCATGGCTTTAACACTCTGGTGGAAAAGACTTTAAAACAAAACTTAGAACAGTTACTTTTCTCAACAACTGAAATTTAGAATAGTGTGATTAAGAAAAATATGTGAACTGTTTGCAATTTCAAATTTATATTGAAATGTACAGGTTTAGAATTTTCTACATTGAAAAGTTTTTGGAACTTCAGTATTCAAAAAAGTATACAAAAGCTAGACGTTAAGAACGTATACAATGAGCGAGCATTGGATTGCGAAGCAATCCGAAATGAACTGCGAAAGCAGTTCCGGGGGTTGGTGAGGGCCAGCGAGCAGGGGGCGAAGCCTCCTAGTAATTATAAAACTGTTAATAAAATGTAGCGCTGGATTGCATTATGATATGAAAACAACAATTCTCTTAGTTTTAAACTGTTGAATTAAAAGCGTTATAAGAGCAGTACAGGAAAATAATTTGAAATTAGGGAAAATATTTATCGAAAAGCAATTCGCGATCGCAACGAACTATAGGGGGCGTTGTTGTATGAGACGAATACCTGCGATTTCTATATGAACAGTCATTCAGTTACTCTGGAGACGTCTTTAATGTAGCGTGTAGCATTGCAACGTTCGTTCTTTATTGTGGCTTATTAAATTTAAAAAAGAAAAATGTTTGATATTCTGTCTTATGCAAGCGAAAACAAAATGGTATCTCTTTTTTTTATAAAGAAGGAACATCCAAAGCTCATCGGAAAAATATTTGTACATAAACAGAAAAAAAAAAATTTATATTCTTATAAGAGTTAAACCCTACTGCCCGAGAAATAGTTTTGCTAAATTTAATGATGTAACATGAAAAGCCTATTTAAACTGTCCTTGGTTTTAAGAATCATATTACTTAAAAATAAAAATGAACAAAAAGTGTACATAAGCCTCATAATTTTATAAAATTCAATTTTGTAAAGTTTCAATATAAATCATTATTTAGAAACTGAAAAACGTAAAATAAAGAATGCTTACGAAAAAAAAGAAAAAAACAATTCTTTTTTTACGCCATTTTTTAGTGCTACGAAAATTCGTCTTTGGGATTTGCCAAAAACAAAAATAGGTGCAATTTTATTTTTCATGAGCGAAATATTTCACAAAAAAAAAAAACCAAAATGTACCAATTCTCATGACATGAAAATTTATTATAGTAAACGTACGTTTTGGAAATGTAATTTCATTTGGAATCTTATTTATTAGAGTTCATATGGCGACGAAAGAAAATAGAGATTTTTTTGAGTCTATGTTAAACTCTATATCGGCCCATTTTCCACCGAAATTTCGATTAACTACTTTGATTTTAAATAAAATATTTTAAAATTTGAAAGTGTTTTGATTTTAAATAAAGCGTTTTATTTTATGATTTGTCGCAAAAATTTTAGGTGTAGATTGGCGGCACTTAAAAACCGCCAAATCTGTAGTTGCGGTGGCGTTAATACGTAAGTACCGAAATTTTATTCCATACTTTTCTGTATCATATTACTTCAAACATTAGAATATGCAAGACGTATACATAAACACCATTTATACCATTTAATTTTTCAAAACAATTATTTTAACTACAATTTTTATCAAAAAATTATAAAGTAAAAAACATAAATTAAAGAATTCTTAGGATAAAAAAAACAATTTTAGAAATTCCTCACATTGAAATAAAAAACTTCCATATTGTTTCTTTTTTTTTTTTTTTCTTATAGTTCTTAATCAGACGTAAAAAACCATTCTGTAGAGAACTATCATCAAATAAGAAAAAAAAATTATTTACAAGAAAATTTTTTATTATAAAAATCATAACACTTACCAGATTTATAAATCTGGAGAATTCCAAAATGAAATGTTCTTCGTTTGAAAAAATTTTTTTTAAATAATATATACATAGATTATCTCTTCATTACTTTTAGAGAACATACCACACAGCAAAATTTTATAATAGTAAGATCTCGATATGAATTTTAATATGTAGTTTTAATACAGAATAGCTGAATTCTAGTTGAAATTATTCTTTCAAAACTAAAAAATACTTACCAAGAAAACGATAAAAATGTATTAATAATCAGCACAAATGATATATTTTAAGTAATACGGATGATACTTTATTGTTGTTTTCGGAATTATGTAGATACAGAAATATATACTATTCTATAAAGAAGAAGAATATTCAATAACTATTACAGTTCTGTACGTTCACATTTATTCATTGGAATGAAAAAAGCAAAGTTGACTTCACTTTAATTTGTAATGAATTGAAGACAGAAGAAATATATTTTACCGTAATACACACATCTGAACAGTCGAAGTCAGAAGTTATCAGTTGCAAGTTTGTTGATCATAGAAGTTAAAATTTGAGGAATTTTTCTTCAACTGTTTGGCGTTTTCTGTTTCTGAAAGATTTACCAATATTCTGGAGAGCTTTTTCAAGTTCTTCGGCCTTTTCCTTAGAGAAATTTTGCTTCGTATTTGCTGTTGCTGCTTCTAAAAATGATCATCAAACACTATTTTTCTTTAATTTAATAAGTGACCCCTTATTTTCCATCTTTTAAAAAGGGTATTGTGCTGTCGAACAAATATATTATATTTATCAAAGGTTTTTAAATATAGAAAAAAAGTTAAGAAAATGCAATTAAAAAAAAAAAACACAAAATGGCGAAGGTAGTGGTCTCTTAAGAAATTTTGCTGTGTTTGTTTACTCAGTCAGTTTTTAAACAATAGATTAATTTATTATTTTGTAATTTTCAAGGGTAAAAAAAGGAACTTAAACAAATTTAATTTAAAAACTGGGCCAATTTATTTCTTTTTCTAATTGTTATTATTTTGTTAATTACAGTTGGACTTCTATTTAGCGAACTTCCATTTTGCGAATTTCTCTATTTTACGATTTTTTTTCGATGAGCCAAGAACATTTTAGAAATATCTTCGTTAAATAACTTCCGAATAGTGAAGCGAATTTTCTATTTACCGAACTTTTCTTGGCGATCCGCTTTCCTTATTTACCAAAATATTTTAGAACATTTCAAACATGTTAACGCATTTTATGACCTTGAATTGATTTTTGAATCCACTTTTAGAGAAACCGATATAATCCCTTTCCCTTTTTGTTTGCATTTCATACAAGAATCCATGCCAAATGCCAAAAATAAATTTACAAGAAAGCACAACAAAAATTTGTAAAGCAAGGAACTATGATACTACAAATCGTACTATTCGTAACAGTTTTGCTTAAACTGGATTCTTAGTCATCACGGAGGAAGAGGATAATATTGCTTTAAATTAAAAGAACTTAAAAAATTGTGGGTACAGCAAAAAGAGAACCACCGACTTAACAATGGTATACTGGTTAATGATTTTCTTTTTTTTATTCTGAAGCTGCAACCACAGAAATATTCACTGAATTGGATATTTTGGACATTGAGTAAAATAAAATCAATGCAGCAATAAATTGTGAGGAAGAAGATAAAGACAGAAATGATGAAGAAATCACCAATCCCTCATATGATAAAATCATTTGAAACAATCGATAGTTAATAATAATTTACAAGATAAATGTGTATCAATTGCTGTTTTAATTATGTTTAGTGTTTATGAATTTAAAACCTGTTTTGTGTTAAGTATTTCATCTCGTGATTTTCCATTTATCGAATTTTCCATATAACGAACTTTTTATCGGGATTTAGAGACTTCGTTAAATAGAGGTCCGACTGCATACTCAATTGTGGTCGCAAACAGGCTTTATGGATTTCATAGGTTTGCAGGTTTGATAAGAAAACAAGCAGTTAAACATTCTAAATTTACGGATTTCTGATGATGAATAAATAATTCGTGTTTATCCAGTTTTTGGACTTAGAACTTCGTTTTGATTAAGAATGATGTTACACCACCTGCTTGCATAATAGTGAAGTATCACACTTTCACTTTAGTTTCCGTATGCTCCCGTATGTAAGATTTGAATCAATTGCACATGCTTACGTTTATTTTAGATGCTACGTATCTTTACGTTATGTTGGCGTTATTACCGCATTAAGGACAGAGCTACAAGCACGCTGTCTATAGCTGTTAAATGTTGTTTTCTATTTAAGCCTACCTTCAAACTTAAAACATGGACATAGAATTAGAATTTGAAGAAATTTATTGATGAAATTTAGAAATGAATCGTGTTGGTTGAACGAAGAAATCGTCTACGTCTATTGTAAATGTTTGTTTTGATTTTGTAGTCAAAGTTCAAACGATATTCCACCACGTCAGCATTTTTAACTTACGGATTTTTGCGAAATCTCCTTTTTTTACTTGCGTAAAATTGATATTTTTTTAACGGATGCATGCGTATTTCATCAGAATTGACGCATTCGCAATTTCTTAAAATCTTATGTACGGAAAAATACGTAAGCTGACGTAAATTTGTGAAATCTCCCTAATGTTTAATATTCAATCATTAAATCCTTACAAATAAAAAAATCGGATGAACAGAAAAATATTACATATCAAAATAAAAACACCTGCAAGTATTCGCTAGCACCATCTGGTTATTCTTTGATCTCACAAATAAACGTAGAATCTTTCCCTTATTGAGGCAACACTAACAAAATTTGATTTAGATAAAAAAATCTTTAACATTTCAGATAAAGACGCGTATGCTAATGCAACATTAATTCACACACGCTTGTGTGCTTAATACTAAGGACGGTTTATAAGATCCTTCAATTAAATTTTTAAAAAAAACTGACTCCATTTGGCTGTCTCGTCGTTCCGCCAAATGCTACGCAGCGTTTAGTGTTAGCAAATTCTAATCTAGCCATAATCCTGGGTGTATCTTTGTTCGATCCTTCTCTAAATTTATCTATTTTTCAATTTGATAAAGTCTTACAAACCGTACTTTGTAATAAGCACTTGCACGTGTTTGTGCAGCAGTGAAATGAAATAAGGAACGGATAATATAATTTAGTGAAAAACAACAAGCAAGACATCAGGGGAAACGAAAAGATTGTAATTCTCTACTAGGCTTCAGAACGTTTGACGGAAGTCGCGTAATATTAATGGAAAAACTATCAAAAGTGCCACCCTTGAGATTTTCAGTTAAACTCTTCTTGGGATTTACGGATATGGTTATTAAGTAGATGGCATTTCGTAACAACCGCATCAGGTTTAGCTACTCTTCAAAGCCTGTTACAGCGCTGTACTAGGTTTAGCTAGGCCTTAATGAAATCTTACACCGCCGCTTTAAACTTGACTAGGCCTTAATGATATGTTGCACTTCCACCTCAGGTTTAGCTAGGCCGTAATTATATATTACACTTCCACTTTAGGCTTAGCTAGGTCTTAATTATGTGTTTCACTTCCACTTTAGGCTTAACTATGTCTTAATGATATGTTACACTGCCAGCTTAGGTGTAACTATGCCTCACCATAAAGTGGTGGTGATGATTTACACCACCACTTTAGGCTTAGCAAGGCATTAATGCTATGTTACACTGCTACTTTAGGCTTAACTAGGCCTTAACGAATTGTTACACCAGAAATTTAGGCTAAATTAGGTATTAATGATGTGTTACACTTCCACCTCAGGCTTAGCTAGGCTTTAATGATAAATTAATGTTACACCTCCAGTTTAGGCTTAGCTAGGCCTTAATGATATGATACACCATCCCAACTCTTTAGTCTTAGCTAGGCCTTAATGATATGATACACCATCCCAACTCTTTAGTCTTAGCTAGGCCTTAATGAAATGTTACACTTTCACTTTAGGCTTAGCTAGCCCTAATGATATGTTACACCTCCAATTCAGGCTTGGGTAAGCCTTAATGATATGTTATACCAACCCAAGTATTTTAGGCTTAGCTAGGCCTTAATGATATGGTACACTGTCACTTTAGGCTTAGCTAGGCTTAAATGATATGTTAAGCCTTCAATTTAGGCTTAGCTAAGCCTTAGTGATATGTTACACCTTCAATTTAGGCTTACTTAAGCCTTAATGATATGTTACACCGTCACATTAGGCTTAGCTAAGCCTTAATGATATGTTACACCGTCACATTAGGCTTAGCTAGGCCTTAATGATATGATACACCATCCCAACTCTTTAGTCTTAGCTAGGCCTTAATGAAATGTTACACTTTCACTTTAGGCTTAGCTAGCCCTAATGATATGTTACACCTCCAATTCAGGCTTGGGTAAGCCTTAATGATATGTTATACCAACCCAAGTATTTTAGGCTTAGCTAGGCCTTAATGATATGGTACACTGTCACTTTAGGCTTAGCTGGGCTTAAATGATATGTTAAGCCTTCAATTTAGGCTTAGCTAAGCCTTAGTGATATGTGTTACACCTTCAATTTAGGCTTACTTAAGCCTTAATGATATGTTACACCGTCACATTAGGCTTAGGCTTAGCTAAGCCTTAATGGTATGTTACACCGTCACATTAGGCTTAGCTAGGCCTTAATGATATGTTGCACCGCCACTTAAGGCTTAGCTAGCCCCAATGACATGTTACTCCTCCAATTTAGGCTTAGCTAAGCCTTAATGATATGTTACACCACACCAACTCTTTTAGACTTATCTAGGCCTTAATGATATGTTACACTGCCAATTCAGGCTTAGCTAGGCCTTAATGATATGTTACACCACCACTTCAGGCTTAGCTAGCCCTAATGACATGTTACTCCTCCAATTTAGGCTTAGTTAAGCCTTACTGATATGTTACACCACCCCAAATCTTTTAGACTTAGCCTGGTCTTAATGATATGTTACACCGCCACCTGAGGCTTAGCTAGCCCTAATGATATGTTACACCTCCAATTTAGACTTAGCTAAGCCTTAATGATATGTTACACCACCCCAAATCTTTTAGACTTAGCTTGGTCTTAATGATGTATTACACCGCCACCTGAGGCTTAGCTAGCCCTAATGATATGTTTCACCTCCAATTTAGGCTTAGCTAGGCCTTAATGAAATGTTACACCGTCACTTTAGGCTTAGATAGGCCTTAATGATATGTTACACCGCCACTTAAGGCTTAGCTAGCCCTAATGATATGTTACATCTCCAATTTAGGCTTAGCTAAGCCTTAATGATATGTTACACCACCGCAACCGCTTTAACCTTAGCTAGGCCTTAATGAAATGTTACACCATCACTTTACGCTTAGCTAGGCCTTAATGATATTCTACACCGCCACCTGTGGCTTAGCTAGCTCTAATGATATATTACAACTCCAATTTACGCATAGCTAGGCCTTAATGATATGGTACACTGCAACTTTAGGTTTAGTTGAGTATTAATATGTTACACTGATATTTATAAGGCATAGCTAGGCCTTTAAGATAATTTTCACCACCCCTTTAGACTTAGCTAAGCCTTAATGATATGGTACACCGCCTCTTTAGGATTAGCTAAGCCTTAATGATATATCCTACTGCCACACTACCTAGGCTAGGCTTTAATGATATGTTACACCTTCATTTAGGTTAAACTAGGCCAAAATGGTTTGTTACCCCTTCACATTTGGCATAACTAAACCTTCTCAAGTAACACTCAATATTATATACTAGAAAATTGTAACACTATTTTGCATAACTTTTTTACGTCAGGCACTGAACTTTCGTTCTGCACCTCAGAAGATGCCGGAAGTGTTGCTCATTTAAACGTTGCCCAGTGGTCACCTTTGAAGTCACGGAGGCGAACAACATTACCCACGCCACACATACCCGTTCATAGCGTGGGGCACATTCAAGCATCACACAAAATAGAACAACACACATCCATTCCCTGAGCGGGATTCGAACCCACAATAATTGACTTCACAGTCAGGCACGCGAACTGCTCGGCCACCTAATCGGAAAATTTTGAATAGTAGAATGATACAACATTGCATTGTATGACGTTAGACTTCGTACAAACTAATATTTTCTAGCGCTGACCGTATTATTATTTTGAATTGGTATCGATGCGACATAATATTAGATTTTCAGTTATGTTGCATTGCTTTTTATTTTTAGAGTAAGCAAGAGAAAGCAGTACAATAATTCGGCAGTATTATTTCACTTCTGTATTGTTGTAAAGCAGTAAAACATAGAATAATATAATTTTATACTGTCAATCCTTGCATTATTTGTTTTGTTAGCAATACAGAAATGCTAAATAAAATTATGTTACTGAATTCTGGTCTTCCATTTTCTTGTTCTTCCTTTCTACAGTAGAGAACAAATCAAATTGAAGAAAATTTGTGAAATGGGCGTGAAAAGGGGAGGGACACTTTTTGGCATAACTCAATATTTAAAGGGTTGATTACGCATTTATACTGAACTATGTAATATAGAGTCATTTCATCTCGTAAGACATTATTAGCACGCAAGCATTTATTGGTTATCCTAAAGGTTATTTTGTATTTCTGAAAACTATATTTTTCACGATTCACGACGAATAAATCTTATCCTATATTCTTTTTGAGTTTTCAAATAGATTTTTTTTTTTTAAATAATAAAAAAACATTTATTTAATATATTGTTCATGTTTTGATAAAGTAGAAAGCATAATTAGTGTAGTTAGTGAAGACGGACTGTAACTTTGGTTCTTTGAGTTGTAGTTGAGATTTTAATTAAATGCACGAGATAATTATCATTTATCTTTTTGTTCCTTTACATTAATTAACACTTTTCAGACACTTTTCCACATTATATACGTGTTTTTCCACGTTATATACGTGTTATATACTCTTTTTCTTTTTTTTCTTCTAGCTTATAAAAATATATTTTTTACAAGGTTATCTATTGATATGACCAAGCCATTTTATCTGTTAGATTTTAATTAACTTCATTCTTTTTACTCTAATTATGTAAAAAATTTTAAGAATAATTATCATAAATTTGATAAAAAAAAAAACATTGTTAGCAATAAGTTTTATATTCCAAGAAAATAACAAATGAAAAATTAAATGATAACTTTCAAAAAATTCATAGCGTTTTAATATGTACAAAATTAAAAAAAAAGAAAAGATTTAAGCAACTTTAAAATAACACAGTATTCATTCTTTAAGGATTAAATGAAATACAATGATGTGAAATTAATATTTTTACAATGTCTAAACAAAATAATAAAATACAAATTTAAATAAAGTATAAAAGAGAAATAGCGTAATATCTTAAATGTGTGTTTCGTATACTTCATAAAATAATAGCAATACTACTTTGTTTACATGTTATCAGCAGAAGATACTTACAAAAAATAAAATAAGAAACATTTCAGACGTAAAATGCGATGATTTAGAAAATTGGGAGAAAAAATTACTGACTCAAAAAACATGTAATTGGAATGTATCAGTTATAAACCACTGTAGCAGAAGATACTTACAAAAAATAAAATAAGAAACATTTCAGACGTAAAATGCGATGATTTAGAAAATTGGGAGAAAAAATTACTGACTCAAAAAAAAAAAGAATGTAGGATAGAAATCAAATACAAAATAATGACAGAGATTTTCAGTTTAATTTGTAAAATTAAATTTATGAGCATTAAGTTCTTTTTTAGGTTTTTTAATTTTCGAAATTACTTTTTGAGGTAAGAAAATTAAATTTAAATGAAATAAATCAAGTTAACGATAAATTTTAACAGAATTTTCAGTTTTTTATTTTTTATTTTTTGATATTTAAGTAAAATGGAGTGGGAAACTTATTAAGAGTAATTTAAAATTTGATGTCAGATATCGTGTCAAGACCTGTCACCAGGCAATTTCATTAAGAATCGTAAAAAAACTTTTTGCATAATTACTATTGAAAAACATAAATTTTGAAGAACTAGAATATATTTATAAAAAATTTTAAATTTTCTTTTTGTTTTTATAGTCAATAAAAGGATCTAAAATATATTTTGTTTCGAATATATTTTGTGAAAAAATCTAAATCTTTTTTTTTTTTTTTTTTTGTTTTTGCTAACTAAACAGGAAAGTAATATCTTGATATATAGATTTAATTTTTGAATTTAAAGTGCATCTGAATTTTTATTTTCTCTTTTTGCACATCTAAAATATATTGAGGATTCCTTATTGACATGCCACGCGTATATCGTGGATCCACGATTTCTGGAAGTGGACAATTAAAATAAAATTGCTTTAATTTTTCAAACATACTATTTTTCCAGAATTCAGAATTATTTTTCCAGAAAATCTTGTGAGTTTTAAATCCTTTTCTTAACCGCAAAACAAATTAACAATTGGATCTATTAGTTATATGCAGTTGTCCTTGAACCTGATAAAAATATAAATGTTTAATATTTATATCACCAATTGATTTATCCTTGTTCAGGTTCCAAAAAGTTGTTTTTCTGTTGTTGATGAAATCTTCTGGTGACATATCTCTACATGAAAATGGGCATTTAATTTCCACTATTCCGTCGTTGTCAGGGCCGGATTAAGCGTACGCGGGGCTCTTAGATTAAATGTTTTTCTCGTATATTTTTTATTTATATAAAATATATACGAGAAAAAATTTTAAATATTGAAAAAATTTGAAAAATCATTGTTTTTCTTAATTTTTGTAAATTTATTTTCAAAAAATCCATTTTAAGGGGGCCCCTAATCATTGGGGGATGGCCTAGTCTGGCCTAATGGGTAATCCAGCCCTGGTCGATTAAGCCGTCGGGAGACGCTCCTAAATAGGAATTAGTACAAATAATCCACAGTTTTGTATATTTAATTTTCTTTCTTTTTTAACTTCGTACTCCATTTTTTCCCCATAATTACAGGCTTCACTGTAAAAATCTGCATAAAAGATTTTTTTTAACTAGAGAATCACAGGTACTTTTCCCGTGACACCAAAATGAGAAGCAGTTCGTATTTTCTTTCTATTCACAATCTGACTATTGAATCGTATTTTTCTTCTCTTTCTTTATTGTAGGGAGGAATTCTAGATTTTTTTGGAGGTTTAATAGCCAAAGGGCTTTATTATTTAGATCCAATTGACGTTTTTTTAGCTTAATTTCTTCCTGTCTTATCTTTCTGGCACATTTCCGCCTTACAGTCCAATTTCTTGCAAAATTTATAAGGGCTGCATTTAAATGAAGTTCTGTAAAGGGCTTCATATTTTCTTATTGAATTAAAAGATGAAGCTGCTGCGTTACACCGCATGGAATAACAAACTATAACAGGGTGCGTAGCCAAATTATTCAACAAAAAATAAGCACCTTTTAAGCACTTTTCAAGCACTCAAATAATATTTTTAAGCACTTTAAAAAAATATCATAATTAGGCAGGGTGGGAAAGTTTTTGACAATTGATGGTTTTATCTGGTTTTAACCGTCATGTCAAAAAAAAAAAATAAAAAAAATAAATAAATAAAAATCCTTTTGGCATTGTTTTTGACAATTGTCAAAATTTTAGAATCATGTAAATTGAATGGCGTTTTCATACTCTACGGCAGGGGTCGCCAAACTTTTTTGATCATCGACCCATATATAATTTTTCGAAATCTCCATCGACCCCCATAAAAGTAATTTTCTGTTAATTAAAATAAAACTCTATTAGATACTGTGTTTGTACATTTATTTTATGATTTTAAAAATTTATTATTAAAGTAATAGTACATTTAATTAATTATTAAAGTTAATTAGTGCATTTAATTAATTATTAAAGTAATAGTATTTTCAAAAATTTTGTAATTTTCGTAAAAAAATACTAACTGTGCTATAGTTTCGTCGCGGTCTGTACTAATCCATATTATTAGTGCTTACCTTCTTTTTTACCCATATCGACCATTTTTTACCATAAGATCGACCCCCACTTTTGTTAAATAGATCCCTGGGGGTCTATATAGACCACTTTGGCGACCTCTGCTCTACGGACTGACAATACGCCGAAATAGATTGTTTTTGAATTAATCGTGAAAACATTGAATAAAACAATATGAACAATGTCTTTCTGCGAGCCGCGATGGCTCAGGGGATAGAGCGTTCGCCTTCCAATGAGGCGAACCGGGTTCGAATCCCAGTCGATACGAATTCCGCATCCGGCTTGCACTGACCACAGTGCTGACGTGAAATATTCTCAGTGGTAGACGGATCATGGGTTAGAGTCCCCTTGCCGTCAGGCTAACCGTGGGAGGTTCTCGTGGTTTTCCTCTCCATGTAACGCAAATGCGGGTTAGCTCCATCAAAAAGTCCTCCACGAAGGCAAATTTCTCCCAATACTCGATCCAGGAGTTCCCTTGTCTTCTGGATTGGGTTCAAAATTACAAGACTACGGAGTTGAACATTAGTAGCCGTAAACCCATTAAGTTGGGTCGGCGGTTCAACGACGGTTATAAAATAAAATGTCTTTCTGCACATTTCGAAGCGAAAAACAAAATGGTAAAGGAAAAATCTCAATTTGGAAGAGGGAAAATTAAGCACTTTTAAAAACACCCAATGAAAAATGCACCTTTAAGGGCTTTTAAAAAACGAAAATAAAAAATAAGCACTTTTAAGCACTTTTTAAAAACGCTACGCACCCTGTATAATAACTACCGGTATTTTTCGCAATTACGCAATTCAGTGACTCTGCTAAGTTTCTGGTGGCGTTGTATAGCAGACTTTTAGCATGTGAAGATAAATTGTCGAAAATTTCCATGATGCAAAAAAAAAAAAAAAACCCCTTCTTTGGTTTTCAAAAGTATTCATTGCATTTGTCATGTTTTCCAAAAATATGGTAGGGAATGTTGATGAGATCAGTTCCTTCTTTTTCCGAATTTCTGAAATTTCTGATTTCCTATGGTGGTTTGACGCAGACCATATCGCTTGCCGCATTCTAAATAAGTTTGCGCCCAAAAGTTTCCGAAATTTAATTTTGAAATCATTTTTTTTTTTTTTTTTTTTTTTTTGTTTTTTGTTTTTTTTTGTTTTTGTGCTTTTCGATAGTTCTGTAAGTTTACTGCAAACATTTCTAATGAGATGATTTTTGCATTTGATATTCTTGAACATAAAATTGCCGCATGGAAGAGAATCTAGAATTTTTTTTTATGCACGTCTCCGTCACCAATCATTTTTGAGTACTTCACTCCACACATATATATCCATGCTGTTGAGAAAGCCGCCAACTATAATGTCACTTTCCATAGCAGAAGATGGGCCACTCCAGTTTTTGGAACACGCGTATTGTTTATTTTCTTTTCCACGAGCGCACATAGAACAATACTTATTTCTCAATCTCGAATAGAGCTCTTTTTCTGTATGGTAGCCAATTATAGTAACCTGGAAAATAAAGAAGCCAAATTAAGATGCGAATAACACTTTGTTATAAATTGCATTTAGGTTTCATAAAACATTTGATTTGGCTAAATGTTCCTAATAAATTGTTAGTAAATAATCAATATATTAGGAAACTTATTATTATTCAGATCGTGTGTTTTGCCAGATTTAATGTAAAAATTATTCACTTCTCTGAACCTTAAAACTATGTAGAAACATTAATATTACATTTTCGAAATCAAAATTTTGTTAGACAGGTTTGTTATATATTATATTAGATTGTTAACAAAGTCCTATTTTCCCTAATTAATACATTTTTAAATTATGAAACATATAAAAAAGAAATGTTTCATTTTAAAAAAACTGTAGGATGTTCATTGACTATTGAATTTATATGACAGGGGTGGCCAACCTGCGGCTCGCGGGCCACATACGGCTCTTTGAAGGATTACTTGTGGCTCTCGATAAATGTACCTGAGTTCCCTTTTCATTTTTGCGCAATTATATTTTAACAAAATTATTATCGTTCCTTGACGAATCGACAAATATCACAGATCTTCTGCAATTGGCAGCTTTTATACGTTTTGTTTCACCTGACTTCGCTTTAAAGAAGATTTATTAGATTCAGTAGCACTTCAAGAGTCAACCCGCGGTGTCTATATTAAAAATGCATTAGATTCCATAGTGAAAACTTTTGATGTGCTTCTTAATAAACTTGTAAGCATTGCAACTGATGGAGCTCTGGCAATGCTGGGTAAAAAAAAATCGGTCTTATTGGAATTTTAAGAGATGATTCTCAAATTCCACAATTCCTGCCCATTTACTGCATAATTCACCGAGAACATCTCGTTACAAAATATTTAATATATCCTGATGTAATGAAAACAGTGTTACACATTGTAAACCACATTCGCACCAATGCAAAAAATCATCAACAATTCGAAAATTTCCTTAAAGAATTAAAAAACTTCCAAATGACATTAATTTCTTTTGCATTGTTAGATGATTATCTAGCTACAGCGTATTAAACTGTTTTGTAGATTTGTTTGATCCGATAACTGCATTTCTAAAATAAAAGGAAATCACCTATTCAGAATTAGACGATGACGAGTGGTTACAAGACTTAATGTTTTTAACTGATGTCATGGAACATTTGCAAACAGTGAATTTACAATTGCAGGGGGAAAATAAAATAATATCTGACCTCTCACAGTGTATATTTAGTGTTCAAACTAAATTACAACTTTTTCAAAAGGACATTAAAAATAAAACATTTTGTCATTTTCCTAGAATTAAATTTTTTTTTCTCTAATATTAAACAAGAAAACCTCAACGAGTATATAAAAAAGCTAGAAAGAATATTGACGGAATTCTCGAAATAGATTTCAAGCCTTGAAATATTTTAAATCGTCTCTTGATTTTTTTCTGAATCTATTTGAAATTACCATAATTCAAGGTGAGTTTTCCATTTCCAATATAATTATGACCCAAAAAGCATCTGGAAAATTAGAATTAATAGAGATGCAAGAAGATCAACCTCTACAATTAAAATATAAGTCGACGTCGATTGCTGAATTTTGGAACTTAGCAACAGAATCGAAGTATCCTGAATTAAAAAAGGCTGCTTGTCGAATTATTTCAATATTCGGAACAACGTACAATGTCATTTTATTCAACTTTAAAATTCATGAAATCCAAACACCGATCAGTATTAATTAACCAGCATCTCAAAGAATTATTGAGAAGTGCTGTCACCAATTATTTACCAAATTTTAAAGAATTATCAAGAGAAGTAAAATAAATGTGTTTATTTTTAATATTTAAATTCGATGCACATATTTTGTACTTTTATTTATATGTTTTCAATAAATATAATTTCTGTAAATTTTTATAATAAAAATAATAATTAAAATAAAAATAATTCTGTAAATTTTTTAATAAAAGATATAATAAAATTTGTATACATTTTTAGCCTACCTTTTAAATACGTATTTAATTGCGGCTCGCGCAAAATTTCAAATTATGAAAAATGACTCGACTCTCAAGGAGCTTGACCACCCCTGTTATATGAGATAATTTCATAAACCATGAAATGTATACAAAATTTTTGTGATACAATAAAAGGTGTCCTGTACATAAAAAAAAACAATTACTTCTGTTTTAAAGATTGTACAAGGAAATGATAATAAAAAATCGTGTATTTTTTTTCTCCTTCTGAACTTAATTTGCCAACATTATTTTAAAACATTTGGTGTAGCTGGTATTTAAGCCAATTATATAGTCAGCATCAAGACTTAAAATCAATGACTTTTATAAATTATCTATTACATATAATAAAATAAAGAATTTCCGTGTGTGTCTGTATACCGGACTGCGCAAACGGTAGGTTCGAAGAATGCGAAATTCAACATGAACTTGAATGAATACGATTGCAAACTTTTTACGAAGCCCAATTTTCGATTCGATTTTTAAAATCAAAGACACTTAAGAAGTTGTATTTTCTCATTGTCTTAGTAGAAATCATTGTTTTAAAGTTAACAAAATACATGATTCAGAATTTTCAAACATCTGAAAAATAATTCCAATGATGTTTGCAAAATCTTAAGTATAATACAAAGAATTAGTTTATTACGCATTCTGCGCTACTTAATAATTTCTTACTCATTACGCTAACTTAATCAACTTGATCGTGATAGGATAAGCAAACTACTTTACCAAATTAATATTTTTTAAGGTTATCTGAAACGACATTCTGTTTATATTTATGATTTTAAAACGTGTTACAAAAAAAAAACTAAAATCAACGCTAATTGAGATTTTTTTTAAAAATTTAAAGGAGAAGCAAAATTTAGGGAGAAATTGTACTAATTCGTTAAGAAGAATCGTAATAAACACCAATCTTATTATTGACGTCAATGATAAAAAATTAAATTTGATGATAAGTTCTAATTGAAATAAAAAATAAGCTATGAACTAAAAAGGAAGAAAATGTACCAATTCATAAATTAAAATTTGTATCTTGCTGATTTTTTTTATTAATGAAAATTTCAAATTTAACTAAGGAATACTACTTAAGTAGATTAACTTGAATATTGCTCTCTTTTCTTTCTACAAAAGTTTTTTTGATAAATTTTATGTCACGATCATTTTAAATTAATATTTTTAAGTTTAAATGTATTCTTTTTTTAAATTAAAAAAAAGAAATGAGCCAATTTTCTAAAAATCTCAATTGATCTTGTTAGTTTTAAAAAGAATATTTTATAAAAGTCAATATTCTCTCAATTTACACAAGTTATTAGTTATTTCATTACAATTAGTATATATTATTCACATAGTGAAATTGTATGATAAAAACTAGACTTTATAGTTGGACAGTTATATTTTCATACGAATGTAAATTTAAACTTTAAATAATATTTTGTTCTTACCATCTTAAAATATACGATTGTTTATTTCCATAAAATAAAAATGTAGCTTTATTGAAAGATTTATTCAAGATAAAGATTAATTTATTGCTTGAATTTTAAAGTGTCATTTTTTGATAGAATTGTGATAATAAAAAAAAAAATAATTTAAAAATAACCCAATTACTTACTTTCATAAACTTTCTTTCTCTGAAATTAAATAGAGAAATACTTACGTAACTTTATTATTTCGGAATCTAACAAAAAAAAAAAAAAAAAAAGAAACCAAGGAAGGTCTTGATAATATTCCAAAAGCTACTTTCTACTAAAACAACAATTTTTGACATAAAATTTGCATAACATGTAAATTTTAAAAAAATAAATTAGTAATTGTTGCGTAAAGGTAACAATAATAATTAAAGGTAAAAATAATTATTCAAATTATATTTGCACAAACATGTAATTGCATACAAAGATGAGACGAAAAAAAAAAAAAACATAATTTTTTTACATCACCGTTTAAGAAATGCTTTTAATGATCAAATTTGACTACCGTCAGTTTCTATTTTAAGAGCACTGTTATTACAAAATTTAGTTTTATTTTTTAAAAAGAGCAATTCCATTGCTTGTGTTTTGCTGATAACAGATAATGCATTATGATTACAGTGAATACACACAGTAGAGACGAATCACACAGAGAAACTAATCAGAGCAATTAGACTCGGTCTTGCAATGAAGGACACAAAACATACTTAAAATAAAAACGTAAATCTTCAAAGTGTCGACCCAGAAGCATGAGCAAACTAAATGGCTTAAAAATTCACAGTCTTCATCACCAAAATGCATTATTTCGCAATTTTTTAGGACCCGAGTGGAAGGTTTTCCTCTTGAAAACAAATAGTGGGGGAACTCATGGAGAACTCATGGAACAGGGGAACTCATGGAGAAATTTGCCTTCGTGGGGGACTTTTTGGATGCCCGCATTTGCGTTACATGGAGAGGAAGATCACGAGAACCCCCCACGGTTAGCCTGACGGCAAAGGGACTCCGTCTACCATTAATGATATTTCACGGCAGCACTGTGGTCGGTGCCAGCCGGATGCGGATTTATATAACTTATTGGAATTACAAATTTCATTGAGAAGAAAATCTAACATATTTTCTTGTTAGGAAGATTTCGGTGTCGCGTGATTTGCAGCAGAAAAATCGCCGAGTCTTTGCAACTTTTGGGCAGCAGCCCGCAAGAAACTTTAAAAAAAAAAAAAAATCACAAAAGGGTACAAACTCGTAGCCATTCCCTGGCAACCCTATAAATGTTTTAAAAGAAATTGCAAGTTCAAAATCTATTTGGCTCCTTGGCAATAGCAGTTGGCACGAAATATCACATTACGGAAATATCCACACTCTATCTCTACCATAGGAGAATGGGGTATTGATACTTTAAATGTTAAAATTTATATAGAGCGTTCGCCTTCCAATGAGGTGACTAGATTCGAATCCCACTGATGATTGGTGAATACGAATTCCTCACCCGACTCGCATCGACCTCAGTGCTTACGCAAAATATCCTTAATGGTAGACGGATTGTAGGTTAAAGTCCTCTTGCCATTAGGCTAATCGTGGGATGTTCTGTGGTTTTCTCCTTCATGTAACTCGAAACTGGGTTAGTTCCACCAAAAAGTCCTACACGAAAGTTAGTGTGACCCAATGGAGTTTGGACCTACAGGAGTTTCCTTGTCTTCTGAGTTTGGTTTGGTTCAAAGGCTGCGGAGTTCAGCAATGATAGTCGTAAACTCCGAATCGGCTCGGCTGTTCAACGCAACGGTTATAAAATATAATATAATTTGATGCCATTCACTAATTTTCATACAATAACTTGAACATGAAATACATATCTGTAATGATGTTACTTTTCGGTGAGTCGGGAGAAGTCGCCAAAAAATGTGGACCTCTGCTAATTTAATTTTTTTTTTTTTTTTTTTTTTTTTTTTTTTTTTTTAAACACTGAACAAAGTGAGGCTTCACAAAAAATTAAAAAAAAAAGTGGAAAAATAAATAAATAAAAATAAGTGGAAAAAATTTCCTTGAGTTAGCCTAACTGAAAATTAAAGTAATAATTGAGAAAATTAATATTTTATGAAGAGATAACTAAACATTGTTCTTTCTTACATAAAAACGATCCTTTCAAGAAAATTTAGAATATTTAATTGATAATCATTTTAAAAATGCAATGATTTTAAACACAAAAGTTTACTTACCATAATTTGGTTTAAAAAGTTACTAACATTTAGTTTGCGAGCAGAGATGGAAGAAAAAGAAACGTTTTGCTTATTTACAAATTATTTTTTGTGGATTATTGATAGAATTTTTCTTTTTTTTTTTTTTTTACATCATTAGCAATTTTTTTGTTTTTTTGTTTGTTTTTTTTTGGAATTTTTGCTAAACTGGACGCAGTTTCACATACGTATCCTAAACTACCTTCAAGACAAAAGTAAAAGAATTATGTCATGGAATTTAATTAATAAAATTGAGAAATATAAAGGAATATAACATCATTTAAATACCTCGTTTTATGATCAAATTAAACGTCGAACGAATTTTAAGAAAGCAACTGTATATACACACTAGAAAAACGTAAAGTTGAATTCAATTCGAAGCATTTACAAACTTAATAAAGAGGAATTTCATAGTTGAAATCTTTACTAGTATGTATATTTGCAGTCGGATGGTTTTATTAAAAGATTATAGATACCTTTGAAGTGTAGAATTGACTTGCGTGATGACGATGTAAACAATCTTCATACTTCGCAATCAGTTGATAAAAAGGTTTTTCCAGTTAATAGTTCGCGAACATAATTAGCTTTCTATAATATTATCTGTCAGCCAGGTGGCCGAGCTGTCAGCTTGTTTGACTGTGAAAGCAATGGTTGCGGGTTCGAATCCCGCTCAGGGTATGGATGTTTCTCTCTATGTGTTGTTCTCTGTTGTGTGAAGTATGAATGTGGCCCACCCCATAAACGGGTAACTCTGGCAGTGGAGCGTGGGTAATGTTGCTCACCTCCCTGACTTATTTTCGGGTGAGTGACCACTTGGATCCATCAGCGTAGGGACTGAGGGTGTACGGTATGGATACTCGTTAAACTGTTCTACCGTAAAGTGCTCGACTTCGCGTGCAGGTCGTCGGGCTACCGAATCGGGTGTGCCATCCCATTTGCAGAGGATCAAAATTGTAATGGCATGTCTTCGGATCATCATCAGGGATGTTTCCCAGACAGTCGCCAGTAGCCCATTGTACAGCTCTGGCGCGACGTAAATGAACTACAACAACAACAACGTGAATTATTTTCACGGGTGCCCACCGGGCAATGTTAAATGAGCAACACTCGAAGAACGAATGTTCAGTGCCTGCCATAGAAAAAAAAATATATTATCTTGCGTTTTCTGTCATAAAATAGCATAGGTAATAAAAAGAGGTACATTTAGGTAAGTATTTTATTTCTGTCAAACTAGAGCTGCACTATTGGCGACGATCTGGGAAACATCCCTGAGAATGAAACGATATCAAAATTTTTATTCTCTGCAGAGGAGATGGCTCAACCGTTTTGGTAGCCCAACAATCTACTTTGATACTCGGTATAACAGTTTAACCGCTGTCATCAGAAAATATTAACATAACTTTAATATTTTTTTCAAACTGTTTTAAAGATGTTGTAAATGTCTTAAAATGTATTGCATATAATATAACTCTGTAAAAAAATATACTATTATATTTTTACTTAATAAATATGTAAAATTTTTTTTCATCAGACATTGCATAACGTAAAACAAATTATTTTTGATGAATTCAAAAAACATGTTTTAGAATAACAAACTGGCTCATGTAAACATGAACAAATATTTCTTAATTATTCCCTTATATTTAATGCAAGCCAGTTTATTACTTAAAACCATTTTGAGCAGAGGCGTAAATTAAATTCTCCAACAAAGTTCGACTCCTTAAAGTAGTGAAGTAGTGACTAAATTCCTAAAAAGTTTGTAGTCACTGCATTTTAAAGAAACTACAAAAATAATGTAGTTTTTCCGACCACTGTTCCTGATCATAGAACTTATTGTCTTCAACAGCAGAAACATCAACCAAGTATAATTTGCAGTTATAGTTTATCTTTAAAAAGTTTTGTAAACTTAACAAAAAGAATGATCAGACGATGGTGCAAAGCCGGTGCTAGATTGAGTGTCACAAATTACAAGGCCTCACACAACTGAAACAACTCGTAAGAAATTATTAGTACTAAGTTCAGAAGTGATATCGCATCCCCCGTATAGACCCGACATTGTCCCATCGGATTATCATTGAATAAAGGAGAAAGTACATAAAAAAAATTTAAAAAGAAAACAAAAATGTTCGTAAAAAAATATAATAAATAAATAAAAAAATAAATAAAATCACACTTGATTAAAATTTACTGCACATAAGGACCAGAAATTCTATGGTCATTGTATCCGCACGGATTTGTAGCGCCACCTGGCATAAATGTAACAGAGAGAGAGAGTGTGTGTGGAAGGAGAGCCGTAAAGGGATAAAAAAAAAGCTCTCTTCCAAAATATCAACAAATAAAAAATTGAATAAATTTACAGTCCACTTCTTTCTGTTTATTGAGAGAGTACATATATTTACCTGAGCGTCGACAGTCATGAAATTACCAGACAGATATCAAAAGGTCATAAGGAAACAGAATAAAATAAAGTTCATGTTAAAGTATAAAAATAAAATTCATTTTTTTAACGAAAAAAAATAAAAATTTGAGTTTTATTTTACTCAAAAAAACCGAAATTACTTTCTTGCCAAACAATAATCAGGTTTTTAAAAATATAATTTTCTTAATGAAATTAATTTTAAAAATAAAATAGTAATTTGCATCTTTAAATCTAAAATTAAAATACGGAATAATATACCTAAAAATGAAAAGCTAAAAATAAGAAAGCTACAAATCGAAATTTACATGAAATGCCGTTTTCAATCAGAATAAATTTATTTTAGTCTGATTTAGTAAGAACAATTTCTTTGGTAATACCTTAGTAATCTTATTATATTTAGTATCTAATATTATATTGCAATAAAAATTTATTCAGTAAAAAACGGTAAATTTATTTTAGCCTTGAATAAATCTTTAAATAAAGTTACTATTTTATTTTATGGTAATAAATAATGACATATAGTAATATTTTAAGATGGTTTAGGTTTCCGACATTTTTGAAGCAGACTTTTAGACATTTGAGTATGAATTAATATTTTATAATTTTCCCGTCATGAACTGTAAAAAAGAATTGTTTTCTTTTGATCTATTTAATAGACTATTTATAATTATTAATGTTTCCCTTATTCCCTAAAGCGAAACATTTTACGGATTTATTTTGCAAGATTGTAGCAGAAAGTGCATTTTTCTCTGAAATTTTTTTTTGTCACAATAGAGGATAACTAGAAAATTTTGTGTCGTCAAAAACATAACATTTTTGTAGATTTTAAATTAGGTGACGGTGACTTGGAAAATTGTCGTAATACTTCCCGTAATATGCTGTACTCTTTAATCGAGCTTTTAATTCACGAATTAAATTATATATATATATATATATATATATATATATATATATATATATATATATATATATATATATATATATATATATATATATATATATATATATATATATATATATATATATATATATATACATATATATATATATATATATATATATATATATATATATATATATATATATATATATATATATATATATATATATATATATATATATATATATATATATACATATATATATATATATATATATATATATATATATATATATATATATATATATATATATATATATATATATATATATATATATATATATATATATATATATATATAAGAGAGAGAGAGAGATCATAATTTTTCTTAGGTGGTCATAAAGTAAAAAAAAAAAAAAATTAATAGTCCTCTAGAAATGGCAACTTCAAACAGCTTACTTTTAAAAAAAAATGCGAAGTCAACAATTTTTATTAAAAAGATACATTGCCTATATTCTACGAGATTTCAATTTAAAAAAAAAAAAGTCACATTTTATGTTGCCTTTGTAGAACCTTTTAGAAGAGATGTTTTGCCAAATGTGACAACCCAACCACTTCTTTATTTCACGCCCATTGCGTTGGGTAAAATCCCGCCCTTAGGAAGGAAAGGCCTTCATCGATTGATGCGAATGGTTCACAAAATCCGATGTTCTGAAGGGTTACACGTCCCCACTTAATCCTCCAATATTCGGTGACGAAAATCTATGCCGTCTCCTATTACAGAGAAAACGCCGGAAACACTTTTCTCACAGTGTTGAATAACTAATTTTTAATTCTTTCGCATTTATATTCTCTCACAGAGTAAAAGTCACGTGACACTGTTTTATTCCAGAGATATTGCTATTAATCTATCAATGCACTGGATGCAAAGAAATTTGTAATTTTTTTTAGGGGGGGGGAATTAATTATATTTTATTTTTTTATACCAAGTACTTTAAATTGGTTTTCAAATCGCCTTTTTCTGCAAAGTAGCAAAAGCCTTTTTCAGGTAGTATTACGGTTAATAAATTGATTATCATTTTGTAGAATATTGCTTTTGATTTTTGAAAAATAAAAATCTGCATTATGTCAATTTTTTGTTAACATCTTGGGACCTTACTGTCATACCTTACCTTATTCTTTATACGTTTTTTTAAACTGTATTTTAGACACTTTTATTTTTGGTTTATTTTACTCGTCTAGATGTATTAAGCTCTTTTTATTTGTTTTTAAGAATTCTGGTTCTCTTCAAGATCCCTTTGATCTTTTATTTTAAGATGAAAACTTGAACTGGTTGCTGTTCCGAGGCCTTTCCCTTCTATGGAGAATTTTTGGTCATTGGTGACCTTCCTTGTGATAGCCATACACTTTCTTTCTTGCACCGAAATTTTATATTGGCTTTCATTATAAATCCCTTATTATGATTTATTTTAAATGTTATAAATCTGAACTATATGTTATTGCACATTTTGTGATCCAATTCGTATTTTTTACTTTCCTAAATGGTTTAAATATACTTTGTTTAAAATTATCGATATCGTGTTTCAATCTTAATTTTACTTTTACTGTAATTTTGGTAGTGTTTGGCAGTGGGTCGAACCCTTATCAGAAAACTCCTCGGTTGTTAGGTTGATTACTATTAATCTTAACATCTTGGGTCTAATTTGCAGAATATCAGTATTGCAAGATATAAATCAATTAAAATTTGTCCAAAATTCCAGGTACTCCGTGAAGATCAGTTCTCAACAATCTAGATACTAATAAACATCTATGAACAAAATGGAAACAACCACTTTAGAAGATCTACCAAAAGCCCTCGACGTTTAATTAAATTATGCACTGGATTCAAAAGTTTTCAATTATTTTTTATATCTCATCATGCGTCATTTTACCTTTTTCATGCTTGAACAGCTAAAATATAATATTAATAAAATGGGTATTTCATAGTTAGTAAAGGCGAATGACATAGAATAAAAAATTTATTATTTTCAAAATATACACAATCTAAGATTAAGCAAAAGGAATCAACTCCGATGAAAAATGCATTCATTTCACTTTAAACTCATATTTGATTCATTTTTTTTAGGGAATAAAAAAACAAATATATAAAAATTAATGAATAAATAAGTAGATAAATTAATAAATAAATAAATAGATAAATTAATAATCTATAATTTTTACAATTTCTTTCCGAACTTTCCGAACAGGGGAGAAAAAACATCTTTTCCACTAACTAAACACTGAACTTTGTATTTACTTTTCATACACTGAATTCGCACTGAATTTCGTTTTATTCCCCCCCCCCCCCCACAGAATACACACTGAACTTTGTATTTATTTTCCAACCACTGAATACCCACTGAACTTTGCATTTAATTTCCTCCCACTGTATTCACACTGAATTTTGTATTTATTTTCCACCCACTGAATTCACACTGAACTTTGTATTTAATTTCCTCCCACTGAATTCACACTGAACTTCGTATTCATTTTCCTCCATCCCGCAATTAGCTGATCGTAAAAACACGGTACCCAGTAGAACACCGAAGTCAAACATCACTTGCTGCGGTCAGAAAGAGGTTGGGTGACCACTTTGATCAGCTTGCGAAGGGACCGGTGGTGCACGGTATCGGGTCTCGTTAAACTGTTCTACCGTAAAATGCTCGATTTCACACACAGGCCGTCGGACTACAAAAGCAGGGGAGCCATCCCCTCTGCAGAGGATCAAAATTGCGATGGCATGGATCATCCTCAACGATGTTTCCCAGACCGTCGCCCATTGTGCAGCTCTAGCACAGTACGTACCAACCTAGCTTATTTTTCACCTACTGAATGCGAAAATTAATTTTAGAAATTTTCACGAGTCACCATCGAAAAATATTTTTTACCCAAAACTGTGTCTTGATATGTTTTATTTTATTAAACAAGAAAAGATTACACCTATGAACAGTTAAACACTCCATTATTAATAATATAGATCGTTTAAAGAAAAAAAATTTCAACATGAAACTACATATTTATTAAGAGCAAATAAATTTTATTGAAATAGTTTGCATATTGTGTAAAATATTAGAAGCAATTTGTAATTTAGATATATTATTAGATGAAAAATATTAATAATCCACATGAAATTTTTTTTTTCTTTCATGAAGTTTTACAGAATACAATAAATAATGTTATTACAATAGTTTATTTGTGCATAATATTGTTTCAGCACACCTTTATATGATTAAAATGTAAGGGTTGTTGTAAGGTATAGAAAAAATCTGTCTCCATTCTTCTATGAATAGTATGACTCGATGGCATGTATAGTAAACTTTTGCGCTCAGTTGATAAATGAATTTGCTTACTCCTATCAAAACATTTCTGTAAAGAACTATACTTTCAACTATTCTATTGAAATAATATGTTTTAATTTTATATATATATATATGAATGACCGAAATTGGTGCCGCCGGTAAATGTTGACAAGTCACTTAGGTAAATGTCCGAAATAGTCTAGTTAAATGCCACATTTAACCGGTACTCCGAACCCTGATGTTTCTCCTAATTTCTCTTATATCGAATAAATATAATAATATCAAGGAATAAATTAATATTGAATCGGATATAACAAATATTTCGGAAATTCACCATAGCTGTTGAAAGTGTTCTTAATTGTTGCCCTTTGAAAGTCGAACATTTTGGTCATTCACGGTAACACATATAAAACTTTCAATAATGGTGTCCGATCGTTAAGACACTGAAGTCAATCATCACTGGCTGCTGTCAGTGTGCGGGTGGGTGACCACTTGGATCAGTCTGCGTATAAACCGAGGGTGTGCGGTATGGGCCTTAGTTATACTATTCTACCATAAAGTGCGCGATTTCACGGGCTACCGAAGCGCCATCCTCTCTGCAGAGGATTAAAATTAAGATAGCATGTCTTCGGATCATCCTCAGGGATGCTTCCCAGACAGTAGTCACCAATAGCCCATTGAGCAGCTCTAAAGTGACGTAAATAAACTACAACAACAATAATAATGATGCTTCAATAAAATGATAGAATATAAATGTTTAACATGATACTTTCAAGTTGAAATTGCTACTTATTTAGCTGTAGTAATTTTTAGTAAAGATTGAGACGAGGTATTGACTGTTTTGGAAGAGTTACAAATAAATGTAGGCTAAACAGCCAATGAATATGCTCAAAATGAATAGAATTTTGGGGACATATGAGGCGTCACATGAGGGTAGAAGAAAAAAGGCTAGACTAGCACTTGAGACTGTAGAGAGGAAGCATCTTATGGACTGTGCATTTCAGTTAGTTAGCAAAATTTTACATAGTTCTATGGATCATAAAAACTTTAAACGCAATTTAATTGCTTTCTCTTACTTGCTGTATCTTTAACTAGTAAAATTTTTTTTTCTTTCCTTTTTTTTTTTTTTTTTTGACATAACAAGTTTTTTGAGGTATAAAAGTTTGAGATATTGAGAGTATACTATATATAAGCGCTAATTTTTAAAATTTCTGTATTTGTAGCATGATAAAATGAAGGTTAAAATATATATAAATACAATATGATAAAAAAATTAATTAAGTTTATCACAATCGGTGCAAAATGCATTTAAAAATCCTTCTTTTTTACTGGCTTCTACTGTGTTGCAATCTAAAAGCAATGGTTGCATTTTGTGTAGCATCTAATTACAATTGCTTTTGTTTTAACTCTAATAATAAAATGAAATGTAAAATATAAAACAAGGCTTGCAGATGCACTTAGAAGTTAAAACAAAATTTTTTTAACAAGAATAGCTGTATAAAATTTTAGAATTAAAATTAATTTACTACTTTTTGCCACCTCAACTGTGATAGATTTTTTCCCCCAATTCCTACTATTAGTTCACACTCTCCCTATATCAATCCTTAATAAAATGCTTTTCATCTAACCACTCAAGTTCAAATAAATTTTTCTAAACTTGTAGTGGATGACACTTGATGTTAATGCAGTTTTTTCAAATATTAATTCATTCATTCAATTTAATTCATTAATTATAGTTTTATATGGGAGAAGAATATATATATATATATATAATATATATATTACTTGTTTTTTATTAGTTTATTGAGGAGACAGAATGAATCTGTTGAATTAATTTGCCTTAACAGACCAATCCAAACTTGAGATCAGTCGAGGCGGCAATAAAAAAAATAATAATAATATTTATTTTTCTTAATCTAACTTCTTTAAGCGTAACTGCGAGTCGATATATAAAATCTATAATTTTTTCAAATAATCTTTTGAATTTTTAGTCATATATTCAAACCATATGGTTTAAGTAAGCTGTAGAATACATCAATTCAGAGTTATAAGATTGCTTACGTACAGTGCGTAAAATTTTTAGGGGGAAAAAACGAATAACTTTGAATGTAATAAAGAGATTTTTATGGTAGGAATAAAATCTCAGTGCTTCGACGGTTTCACATCAAATATGTTTATAATTAGTGCAGACGATATTTTAAGTTACGAAATCAAGCACAACGTACTCTTTTTAAATAAACGTACTTTTTTTTTTTTTTTGGCTATGAATGTTGACTTTCAAAATATCCGCAATCAGGAAAATACGATTCCAATAGTTTGATCAGGAGAGTGATCAGAAATTTAAACAAAATCAAGTAAATTATTATTAATTAACATTACATTACAAAAGTAATGTTAATTTACTTTTCGCGGATTTCGTAACTTAAAATATCGTCTGCCTTTAAGGTCAGACCCTGGATTCATTGAGATTGAGTCGTAGTTCGCGAAAATCCAACCATTAGATAGAAAGTTATACGGGGTATTCCGTTTTTTATTTCACGCACTGTTCATCTTAATGACATTTTTAGACCTCAACTAAAAGATTTAAGATGATTCGAATTTTTTTCGCATCCGTACGAATGCGTTTAATTGCCTTCAAATTTGAGAAGGATTCTAAAAGTATAAATTAATAGCGGTCATTGTATAACACCCTGAATTGAACATTTCCATATAGATAGGTGAATCTGATACTTCTACATTAACTGAATAATGGCCATAAAATATTGGGTGGATCTGACACTTTTATAAAGGGTTATGAAACATTTGACTATTCTATATTAGGTCGATATTGGCTGAAAAATAACTAAATATTTAGGCTGAATTAGGCAATTCTGTATGTTGGCAGAATATTGACAGGTAAGGACTTTAACCCTTGTTCGTCCAATATTATTGAATATTGTTTCATTGGGGGAGGGGGGGGGGTGGAGTTAGATTGCTAATGGGGTTGATTTAAATTGTTAATTATTCAAATTGTTTTAAGAGTTTAAATTCTTGTATTTGTGTCAGAAAATGCCTGTTTTTAATATTTCCCTATGTCGAACCCAAAACAACATCAATCATCTTTCTCCAATGTTTTAGATGCCTCAAAAGCTTTCTCGATCACTCTAATTATTCTTGTAAATAATAGGTGGCTCACAGGTGTGTGTTTTTAAGAGGGATATTACTATTTGCATCATAAAAGAATACTTTTTGCGGTTGTTGCGTGTTGGGTCGACACTTGACCTTTTCCAAGTGTCAGGTTGTCGATTGTTTCATAGGCAGCCATCTCCCTCTTAGTCACATGGACAATAGGAAAGACCCCCGTTCGCTGAAATCATAGGGGGAACTCCCAAACACGAATAATTATTTGTGCCGCTGAGGGGTGCGTTAAGTTAGAACATCGGAACTCTTTGTTGGCACCCCGCTGAAAAATATGGAATTATGAAAAGAATCATTTATGGAATAAAGATATTAAATGCTTAAATGAAGCACTCGCCTTACTGTCAATGCAAACGATTTTTTTCTGTACACCGATTACTACGGTGAATACGCAGATTAAGACTTTCATAATTTCAATAATAGCTTTGATAGTGTCGTTTGCTTGGGTGTCAATCCTGTTAGATACGGGATATTAAGCATTAACTAGGCGAAGCTGTTTTAGCGACAACGCATACACCTGCAGCGAAATGCGTAAGCGATACAATTGATGCCATTCACGATTTGTATTATTAAAGAAAAAAAGTATTTTATAATTCTTCAGATTTATGAATTCGCGATTGATATAAATACCCGTTTTATACTAGCTGCAGCAAACAACAAATTAATTAACACCATTTTTATGTGTTAGTTCTCATTTTTTCAAAAAAAGGCTGTTTTTTTAATTTAAAATATTTACGTTTGCAAATATAAAAAGATTTTATGCATTTTTTAATGGTTTTTATTTGAGAGAAAACGATACTAAAATGCTTAAATGAAGCATTCGTGTTTTTGTCACAGCAAACGATTTTTTCCTTTCTTTTTAACGTTTACGGCCTACTTCAGCATAAACATATACTAATACTTTCATGTTAGCAATAATAGCTGTATAGCTTTGATTTTATCGTTCGAGATGTCCTATCAGATGTGGCATATTAAACACCAACTGGTAAAAAAGTCAACTGTTTTAGCGAAGTACAACGCATATAACTGTAGCGAAATGCATATGCGATACAATTGATAGCACTCACGTTTTATATTATTGAAAAAAAAGTATTTTATAATTCTTCAGATTTATGAATCCACGATTGATATACCCTTTTTAGACTATTTGCTGCATACAACAAATTAATTAACGCTATTTTCATATGCATTAGTTTCCATTTTCTCAAAAAAGGCACGATTTTTCAATTTTAAATGCTTACGTTTGCAAATATTAAAGGACTTAATGTATTTTTTAAATGGTGTTTATTTGCGACAAACGATACTAAAATGCTTGAATGAAGCATTTGCGTTTCTGTGACTGCAAACGTTTTTTTTTTTTTTTTTTTTCTTTCTTTTTCCGTACACGACTTACTTCAGCGAAAACGTAGATTAATACTTTCATATTAGCAATAATAGCTGTATAGCTTTGATATTATCGTCTGCTTAGTTGTCTATTAAAAAAATATTCTTTTTATATTATCCGTAAGCGTAAAACAAGTTATAGCAATTAACCGAACAATTCATTGGGTTACAAAAATTATTAGCTATTACTTTCAAAAGAAAATATATAATTGTTTTTTTAGTTTTGAATATTTTGCTTCCATTTTCAATTTTTGTAATTAAATGTCAGCAGAAAGGCTTACCATTTTGTCAACGGATGCATAATAATAGTACAAATGGGTTTTCTAAAGTTTTTGTCTAATTTTAACAATATTTGAGAAAAATAAAACAATAGTTTTTTCTTCTTATCATTTATCATTCCATAATTTATATCATTCCACAATAGGTCATATTATTCCATAATTTGCATCTTTTCGTGATAGGTCATATAATTTCATAGACTATATCATTCTGCACAGTGTTCAGTAAAATAATTAAACTCTCAATATCGTTTAAATAATGAAGAAAAAGCACAATGTATAACATTTATAAGGAGTTCGCATTTAACAGATTCCAAATTTTACAGACGAAGTGGAAAACTTTAGTTGCTTCAATCATCAATTTCTTCTCTTTTTCTCTGTTTTAATAGAATAATTCATATTCAATAGAATAATTCGGATTTAATAGATATAATTTTGAAAGCACATTAAATATCTAAAATAAGGTAAAGCCATTAAAAAAATAATAACCGCACAATACAATAAAGATACTTTGTTAGAAAAGTATTGCGAAATATGATTCGGTATCATTTAGAAATAATCGATAACTAACTATGTATAAATGGTGTCGCCCATTGTTGTCGGTACATTTTTATTGGCCAGGAAATCACGTGGTAGGATCCAGTTTTCCCAATTTAATTTTCATATTGGTTTGGTTGTCAAGTTTGGAATGTTTTTATTATTATTAGAATATTAACCGTTTTACAATTATTATTTTTTAGTGCAAGATCTTCCTAAAGGTATCATACAGAAAATATTTGGACTTAGGAAGTAGCAGCACGAGTGTTCTTTTTAGTACATATATTTTTAGTTGAGAAATTTTAAATGTTTTTAACCTAGAAACGGCAATTATTGCAAAGCAATCATCGGATTAGTGAGTGTCAGCGAGCAGGGGGCCTAGTGTGAAACTGAAAATTTAAGTTCTCACTTAGTAACCAGAGGATAGTAAACTCTAATGACTTAGTAGCCATTTTTTCCTCAAACTTAATGAGTCGGTAACCCATATCGATAAGTCTTTTTCATTTAATAGGCACTTTTTGCAAACTTTTTTTTAAAATTAAGTTCTTATTTTAAAAAAAATATAATCTTAGAAGTTATCTACGTCTATAAAAAGTTAATTCAACAGTAAAACTAATATAAATATGTGACAAAATTTACTGATTTTTAAAGTAAAAATATTTGGGGACGTAAGATACATTTCATTACCCTGAAAGACCGACAATCACTTTGGTAAATGTCCGAAATATTTGATATTAATTCATTCGTTAATATTACTTTCTGAGAATCGATTAGGAGAGGTACCAATTAAATGCATGCAGTGGAACCTTAAAAAAACATTGATGTAGGGCATACCAAGCGAATGTTGGATTTTCCGTGTAGTAAATGGTTACAAATCCCTCTCATAACAAATCATAGACTGGTTGGTAGGGCACTATGTCCAAAAAGACATGGATTGATCCCCTAAGACTAAATGGTGACGTAAATCTGTCGGTTTACAAAGTCCTCCATGTTCCGATAACAAATTTCACCTCTTGGGGTACTGATGCAGAAGTTTCTGGGTTTTATTCAATCTTCTGGGTTTTACTCAAAATGACTGTTGGATAAAATGATCTCTGAAGCTATAAATTTACAACCAGGAAGTGTAGTTTTTTGGGAACTGAAACTTTTAAGTCATGTGACTCTCATCGCATGTTTTTCAAGGTCTAAATATTAATTAAATACTAATGTTACATTTTATTACTCATTGATTTTCAGATCTCACTTTCTTTCTGTGTGTCGTCAACTGAGGGAGAAGTTCCTCACTGCTTGTATAAATGTTTTGAAAAAATGCATTAAATTTCCACATTGCTTAAAAGTATGCGTCTTCAATGATGCCAATTGAACTCATTCACAAATTAATTAATTTCAAAGAACTTATTTTCAGAATTCATTCATCGAAATCATCGCCTTAAGATTTACTACCTATCAAGATTATGAGACTGAAAAGTATAAAATGTGCAAAAATTATGAATATATTATTTGAAAAAACAATATAAGCTATTTCAAGCTATATTGAACTTAAAAATAAGAATGAATGAATTTATGCTGTACGTACTATATATTATATATTAGAATATATTGATTATAGCACACTTATTAAATGGCAGTATATAAGACTATAACTCTATATATATGCTAAGAAATATATATATAAAAATGAAAGTCTAGTGTAATAAATAAAAGTGTTTACATTTTCTTAATTAGTGAATGAGTATATAAAATACAAATATTGGCTGAAACATAAACAATTATAATTTTATAAAATTAAAAATGGCTTTATCAAGAGACTCTCAATTGATAGAAAAACTAAATCAACACAATTATAGTCATTGGAGTTTTAAAATGTCAATGCTACTCATTAAAGAGGAATTGTATGAAATTGTAACAGATACACCTCCAAATCCCATTACAGAAGATTGGGGTAAAAAGGATAAAAAGGCCCGCGCACTAATAAACTTGTGATAATCAAATAGTTGACGTTCGTGAAAAAGAAACTGCTAAAGAAACATGGGATACATTAAAATTAATACACGAAAGAAGCAAATTATTTTTGTTAAGAAAACTTTACAATACGAAATTAGAGGAAAGGGGAAATACGAATTACTAAAATTTTAGAGATAGTAAACAAAGCAATAGATGAAAAAATTAGCGATTCTCATTTATCAGCGATTTTACTATGCTCAGTACCACAAAGTTATGACAAACTCATAACAGCATTGGAAGCTAGGCCCGAAACAGAATTAAATTCCGAGTTTATAAGAAGTAAGCTAGTTGACGTATATAATAGAAGAATAGAAAATAACTATGCGTCGGAAAATCCAAACAAAGCATTTCAAATTAACAGAAAATATAATAATAATTATAAGAGGGAAAGTAATAAATATTGCACACATTGCAAGCTTAGAAATCACAATAACGCTGATTGTTGGCATTTGAAAAAAACTCTTAGTTACCAAAAGCCAAAAGACTAAAGCAACCAAACTTACACCGTATCAACTATGGACAAATAAGAAACCAGATTTATCTCACATTAAAGTATTTGGCTGTAAAGCTTATACCTACATTGACAAGACCAAACGTACAAAACTTGATAACAAAGCAAAAGCATGGATATTCGTTGGATACGGTTACAGATCCAAAGGTTATAGGATACATCATGAAAGAAAACATATAACAATTGCCCACACAGTTAAATTCTTAGAGAATGAATTTCCTTATTCTAAAAGCCATAACGAGCAAACATTTCTTAAAAATGAAACTCATGATGAAGAATCCATTGAGGAAACACACAATGAAGATAAAAATAATACAATTGAAATAGAAATTGAAAATCAGTTAGAAGAAGTTGATACGTCAAGAGGCGCAAACACCAATCAATTTCGCAGATCAGACAGAACTAACAAGGGAGTACCTCGTACAGACAGATTCTCGTACATCTTACAAGAAAAGACAACGAACGAACCCTCAAATTGGAAAGATGTAGAAAATATGGAAAATATAAAAGAAAAACAGAACTGGTTAAGAGCTACTGAAGAGGAAATTAAGTCCCTACGACAGAATAAAACCTGGACACTCGTCGAACCACCAGAAGATAAATGAATAATAGAAAGTCGATGGACATTTAAAAGAAAATACAACAACAAAGGAGAAATTGAAACATATAAAGCCCGTCTCGTAGCGAAGGGATTCTCACAAAAATTTGGAGAAGATTTTTATGAAACTTATGCTCCAGTAGTATTTTACACCGCCATAAGAACTTTCTTAGCCAAAGCTGGACACGAAAAATTAACAGTAAATCATCTCGATGTAAAAACCGCATTTCTGCACGGTGAACTCGAAGAAGATGTTTATATGAGACAACCAGAAGGTTACGTAATTCCAGGGCAAGAAATGAAAGTATGCAAACTCAAAGTGAATCCGAGCAATGTCTTTTCAAGTATAAGGAAGAAAATAAATCAACTTACATTATAGTCTACGTGGATGATATACTGTTAGCTGGAAATGAAGACAAAATAAATGAAATAGTAGCAAAACTAAAGGAAGAGTATGAAATGAAAAATTTGGGAGAACCAAGTTACTATCTTGGAATCAACATAAGAAAAACAAAAGATGGACTCTACACTATCAATCAAGAATTGAAAATAAACGAACTGGTGAAGAAACTCAATCTTCAAAAAGCAAAGCCTTGCAATACTCCAATTGAACCAGGCTACATAAAGACAGATGGAGAAGAAAATCTTCTACCTAACAACTCGAAATACAGACAAGCAATAGGGTCATTACTCTACATTGGACAATTAGTCGACCAGACATCTGTGCTGTAGTAAACCTATTGAGTCGTCGAAACGAAAATCCAAGAAAGATGGACTGGGAACAAGTTAAAAGAACAGTGAGATATCTAAATACAATAAAAAACTTTGAACTGTTTCTAGATATCAATTGTACACCAACACTAACAGTATATGCAGATGCTGATTGGGGCGGTGATCGAAGAGATCGAAAATCAACCACAGGAAATTTATTTCTACTTGGGAAAGCACCAATCCAGTGGTATACTAAGAAACAGACAAGCGTAGCACTATTATCAGGTGAAGCTGAATATATCTCAGCAGCTCAAGCCACTCAAGAAACTTTATGGATTACAAAACTTCTGAAAGAATTGGAATTACCTAAAATATTGCCTATCACTCTGTTTGAAGATAATCAATCTACAATAAAGATGATTGAATCACCTAAATACACAAGTCGCACCAAGCACATCGATATCAAACTGCACTGTGTAAGAAATCTCAAGCAGAATGGAACCATAAAACTCAAATATTGTCCAACGAAAGTCATGACAGCTGATATACTCACCAAACCTATACCCAGGCCTGACTTTCAAAAGCATAGAATGAAACTGAACTTGCAACCTGATACAGATTCAGAGATCAAGGGGGGATGTTGGATAAAATGATATCTGAAGCTATAAATTTACAACCAGGAAGTGTAGTTTTTTGGGAACTGAAACTTTTAAGTCATGTGACTCTCATCGCATGTTTGTCAAGATCTAAATATTAATTAAATACTAATGTTATATTTTATGTTTTATTACTCATTGATTTTCAGTTCTCACTTTCTCTTTGTGTGTCGTCAACTGAGGGAGAAGTTCCCCACTGCTTGTATAAATGTTTTGTAAAAATGCATTAAATTTCCACATTGCTTAAAAGTATGCGTCTTCAATGATGCCAATTGAACTCATTCACAAATTAATTAATTTCAAAGAACTTATTTTCAGAATTCATTCATCGAACTCATCGCCTTTACAAGGTAAGATTTACAACCTTTTCCTATCAATTACAAGGCTACGGAATTGAACATTAGTAGTCATAAACCCAAAAGTGGCTCGGCTGTTCAACGACGGTTATAAAATATAAAATAAAAATCATACCTCTGGGGTCAACTGAATCGGAGATGGATCGCTTTCCGGTTCAGGTCAAAATAGTCATCTGAGCATAAACGAATGGATGTCCGCCCTATAAACGGGTGTGACGTATGGGTGCGGCAAAAGTCGAATTATTGACTTTAGATGGCGCCACTGGAAGAAAAGTTCATTCTTACGTGTGTAATTCAGCTGTTTAAAATGTTGAATCCGTAACAGTTCGAATTAGGAGACGAAAACTTTGCCGCATGCACTTAATGTCGTTTTTATGTTTCATTTTTTACACTAACCTTTAAATTCAGATTTAAGCGAGTGACAGTTCTGTTTATATACGAACCCTACTGTTTTAAAATATTTTAACCAAGTGTTTTATATCATTCCGTAGCTTATGCAGAATTTAAACTCTTGATGTATATTTCAGAATACTTCTCAAAAAAGTAAGAGTAGAAAAATAACATTTAAACGAGTAAAAACACTCTCGAAATCTAACTATTAGAAAGGAAGGACATAAACCACAAAACCTGTTTGATTGCTAGAGATATTGAAAAGCCAAGTTGGAAACGCATTCTAAGTTTCCTTAAGCAATCTAACCCCCGCTTTTTCCACCCACTTATCTCACTTGTGACTTGAAAGATTTCGATAGCACTTTTTTGTTTATTTTTAACATTCACACAAACATTTTAATACTTTATTTTCCCGTGTAGTAAATGGTGGCTGATGCACATTAAATCTGTCGAGTCTCCAAGTCCTCCACGTTCCCATAACAAATCAATACCTCTGGGGGTACTGATCCAGGAGTTTTCTTATCTTCTGAATTGCGTTCAAAATTACAAGACTACGGCGTTGAACATTGGTAGTCGTAAACCCAAAAATTGGGTCGGCTGTTCAACGGCGGTCATAAAATAAAATAAAATACTTTATTTTTAATAAGAAGTCTAAAAAAAGTAATATTAAGGGTGGACATTTCAGAACACCCCATATAATTCCACTGAAACACGTCGTTTTCCGAATTTCGCAGCATTGGAATCAAAACTGAAATTAAAAGAATCAATTGAAATTGAGATGTGCAGACGCCCTACTGTTTATAACTCTTTGCTTCGAACGCCCCTTGAAACCGCAGCGCACGTGACTGCTAAACCACCCTCTTTTGCGAAGGAAGGGGGAAAAGCAGAGATGATCCCCTCCCTAGTCATTTATGCCCAAAATAATCTGTGCTGGCTTAATCGGCTTAGAGAAAAGCTGTCACCTATCACGGAAAAGGGGTGCATTTTAAAGAGGGAGGTTAAACGGAGGGTTGTCTTTTGACGGGGGGGGGTGTTATTAAGCGCGACTAATCTGCTCTTTGTTGTGGATTTCGGAAGTCAACATGTCCTCTTCCCCTGAATCGTTTTTTAAATCTCTCAATCGTTTGCAGTCTTGTTAGGAAAGATTTGTAAAACAAATGTAGCGATAGAAGACCAAGTGATTTTATGTGAAAACGAATAAATCAATTAATGTTGTGGTTACTTATTTATACTCATATATTTGTTACTAAATTACGATTATGGCACGTTTTTAATTTTAATGCAATTTATTAATGCCTGTTGTAAAGTTATTTACTTTTCAAAATTAGCTCACAAACAAAAGAGTTGCTTAAGATTCCCAGGTTTTAAGCAAAAAAAATTTCATTATATTTTTCAGGCATTCAACGAAAGATTTTATTTTAGATTTTCTGGCATCAAACAAATTATTTTGTTCGCATTTTTAGGGCTCAAACAAAAGATTTTCTATTTTGATATATCATTTCATCCATCAATGCACCCTGTTTTCAAAATTTTCAAAATTTTCAAAATTTTCAAAATAAGCTTACAAGATACATTAAATAAAAGATTTTCTCAATATTTTCAGGTTTAGCTTACAAGATTCATTAAATAAAAGATTTTCGCAATATTTTAAGGTTTAAAACAAAAGTTTTACAATAAATTTTTCAAGCTTTCAACAAACGATTTTTTTTATAGATTTTCAGGCATCAAACAAAACATTTTATTCAGATTTTTAGGTATCAAACAAAAGATTTTCTATTTTGATGTATCATTTTATTTATCAAAGCTTCCTGTTACGTTATTAAACTTTCAAAATAAGCTTACCAGATTCATTAAATAAAAGATAATCTCAATTTTCTCAGGTATCAAACGAAACTTTTACAATAAATTTTTCAAGCATTCAACAAAAGATTTTTATTGATTTTCATGTAACAAATAAAGAATTCTTAATTATTCCGAATTCAAAGGAATGGACATATTTGCTGAAAGAAATGTTTGGAAATATTTTTTCTTTCAACTTAAATTGTTCTAATATAACAGTTCCTTTAATAAAACAGTTGAATTCAAAAAATTATATCATAAAGCAAATTTTATCAGATATTTCTTTGAAATTGATTTTCTAGAAAATTGATTGAAAATTGAGTCCTTCCAGTGTTCTACCCATATATGTAGTTTGTCTAAAGTAAGAATTCCCCAAGCCATTCGTCTGGACCCGTGGAGGTGACTATAGTAAGGAGATATAACTATTTCAAGTAGGGGTGTGGGGTCATTCGCTCGGGTCGGCGAGAGAAAGGGAAACTTTTTTTTCCTCCTGAGTATTGTGTTAGCCCTACAGTAAAGAGAAACTATAGTTTGTCTACGGTGAGAACTCCCTCCACCACAAAGTCTGAGACCGTCTGCTATTATGTAAACAAGAATAACGCATTTCAAGGAGAGTATCTTGTCTTCACTCTAGGGCTAACACAATTTACGAGAGAAAAAGATTACATTTCTCTAGCCAAAATTTGTCCTAAACAGTGACCCCACACCCCTACTTGAAATAGTTATACCTCGTTACCATAGTCACCGCCACGGGTCCAATCGAATGTCTAGGGGAGTTTGTGCTATAGACAGGCTATTACCTCCTTGAAATGTGCTATTCTTGTTTCCCTAGCAGCAGACTGCCTCAGACTTTGTGGCGGGTGGAGCTCTCACCTTAGACAAACTATAACTTCTCTTCACTCCAAGGCTATCACCCTGGTGTAGGAAAGCCTCAGGTCCAAAAGATCCCGTCGCCTGAGCACATCGAAAATCTTCTCCTGCTCAACCAGCAGCTGCCAACAATTAAACTACTCCAAGCACAAAATTCATTTTTGCATTGTTAAACAATTAATTAATTACACCTAACATGGACCAAATCGTAATCAATATTACCTAGTTAATTCTATGAACAATAGTCATAAAACAGAGAGCCGTGGTTATTCAAGGGATTCCAATGAGGTGACCCAGTTTCGTATTTCAGCGATGGTGGGTCGATGCATATTGGGTAGCTTCGATCTCAGTGCTGGCGTCAAATATTTTCAGTGAGTGATTTAAAATTAGAATCTCCCAGCCGTCGGGTTAACCGAAGGTAGATTTTGTCTTTCTCCTCTCTGCGAAACACAAACACGAATTAATTAGACAACAAGTAATATAAACTTTTTTTTTTTTTTTTTTTGAAAGTCCATTCCTACTTAAAAGAAAAATATTATTTTAAGTACTTTTTATAAATTTAATTAATGAATTAATATTTGAAAAAACTGTCTTAACATCAAGTGTCATCCTCTGCAAGTTTAAGGAAATGTATTTGAACTTGAGTGGATGAATAAAAAGTATTTTATTAACGATTGAACATTTGAACAAAATATAGGGAGAGTGTGAACTAATAGTAGGGATTGGAAAGAAAAGAAAAAGGCGCGTGATATCAGACAACTATAAAAATATAAATTTTGTAACGTGGACCACGCGTGCTACCGCGTGTGTGTGTGTAGTTAATTTACGTCGCACTAGAGCTGCACAATGGGCTATTGGCGACGGTCTGGGAAACATCCCTGAGGATGATCCGAAGACATGCCATCACAATTTTGATCCTCTGCAGAGGGGATGGCACCCCTGCTTCGGTAGCCCAACGACCTGCACGACGCGTGCTACCGCGTAATGTTCTTTGTTGAATTTATCTGACACAGCTAATATAAAATAATTAAATATTTAAATGCGCGCAATAAACTATTTTTTTGTTCAAATAGAGCTAAGTTAGACATTATCACTGATGTTATTTTTAAAATACGTGAAAAAACTGAATAGCTTATAGTACAATTTAAAACAATGACTAACGCTTAACCCATCAGAAAATTCCATTTCGTTTTTCGCTCATCCCTATTTAATGAATGAATTAATAATTGAAAAAACTGTATTAACATCAAGTTTCATCCACTACAAGTTTTAAAAAATGTATTTGAAGTTGAGTGGATGAATAAAAAGTATTTTATGAACGATTGAAAATTTGAACAAGATATAGGGAGAGTGTGAACTAATAGTAGGAATAGAAAAAAGTCCTCTACGAAGGCTAGTTTGTCCCAATGCTTGATCCAGGACGTTCTTTTTTCCTTAAAAAACACATTTATTGACATATCAATGAAACAAAAATAAATTGAGATACCCGTAACAGATTAGTATAAACTTAGCCGTTCTTATCGTTTCTATTTTTCCTTTTCTATTTCTTCTTTTCCGATACGATTATCTTAAATTACTTCGAACATTTCTTTATTTCTTTAACTAAATCCACTTGTATGTAATTTTTAGAGTTTTTAATAAGATTTATCAACTTTACACAGTAATATTGCCGATGACAGTTTCTCATAACTCCTCACATAATTCGACTCATTCGCACTTCTTTGTTCGTCCCAAGAAAGACATAATTAATAATAAATGTAACACAATTTCTTTAAAGTAAATGGTATAGTTATTCCGATACTGCCATTGGGTACTTGCACTTCAATAAGATCACAATACCCACACATGTGACCTACGACGTCATCAGCTCCAGCTGGACGTTTATAAGCAAAGTGGCGTGTGAAAGTTAAGCCAAGTTTCTCTACATAAGTCAGAATGTTAATGAACGTGAAGTTAAATACAGCATTGTATAGCTCATCGAATGCGTTGAAAAATAATCCTTTCGCGTCTACGTCTTTTACTTCACTTAGATTTATTATTTGTTTATGCATTATATTGTAACCGAATTATATTTTTTATTTGTGTACCTGGCAACTTCGATGTTTGTTTATGTTCCACGTGGCTTGTTAAGTAAGAAATATAATGTGAAAGAATTGAAAGCTATATGTAAGAATAAAGAATGCGTCATTTGAGAAAATGGATGCTTGACGGGGTTGGCTTACTTTAAATATAATAGAAAGAACAGTTGCAACCGTAAACAAAAGCCAAGTTTCAACAACCCATCATAGTCCGTGGGCCGAACTCATTTATCGTTTAAGTTCGTTCCGATACTTTGGGGGCAATTTTTTCTTTTGACAAAATGATTCAGAATGTTTTAGTATTTTTAATTTTATAAAGTTCTCCAAATATTATTTGGTCATAATTTAATAACAATCGATTTTATGACGCACTCTTTTTCTGTATGCTTTCGTACAAGTCGTTGTACGAAAGCATTAAGTGAAATCGTTGAATTATTTTTTCCTCCGCCAAGCTAACCAATCACGCATTGTCTCCTCACAGTCGCTTACAGCAATGTTTGTAAGCAAATCGTTGGTTGCATTGATGCTAATTTTCTCGATTTCATTTTAATCCTTTGAATTTTTTTTAAAATTTAAATGAACGTCTCTTTTTAGAGCCAACTATATATTGATAACGCTTCATTTTCCCGCTTTACTGTTAAATATTTGATTTTCATTCCGAAATTCGAATTGTGCAGGCGGTCACATTGCAATGCCTCTCTGACCTAATCAAGAATTCGTCTCCGATTTTAAGATACAAAAATATATACTTAGCTTAAAAATAAGAAGGAATTGTTTGCCCTATTTTAATTTTAATAATATTTGCTGATTTACAAATTTAAAGGGGATATTTATATATAGATCCCACCAAAGAAATGAAAGTATTGTGGTTATGTTGATGAAATGTTAAAAAAAAAATTTTTAAACAATTTTCATTACTTTATGAAGATAAAATATTAGTTCCAAAATGATTAAAAAAGCTATATATTAACGTTAATGATCCATTATTCTTAAAAAAATATTATTTTTGTTTCACTAACAAAGGTCCTATGGTAAGTATTGTTTCAAAACATGGTTGTTTTGATGGCTTATTTATCTAATATCTTTGATATTAAACATTTTTGTAGAGTAAAGCGCACATCTTATATTGCTTGCATTTTAATTTTACTTAATTATTACTTCTTTTTAAACTCTGAATGGCGTATAAATTTAAAAATTTTTATTAAGATGTGCTTACTCGGAAAAAAGAAAACAAAACTTTTTTTTTTTCCCTCTTACAAAAAAGCTATAAAAAATACTCCTCTTAAATAAATACTACTCTTCTATAAAAAAAAAAAAAAACTGTTAACTAATCTAAACTAAAAATAAATCATGAAATTTAAGGGAATTTATGTAGGTTTTCTCTGTAGGGTCAGCAACAAAAAATTCGACAATTTTGTATTTAATCATTGAGTATTTTTTTTAAAATTAAATTTGAAAACAATAGTGTAGATTCAAAACATGATTTAAACATTTAACTTCAGATATTGTTTTAAAAAATGTGTTTAATCAATTTTCCAACTGGCACTATTTCGACAAATAGTTAAAGAATGTCTCTACACTTAAATGTAAATAAATTATTGAATATCAAACCATAATGAAATTTCCAAATATATTAATGTCTGGAATTACATTCTCTTGCTAAATAAAAATACATTCAACAATACCTGTCTAAGGTTTTTTGGAACACTCTGTATTTGTCTTTTGCTACACTTGCAAAAACTATTTGAAATAACACTTGAAAACATTTTTTTTTTTTTCAATTAAAACAATAAATTCTACATACTAAATATATTTTCTCCAAATCAATATTATTATTTTCAAAATTAATGCTGTACCAAAACATTAAAATTTTAAATAATGAAAAACCAAATTTTGTTAAATTGTTCAAATAAATTATGTAACAAGATAGTTCAGTGTGTAAAATATCCGGTTTTTATATAGTAAAGAAAGTTTTAAAGCTTCAGTAAGAGACAGTGTACCAAACAACAAATTTAAAAAAATATCAATTCAAATTTATTGTAAATTTTACACAAATGAAATTTTTCATTTTTATGTCAAACTGAATTTCAAAATATTCATTTGCATGAAATGGTTTTTTAGCTTATTAAAATAAGTATAGTCTTAAAAAATAAGGGAGAAATATCTCCAGATTTTTAAAGAAAATCAGATTATTTTCTGTAGGGTAGCAGTTCTTAAAAAGTTGATGCAAATTTAAATTTTCACAGAGTGGAGGAAAGATTTATATATTCTATAGAATTCAAGTTTTAAGTATTTTTACAAAAATAATAAAAAAACCTGTCAAATAATCGCAGATGCAGTATCATAACCCTTCATTACAACTATAACTGTCATAGTCTATGTTTTACCTTTTTATATTGAATTATCAAATCATCATGATTTAAAATGAAAAGAAAAAAAAGATTTTAAGATCTTGAAGTAACTATAATTGTGTAAAAATGTGGAAGTACATACTTATAAAAAACTGTTACGTGTTTTAGCGCAAAAGAAACGTGAACGAACGGGAAGATATCGTAGTATGCAGACAACTGCTTTTGTTCTGATTGGTCCATTCATTTCCAAGTGACGTCAAATTACGCTTCTCTTCGGATATTCTTGGGCAAAATACTGAATTCGTGAAAACAAAATAGTTCCTCATTGTTTTGATAACTATCAATTAATGGCCTGTCAGATTTTGGAGAACTTTATGAATTTATGTTTCTCAGCCAAGATTGTGTTCTATTTTGGTAGAATAAAATTGCTCCTCAAATGTCGGAACGAAAATTAGTTTAGAGCTACTTTTGAGACTTCGGCCCACGGACTATCAGGGTTGATATACCCACACTACGTCACTTGCAGGTATCCCATTATAAACATATATATATGTTACCGGCAAAGTATGAAACGCCGGCATTGTATAGAATGCCTAGGCATTCTATAGAATGTTAAATGCTATTTAGGCAAAGTATGAAATAAGCGTCCTGATGAGGTTATTATGTAAATGATGTGCATGTTACTGTGAATGACCGAAATCGGTGGTTGTTGACTTTCACCGGTGAATGTTGACAATCACATAGTCGCTTTGGTGAATGTCCGAAATACTTATTACATACGATTTGATATTAATTTATTCGTGGATATAATTACATTTATTCGATATTTTAATACTTACTGACGATAGATTAGAAGAAACTTCAGTGTTTGGAGTATCAAGCAACTATAAACCGGGCAATGGCATTTGACCTTAAAAAACATCAGTGTAGGGTATACCGGGCAATGGCACTTGATCTTAAAAAAACATCAGTGTAGGGTATACCGGGCAGTGGCACTGAACCTTAAAAAAACATCAGTGTAGGATATACCGGGCAGTGCCACTTAACTAGACCGGACATTTACCAAAGGTCTAGTTAAGTGCCATTACCCGGTATACATTTGCCCGGTATACCCTACACTGATGTTTTTTAAGGTTCAGTGCCACTGTCCGGTTTACATTTGCCCGGTATATCCTACACTGAAGTTTTTTTTAAGGTTCAGTGCCACTGCCCGGTATACATTTGCTAGGTATATCCTACACTGAAGTTTTTTTAAGGTTCAGTGCCACTGCCCAGTATATATTTGCCCGGTTTACCCTACACGGATGTTTCTTTTAAAAGTCAAGTACCATTGCCCATTATATATTTGCCCGATACTAAAAACACTGATGTTTCTTCTAATCTACCGTCAGTAAGTATTAAAATATCGAATAAATGTAATTATATCCACGAATAAATTAATATCAAATCGGATGTAATAAATATTTCGGACATTCACCAAAGCGACTATGTGATTGTCAACATTCACCGGTGAAAGTCTACAACCACCGATTTCGGTCATTGACAGTAACATGCACATCATTTACATAATAACCTCATCAGGACGTTTTTTTCATACTTTGCCTAAATAACATTTGGCATTCTATAGAATACCTAGGCAATGTGTGAAATATAAACCATTTCATACTTTGCCGGCTAATTTTAGGCATTCTATACAATGCCGGATTTCATACTTTGCCGGTAACATATATAAGCTGTAACGAATCCAGCTCTATAAAAGAAACAATTTATTATTCTTCATTTATTTATAAGAGCACATTTATTGCCACAACATCAATAAAACAAAAATAAATTTAGATATAATATAAAACTTGCAAGAATAAATTAAATACCGGGTTAGTATGAATCTTAAATACAAACAAAAACTACTCTCATCAAAATATGAACTAATCAACAAATTATAAAAATTTTCACGTTCCTTTTTCCTTCCTTGATCTCGTTATATGGTTTTCTTTATTCCTGCTTATATTAGCCAGAAATACTTTATACTACAGAGCTATTCAACGCCGTTTATAGAATAGTCATAAAAGAGGTTTAAAAAAAACGGAATTAAATGTTATTCCCGTTTTCTTAAATAGCCATTCACATTCTAAAAAGTGAATGACCAAAATCAAGAGAATATCGACTTTCATCGGTGAATGTCAACAATCGACAACAGTCACAGAATGTCAACAGTCTCTTTGGTGAAAGTCCGAAATATGTGTTATATCCGATTGGATAGTCATTTATTCGTTGACATTATTACATTTATTCAATATTTTAATATCTGCTGAGGATAATTAGGAGAAACATCTGAGTTCAGAGTACTGGTTAAATGCATACTGGGTAGTGACTCTTGACCTTAAAAAAACATAGATATAGGCATACCGGGCAAATGTATACTAGGCAGTGACACTTGACCTTAAAAAAACACTGATGTAGGGCATACCTGGAAAATGCATACTAGGCAGTGGCACTTGACCTTAAAAAAACATTGAGGTAGGGCATACCGGGAAAATGGATACCGAGCAGTGGTAGCTAACTAGATCTAGTATATATTTCAGACATTTATCAAAGCTACATTTTGTGATTGTCAACAATCACCCATTTCGGTCATTGACAGTCATTTATTTTCAGTTTATTTTGAGTTGCGTTCCTATTTATTGAAGAGTTCACAATCTTGTTTTGTATCAGCGCCTACTTTGCAAGTTAAAAACTTTTTAGCGCCTCCCTTCCAATAAATAAATAAATAATGAAAATAAATGACTAATAAAAAAATATAAAAAATTATGTCACAAAGTTTCATGCCACCCATTTTATGTGACTCAGTTTTTTTGTTACGATACACTTCTATAAACTGCCTTTTAAGTTTTTAAAAATGTTCTTTCTTTTAAATTAGTAATGGAGGTGCAAGAGAATTTGCGACGTCAATTTCTCCCGCGGTATGGTGTCCTCTTAATGACCCATGTCGGAAACGCTATTGCGCTAGTTTTCAGGAAAATAACTCATATATAAAATTTTTAAGTGTTTACATGAAAAAAAATTCAATAAAACATTTTGGAGTTAGAACTAAACACTTGAATAAATATTATTTTTGTGTGAAATAAGTAGAATCAATAAGGAATGTAATCAGGTAAACCAGATTACATTCATAATCACCATATGTATTTTAGTACAAAACAGAATACTAATACTGTCTGAAACATACTTCAATAGGATATCAGAGATATAAATGAATTAATAAGAGTTACATATATTTTAATTATATTGAATAGAATCATTAAACGAAGAAGAGAACGCGTAAATTAATTTACAACTATATGGAAAACGACTTTTTAAAACGAGTTAAAATGGAGAAAGAAACAAACAAAAAATTAAATTAAGTAAGTTAACATTCCATTGTTTTATTCGATTCCTACTATTAGTTCACACTCGTCCTATATCTTGTACAATTTTTCAATCGTTCATAAAATACTTTTTATTCATTCACTCAAGTTCAAATACATTTTTTTAAAACGTGTAGTGGATGAAACTTGATGTTAATACAGTTTTTTCAAATATTAATTCATTCATTAAATAGGGATGAGCGAAAAACGAAATAGAATTTTGTGATGGGTTAAGCATTTGTCATTGTTTTGAATTTTGCTATAAGCGATTCAGTTTTGTCACATATTTTGAAGATAACATCAGTGAACAAAAAAAAAAAAAAAAAAAAAAGAATATTGTGCACATTTTAATATATAATTATTTTATATCCTCTGCGTCAGATAAATTCAATAAAGAACATTTGGTGGTAGCACGTGGCTCACGTCACTAAATTTATACTTTTATAGTTGTCTGATACCACGCGCCAATTTTTTTTTTTTTTTTTTTTTTTTTTCAATTCCTACTTTTAGTTCACACTCTCCCTATACCTTGTTCAAATTTTCAATCGTTAGTAAAGTACTTTTTATTCATCCATTCAAGTTCAACTACATTTTTTAAAACTTGATGTTAATACAGTTTTTTTCAAATATTAATTCATTAATGAAATGTAATGAATTAATTTTAGTTTTATATAGGAGAAAAAGTTTTAATTATTTAATAAAAAAAATTTTTCTTTGTTGACCTAAGTAGGAATTGACTTTTAATTTTTTTATATTTTTATATTACTTGTTATTGTGAATTTCCTAAGAGTTTTCTCTCTCCACATTTTAGAGTTGTTTGTATAGGAGTAAAAATTTTAGTTTATTTGTTAACGAATGGAGACAATTTAAATATTACGTAAGCACCTAAACAGGATTTTGTGATTTGCATATTTTTTCCTAATAATGGGGAGTATGAGTAATGTTTAGGTAAAGCATTAAAACCGCATTATTTTCTAAAAAAAGCTTTAAATAGAAAAGGTTAATTGTAACAAAAAAGCTAAGAAGAAAATTGCACTTCAAATTGTAACTAAAAGCTAAATTTGGGGAAAGGAAATATTGGAAAAACATTTCTTGTAGGATTGTCAACCCATAGAAGGAAAACACAAAAGATTCCTTTAAAATGTTCTACTCATTTGATAAAATAAATTGAAGCATAAATTTAGTTTTATTCAAAGTTACATCGCTTACTAACATTATTTATTAACATTTATTAGTAACATTAAATTACTATTGTAAAAGTCATAACAAAAAGAAGGGAGTTGATGCGACTTTCTTAAATAAACATTGTATAGAGGCATTTTGATTTGCTTATTTTTGTTGACTAGGGGGTTGTAAAATAAAAATTGCCAAAAACATGCTTACGTAATATTTAGGCAACTCCATTGATGACAGTTGTCACTGTTTGTAGGTCACATACTAGCTTAAATTCTAAATATTACTGAACAATGTCCCATTCATATTATAATAAGCCTAATAGATAAATAGTTAATTTTTAATAAATGAGGAACTAATAGTTAGTTTTAACAGAATATCTAGACATCATAGAACTCATTTTAGAACTTGAATGAATTAAATAATAGTTAGTTCTAATGGGATATCTAGACATCATAGAACCTATTTTAGAACTTATATAAATTAAACCGCAATTTAATTTAACAAAAACATAAATTTTGCGATGCATATGAGTCTAGTCAAAAACTTTAATACTATATTTTGTTCCCTAAGCACTTACGCAAAATAATTTCTGAAATTTAAAGCCAGTTTTATGTTTTTCTCAGATTCTCCTAAAAAGAAAAACGAAGAGGGGAAAAAGAATTTTAGAAGGAAGCTATCTGAAACTTTTTTCCCTCTTTTCCCATTAGAGATGCAGTTCGAAGGGAGGGAAAAGAATCCATAAATCCACTCGTACGAAGGCACACAGCACATGAAGGAATCGATCGGGGCGGCACCTGCAACGCACTCCATTGGCCAGAGCCGGTGCCGCAGTAGCAGCTTGTGCGCGCATTTCGAGCTGTCGCCAACTCTTGGCGTGGAATGGCGGCGGGGGAGGGAAAAAGAAACGATCTTCCCCATCTGCCCCTTTCTATATCCATTGTCAATTTTTCGCACCCAAAAACGCGAGCTGGCGTAAAAATCGGAATGATCCTCCAATGGGTGGAAGGTGCGACCGCCTTCTTTATAGCTACATAATGGGGAGGGGAGGGGGGAGTGAGAAGATATTCTTAATAATCCAGAGATGTCGAAGGGGTGGGGGAATAGAGAGAGAGAGATTCTTCCCTAATAGATGGGCGCACGATTCAGAAGAGGGGTTTTATCTGTTGAGTATAAAGGGACCTACGCATCCCGACTTGATGTTCTAATTAGCGCCGCCGCGGCTGTTGTCGGCTGCATCTGGCGGCTCCACGCCACATTGCCTAACATGTCGGGCGCACTCAACCCGTCAAACGGTGTCAATCGCTTTCACGCTAGCTCGGCCACGGCGGCGCCGCCTCCAAACGCCGCCGCAACTCCTTTTGCCACACCTGAGTGTGGATCAAGTGCGGCAGCCTTTCTAGAACTCACCAACTCTGCCGCGGCTGCTGCCGTTGCCGCCGATTTTGCCTACGATTTTGGACTCGCTGGATTTCGACATCATCACCAACCACCACCCGCACACACCACCGCTACAGGAGGTTTCAGCTATTTCGATACAGCCGCTGCAGCTGCTGCGGCCGCTGAAAGTTACGCTTCACTCGCCTGGGAAGCACAGAGTGCAGCGGCCCTTGCCGCTACCTACCAGGGTCACCACCACCATCACCAGGCAGGGTTCGCGTCCTGCGAATTCGGACCGTTTTCCTTGAGTGCCACCAATCCAGGTTGTGCAGGTGGACGCCTCACAGGAATGGGTGTCCAGCGACTCGGTCCTCCCTCCCGCAGTGTCTCCAACGGGGCGTCCATTAAGTCCAAGACTAGGAGACGCGTTGCGACCATCGCACAGCGTCGAGCAGCCAACATCAGGGAGCGTCGGCGGATGTTTAACCTCAACTCGGCCTTCGACAAGCTTCGAAAGAAGGTTCCGACCTTCGCTTATGAGAAGCGGTTGTCCCGGATCGAGACCTTGAGGCTGGCCATCATGTACATCGCTTTCATGACGGAGGTCATCAGAGGGAATAAAGATCCAGATGGTCACCATCACGATATCCCACTGGTAGCGGCAGGACCGTACACCCCTGGACTCTCAGAAAACCATTTGTGGACACCACCCCATGGTACGTCTTCTCTGAACGATGCTCATGCTCAGAGAACGGACAGACTATCTCACATATGTTCTCGACAAATTTAAGTGCAATAAATGGTGAGTGCAATCTATAAAATGATAATCGATATGCCATGAAAATATTACGAACACTAGTGCTAAAACGGGAACAAATCGGATTTTTGGAGGGAATTTCAAAGTTCTCAGAATATGAGGAATTGTCCTAACCTAGTTTTAAACAATGAATTCGAAAACACCACATAACTCGTAAAAACCGTGGAAATGTTTTAATATTAAAATTGTATTTCTTATATGTCCTTTTTAAAATCTTTCATAAAAAATTCTTTTCTAAATTAATTACTAACTTATTGTAATCCATGTTGAACCTCCAAACAACGGTGTATACCGAAACCTCATGTTTTCAATTTCTGATTTTTAATTATTTTTGACGAATATCATCCATTCGATATATTTATATTAATCATTCATTAAACCTTATCGGAATTCGCCATATTATTAATTTATTTTGAACGTATTTTCAGTTCCAAAACAATAATAAAGAAATGAAAGAAAGCTGTGTAATATAATACATTTCCTAAATTGTTACATTTAAGTTTACGTGCTTATTTTAACGTAACAATAATTTCCATACTTTTATTCAAAATCTGATCTATTGTCTTAAATTTTATTATAAGACTCTGCAAATACTAAAATAACTAAATAAATGAAAACAAAAAAGAACAAGACAAAAAAAATCAAAGTTTTCCATGAGTACCAGTAACAATCGGGTCACAAAGTTCTTCTTCTTCTCTCTCTCTTTTTTTAATAATAATAATAATATAAGCAATGACATGAAAAGAAACTCGCCCTTTATATTTCTGACCCACTCATCCGAATACTTTCCCCGACAAAAAAGTTGGAAGAAATCTGAGTTACATGCCCTTCAAAAAGTTTTATTCATTTTCTACTATTAGTTCACACTCTCCCTATATATCTTGTTCAAATTTTCGATCGTTCATAAAACACTTTTATTCATCCACTCAAGTTCTAATACATTTTTTTGAACTTGTAGTGGATGATACTTGATGTTAATACAGTTTTTTTCAAATATTAATTCAGTCATTAAATAGGGATGAGCTAAAAATGAAATGGAATTTTCTGATGAGTTAAGCGTTAGTCATTCGTTTAAATTTTATTATAAGTGATTCAGTTTTTCGCATATTTTAAAGATAACATCAGTGATAATTTCTAACTTATAGCTCTTTTTTGAACAAATAAATAGTTTATTGCGCACATTTAAATATTTATTCATTAACAATATTTCATTCATTAAATTAAATGTATTAATTTTAGTTTTATATGGGAGAAAAAATTTAAATTACTTAATAAAAAGTTACTAAAATAAAATTTTTCTTTGTTGATCTAAGTAGGAATTGACTTTATATCACTTGTAAAAAGTTTTTATCTTGCATTAAATTTTTTTTATATTACTTGCTTAAAATATTAAACTAGGAAAATTTTGTGTTTGCCACAAAAAGTATTAGAGTTAGAAGTTTAGAGACGATTATAAATGAAATTATTTATGTTTGCGGTGTTTAACTTTCAATGAAGAACATAGAATGTTTGTAACTATTATGAGTTAAAAATAATATTTCTCAAAGTTCAACTTATTTAATTATCGGGAGAATTTTATGTAGCGCCATGTTGACCTAAGCAACGAGAGAAATGTTAAAACAGCGATGAATAATAGTAATTAATTGTAGTAAATAACAGGTTTTTTAAATGGCGTTTTAAGATAGAGTCAATAGTGACATATTTTACATAACTGAAGAATAAAGTTTCATTCAGAGTGTTATGGTATAAAATAAGAAAAAGTTGAACCACTTTTACAACTTCTACTTTTTTTATTGATTCATTCATTGTATTTGATTAAAAAAATAGATAAAAGACAGTTACACGAAAAGCAAACTAAAATGCCAAAATTTTATACTTTAGCAAATTTAACATATTTGATATCATTTTAAAGCTTAGAATGTATATTTTTATGTTTTGCAGTTTAGTTTCAATTAGCATTTAATTAATACCTCCATTTTTTAATTCAAATTCATGTTTCATTTTTTTTTTCAAGAAATATGTGAAATAAATACTTCATTCTAATATTTAATAAATTACTTTCAGTATTTAACCTATTTCGATTATTTTTGGCAATACTGCAATTATGTACAGAAAAAGTAACTATATGAAAAAACTAATAATTTTAGAATTACAATTGGCAAATTTTTTGTTACGTCCGTAATAAAAATTAAGCAAAAGTAAATTTTTTGTGAAATTTAAATAATATTTTTTTAAAAATCTTTTATGATTCTTTTAACATTGTTAGTAGCAAGTTAAATGCCATAATATTTTTCAAAGCATACGCATTATTTTAAAAAAGAAATTGGTGCTACAGGCGTAACTTATCTACAATGTTGCGTCCTTTACAAATCAGGAACTTGAATTAGAAAAAATAGAATTTGCGATAGAAATTACGTGCTCATCAAATTGGTGGGAGATTTATACAAAATCCCTTCCATGCTACGAGAAAAAAAGGTAAAGATTAATTCGAACTGCGAATTATTTATAGTAATTTTAAGATAATCCTTTTTCTTTCATTTGTTTATACGTTGGATTCATTTTATTTATTGGCAAAAAAAAAAAAATTTGACGTAAAGGACTGAGAAATAAGTTATGGTAAAATTATAATGAATGGTAATGACATTTTTGACGAAAAAAAAAAAAAAAATTCGGATTAATAAAACAAAAATGAACGGTATTTAAACCACTCATTTGGTAGTTTTTTCGTTCATACGGTAATGGCTGACCTAAAATTTTGGTTTTACAAATTATAGTTCTTATTATCCCACATTTAGTAAAATATACAAAAAAAAGTAAATTAAACCGAATGAATGCTCTAAAGTTTTATAGACAAAATTATCAAATTTTACCACATTTACCAAATTTTATCACTTATTATAAAAGCAAATTTTACCGAAATCATTACATAAGCGATTCGGTAAATAAGCTTTTTGTTGTCCCCACAGAACCAGAAAAACGGTAAATTTTACCATATTCAAATAATTTTGGCCATACTTTTTTTTTTCTTGTCGATTCACATTTCCTACTTTATTATTGTTCATTTTTTGAATTCCACAAATAAATCAATTTGAAATAAGTTAAGCAATTTTTTTTATTCGTGATTTTATTTCGTTCTTTTTATCTATTTTTTACAAATCTTTTATCACCGAAACTATATTTTCCTTTAAAAGCTCGATTCTCCTCAGAATATCTATTTTATTTCCATCCGGTATTCGATATTCCCCCCCCCCCCCCAAAAAAAAGTTTTCAATAATAATACTAATAAATAAAGGAGAATAAGATATAAGAGACCCGAAAAATGTAAGTTAGTACTTAAATGTACAGTGCAAAATAAAAAAGCAAACAGCAAAATAAAAAACGGACCACTCTGAATAACTTTTGATCTAATTATCAGATCTTTACGTTCTAGGACTCATTCTTAATGGTTTGAGGGGGTGGACCTCAAATGTGCTAATTAATTACAGCTGACGGTATTTTAAACAACGAAATTATACACAAAAACGTACTGAATAAACATACCTTTTTTTTTTTTTTTTTTTTTTTTTTTTTTTTTTTATAAACGAAGTCGGATTTCCGTTCCTCGAATTATAGCGAGGTAGCCATAATCTGGGAAATAGGGTCCCAATTGTTTGGTCATGAGAGCCGTCCGAAGTTTGGATTCCATAATGTTAGTTTTACTTTTTGCGTATTTCGCGTATTTTTTATATCTCGATTTACTATATCTCGACTCCGTCTAATGACTATTTGCGTATTTACTATATCTCGAAAACTTTTTAAGCGAATTCAACAATTTGTGTATATAATTATAAAATTCATTTATCCAAAGACAATTCCATGCAAAAAATAATTTAGAGTAAATATTTACCATTTTTTATTATAATATTTAATATTAATCGAAAAAATTTTGAGTTGTAAGGTAAATAATTTTTTACATCGTTTTAAAGAATATAATTTAACTTGACAAAATACAAAATTTGAGTGAAATCAGTCGAATAATTCCCAGGAAATCGAATTTCCAAAAAGTAGTATTTTAAAAATTTGATTTCTCAGGAACTATTTGACCAATTTCATTCAATTCAAACTTTGCATTTTGCCATGTAAAATTATAATCTTTAAAATCTTGTAAAAAATTGTTTACCTTACGATTCAGAATTTTTTGACTAATATTAAATAAAATCATTAATATTTATTAACAGTTATTTTATGCTTAGAATTATCTTTGCATAAATGAATTTTATAATTACGTGTTAAAAGCTTTTAAATTTCTCGAGATATGGCGCAATTCGCGAAAAGTAAAATTAACATTTAAGGGGTCCAAGCTTTGGAGAGCTCTTCTGATGACCAAACTATTGGGACCATATTTTCCAGATTACTACCCCTAAAACATTGGGGGTCAGAAATCCGTTATCGTTTGGGTCAAATCTGTTTAATTGGTCAATTAACGAGTTTTAGTTTCAATAGATGCGAAAGAGAATAAAATTAGCTGCCAAAATTCTTTTTTAATAACATTACTCAAAAGAAGGAAAAAAAAAAAAAAAATAGAAGACGAAGAAGTTGTTTAATTAACTGATTGAAAACTTAAAATGCTTATCCCATTTCGTTTTCGGCAGATTGCGTTGTTTAACACGAACGAATTCTGAATTTTTTTATTATTCAAGCGGAGATAACAACTCATATGTTTCTGAAGAATTAAAAATAATTCTTTTTAAATAAATTTATAATTACAATTAAATCTTTTATATCGCGAGGGATCAATGCTAAATAATAGTGTTAAAAGCAATTATCTAGCTCCCTGGGATACGGTTACAGTTACGATCAAATCATAACATATACTTTTTCCCATTAAAGCGTAACAATATTGATAAAAAAAAAAACTTTAAATAGCGGTGGAACGATATTTTTAACGAGTTGAACCACAAATTTAGGTATCGAAGAAAATATTATTCTATGAATTTAAGAAACACAAACAATTCTACTCTACTAAAAGGCTTTGCAGACAGCGGGAAGGAAGAAGAAAGCAGAGTAATTTGTATATTGTAATTGACTCTTTTCGTCTCTGTCTAACGTATTCGTAGGAAACTTCAAATCCATTTGAATTTTTAAAATATAGGACTAACTTTTCGATTAAAATCAGTAAGCGTTGCTCTTTGAAAAAATTAAGCAATTCTGTTCCTTTAACTGTAACGTAAGAATTGAATGATATATATATATATATATATATACAAAATGAAGATAAAACAAAGGTAAATTACAGACAAAAGAAAGAAGGGGGAAAAAGAAAATAATAAAATAACTAATATAACTGGGGAAAGAAAAAAAAAGAAAAAAAAAGGGATAAAGTTTTTTTTTAAAAATCCGGAAAATAAAAGATATAATCTTTTCATCAGACCACACGATTATATCCGAAAAAAAGAGTGCTTTCTAATATTGTATCAATATAGCCAAAGCAAAATATATCAATACAATCAATACAATAGACAAATAGAATTAAACACAATAAGTAATAATAACACGTAAAAACAGAAAATAAAATATAAAGAAAGAGCAGAACAAAACAAAATCTATAAAGTTAGTAACGAATTAAAATGAACTTACATGAACGGGAAATTTTTCAAGAATGATTTAAAATATTTTTGTAACAAGATTGCCAGATTGCAAAATATGAAAACAAAAGCGCAAATTGAGCGTAACTAGAGGAGTTTAAAGTGCGTTCTTGCTGCATTACTGAAGTGCGTTTGATTTGTTAGTTACAAAGGATGGGCCAGAAAATGGATGTGCGCAAGGTAATATTATACTGGATAATTTAAAGAAGTTGACTATAAATAATTTTAGAAAATAAATATTTATTTAAGAAAAAAATTTAATTAGAAAAGAGAAAGAAACATGAATTGCCTGTTTTCCACATAATTTTAGCCACGGGTTTGCCAGAAATGGATTTGCACATGGAAAAATTGTATAAATTAACAAATATATCATATATATATATATATATATATATATATATATATATATATATATATATATATATATATATATATATATAATTATATATATATATATATATATATATAATTATATATATATATATATATATATATATATATATATATAATTATATATATATATATATATAAATACAATTATATACCCAAACACAAACTCAAAAACTTATTTCAAAATTACAGGGGCCTCGGGGCACTGTTAGTTTTGGCTTAAGCCACTAACAACAGAAAGTCTCCCGTGTGTTTACAGACAGTGTGTCCCCTGATGAAGTGCTGTTCTGTAAACACACAATTACATTTTATTTTTGTATTTTTGATATTAAATTATTTTTAAGTAATTTTATATTGTTCCTTGTCCATTTTTCTACTCATCTTCGGAACCACAAGTTTGCGAACGTAAATAAACGAAATATAAAATTTTATACACAAACCTGCGGCGATTTTTTTAAGAAATACTTTTTACTTTCATTTATATTTGATTATTTATCAAACTATTATTAAAAATGAATTATTAGAAACCATTCTTTGTCAGAGGGAAAAAAATAGATATAAAATGTTTAAAACTTCTCAGTAAACCATTTAAAATGAGTTCATTAATAAAGTGCAATCGGCAAATATTTCAGGCGATAGTAATAATTTTTTTTCTTCTAGAAATAACAACATAGTTATTATTTAACTTAGATAATTTGCATTATGTTCTAAAACATTACGAATTCTCCTGTTATTTATTTTTTTTTTAAGATAAAAACAAAACGTTTTTAATACAAGATTTTTTTCAGTAATTTTCAGTTTATTTCACAATAAATATGAATAATCATAATCATAAATGTACTATTCTTTTATTAATGCACATAATGTTTTGATTAACGTATAATGTATAGCATGTTTTGATTAATGTATAATGTATTGAATTGCCATTATTTATGTAAAAAAATATTACAAAGAAATTGCTACTTAGGCATTAATGAGTTAAATCTGCTTTATGCAAGCAAAATAAAAAACAGAATACTATAATAGCTTTTGTTCTAATGATTTTCAGATTTTCATGTATTAAGATACAATTTCAATGGTTCAAGGGACTATTTCTAAATACACTAACTGATTCATGTGTGTGACTAATTAATTAAAAAAGTCACTTTGGTAAATGTCCGAAATCTATACTAGATCTAGTTAAGTGACTCTGTCCTTAAACATTCACCCGGTATGCCCTACATTAATGTTTTTTAACAGCGTCCCTAATTATCTCGAGTTAACTCCCGTATTTATATATTGCAAATATTTATTATCCCGAGTAAACTCGGGCTTAGCAGAATTCGTCAATACGTTTTGTTTTATCACGTTTTTATTCGGCCGAAAGCAAAACAAAAAATAATAATAATCTGCTGTGATTGGAAGTTTGCCAACATTTTTTTTATTTTTAGTTTTGCTGTTTGTGAGACTGCAGATGTGTTTTGTATAATTGCATAGATGATGATTGCTGAATTTACATAGAAAAAAGTAAAAAAATGGTGATCAAGAGCGAAAGCGAAAGATAATTTTTCAGATTATGAACATGTACAAAGACAAATATTTTTTCATTTGCCCGAGATAATTTAGGATAGTAAACTGATGGTAAATTAAATATTTAAATTAAAATTTCAACTTGTGTATTATGTTTTGTATTAGTTCCTTGTATTTATTAATGTAATAAAAAAATATGTTGATTTTTTGCATTTTCTTCCAAAAAAATTGTTAAGGGAAGCGGTTAATGTTCAGTGCCATTGTCCGGTTTACATTTGCCCGGTATGTCCTACAATGTTTTTTTAAGACCAAGAGTCACTGCCCAGTATGCATTTAACCGGTTCTCCGAACACTGATGTTTCTCCTAATCTATCCTCAGCAGATATTTAAAAAAATCGAACATATATATATATATATATATATATATATATATAATCTCTGTCGAACAACATAAGCATTCGATAATTATAATCGGAAAAATTTTGATTTCTTTCAAAATTAATTTTTATAAACTATGGGATAACCCTTCCATGTAATTTCTATTTTTATTTCTTAACATGGTTGTCTGTAAATGATCATGTTATAGTCCTAATAATATATAAAAATATCTCTTTAATTTTTCTTCCTAGATAAAAATCCAAACTTCGTCTTACTGGAAGAAGTTTTTCAATTGTTTCTCCGCTGAAGAAGAAGAACTTCATTCCAGTGAAGTAACGGCTCTGGTGATGTCTGCTGACAAAATTTTGAAGATTTTTGTACCTATTTTGCTCTACCGTTTCAATTTTTAGAAGGGCTAAAAGGTACTTAAGTCAAATCTTGGTAAAGAAACATTAACCATTAAGAAATTACTTGGTATGTCTGTAAATATTATGCTAATACTGTTGTAAGTTGTTTATTTTAGTGGCAATTTTAGCTGTGATCAATCCAGCATTTGTTTCATTTTACAAATTGTGAATTGATTTTTTTCCAGCAATTGTGAATGGATCAGCATACTAAAATTTTTCATTAATATTCTCTATAAGAAGTAATGCGTTAGATATAACTTTGAAATTCGGCTCAATTTATTTGTTGTGGTGAATAATTTGTAATCCATGAAATGATCTATGTTATTAATATGTCTTATTTCATTCAAAAATTATATTTTAAAATGCGAGAAAAAAAATACAATTTTTGGAGAAAATGATTCTAAAAATTGCAGCTTTTTAAAATCGTTTTCTAAAATTCAATTTTAGACTTTATTTGCTAAATAAAATAAGGCATATTAAGGCATTTTGTGAGTAGAAAATTATTCAACATAAATAAATTGTATATTTTTCTACTAAAAATTAATTTTCAGCATATTTCTTACAGAATGTATAAATTTAGAGTTTTCCTAATTTGCAATTAAGATGTTATGGATCTACATTCTCCCAAAACTCTTTAGAGTTTGATTTTTGTATTTTATTTAAAGATTATTTAAGACTAATTTTACACAATGAAAATTCAACATTTAAATTTACAAAAAGTTATATATTAAACTCAGCTTTCAAATTTCACGCAATTTTTTTTAGAGAATGTCTTATCATAAATAACAAAATTAAAAACGAAATTTAGAAATTAGATAACGATTTTGAAATGTGGAATAAATAAAATTGTTTGCTTAAAAATTACAGGCTGCAAAAAATCGTCAACTTTCGAGTTCAATCTGTAAAACGAAGCAGTCTGCTTTTTCTGAGTCTATTTATGTTTACATTTTTTTCTTCAGATTTTGATTTATTCTTATTTTTATGGATTTTTTTCCAGATTTTTTTTAAAACTTTTAGTTAAAAAATAAAGTTACGAACTAATTTAGCCTTGTTTCCAGAATAACTGAACGAAAACCGATCTAACTTTTCATCTTATTGATTGCGTTAAACTCGGTGATGGCTTTAAACTTCGAGTGAGTCCCTCAACTCCTATTAATACAAACAAACCTTACATTTATTCTTATAATTTTATTGTTAAATAAGATAAAACATTCTAATATACTTTTCAGTTAACAAATATGATGTACGAAATTCGAAAGCTAATTAAAAAATATTTTTTTTAAAAAAACTTGAATGTAGAATTTTCTTGTAGTGTAACATTAAGAGTCTTGTAATGTTATTGTATATTGTAAAAACTTATTCATGGTCAATATTATTATGTTTATTCAACATCTTCGATAGAACTATATTGAAATTAATTTTGAAATTTCGTATTTAACTTAGATTAAATTGCTGAGGAATAAATTTTGTGTTGCCAGGAAGGATTCTTAACAAAAAATATTTTTAGATATGTTTTGAAATTTCATTTATATTTTATCGCTGTAGAGTTATTTATAACCAAAAATGCTTCTGTATAATATATTGGAACAAGTTTTAAAATTTCGCTTGAAACTTATAGTTTATTGCTGTAGAATAATTTGTTAACAAAAAGGATAGATTCATACTACGAAATCCATATTTGAAATTTGTTTTCAACTCATATTCTATTATTAATTAACTTACAACATTACATTTTATTGCTGCATAATTTTTTTTTATTTATTTTTTTATTTTTCCCGCAAGGTTTTTTAATACATCAAATTAACATTTTTATTTCTGATAATTTGTTACAAAGATATGCACAGCAAGTTGTGAAATTTTAAAAAGCTCATTTCAACATATTTCTTACAGAAAATATGATTGCCGACTTTTTCGATACTTCAGCAAAAGAAGACGACACTCTCAGTCGAAGAAGAAAATTGTGCAAAACCTGCGTGCTTCAATTTAAACTCAGTAAAAATTTAAAGAACCACAAATTGTATGTAGAAGACGAGATATCTCACCTTTAAAGTGCAAGAATTCTAGAAAGATGTGATAGCTCTCTTTTAGAATATAGAAAAAACGAGTTATCTCGTTTTTAAGTTTCGTCAAAATTCCTTGAAAAATTTGAATTAAACAATAAATGCTACGAGAAACAACAATACATGGAGATATTTCCGATCTCGCCAACTAAAATCTCCAAGGCGCCAAAAGGATATATATATATATATATATATATATATATATATATATATATATATATATAGCCGTCATTGAACAGCCAACCCAGTTTTTTGGGTATACGACTTCTAATGTTCAATTCCCTAACCTTGTAATTTTAAATCCAATCCAGAAGACAAGAGAACTTCTGGATCAAGTATTGGAAGAAATTTTGTTGGAACTAACCCACATTTGACACAATCACGGTAACCTTCCACGGTTAGCCTTACGGCAAGGGGACCTTAACCCATGATCCGTCTACCACTGAGGATATTTTACGTCAGCACTGAGGTCGGTGCAAGCCGGTTGCGGAATTTGACATTGTGTTAGTTCAGGTAATAATTTAAAAAATAAAAAACGAATGATTGCATTAAAATTGAGACCAATTGCAGCCAAGATTAAAAACTCCAAAAAAGAAAGCGAAACACCGCTGGATTGTAAATTAGCTGCCCGGACGGAGCTACGAGTGATACCCTTCTAGTTGGTCTCCCTCTGTGATGTTTTTCCCCTGTACTTTTTTACGGGCTACTTCTAGAATTTGCCAAAATGTGGTGATTTTTTTGGCGTAGTTACCGATTAGGAAATCTCCCCCACTATATGAATCAAAATGGTTTTTATAAAATTTAAACTATTGCGAATCGTAACATTTTAAGCTCAGTGCAATTATTGCTGTAGAGTAAAATACAAGAATAAGAAACATTAAACTACACAGTTTTTAAAATGTTTGAAAAATTTGTACGTTAAATTAATTCTTCAGATATTCTTAAAAAGGTTCACTTTTTACCTAATATTTTTAAATAAAATGTTACGTTATCACATAATTTTATGTATATTATTTAATCCAATTTTATATGCGGAATGTTTAGTAATAACTGCCCTTAATTTCTATTTATTCAATCCTTGTCATAAATGAGGTAAAAAAAAAAGTGTACACATAGTGTACATTTTTTTTAGACTTGAGTGTAAGGGTCGCTAAGTAATATTTAAGGGTGTAAGGAGGGAAAAAAAAAAAAAAAAAAACAGTATTGAAATTCGAAATGTGTCCTAGGAAGCTGGACTCGAAACATCAAAATCTGTGTCGAGATTGCTTGTTAAACAGAGAAATTGAAAATGGATTATTAGAAACATCTCCAAGTTGTTTCGATGTTTTTAGCCTCGGCTTTCTCGCTAGTGATCTGTTTTTCCCGATAGCAGTTTTTTTTCCTTGCTCAAGTTGAGAATCCTGATACAAGAATTTTTAAACAATATATTGAAGGTATGGTTTTTTAATAAGCCCGTATTATTTAATATAGCTTTACTTTTTACAAGAAATAGATTCTCGAATATAAATAGTTACTTTGTTTTTTATATTATAATTTTTGGTAAACTGAAGGAGGTCCACATAGTTGCAGTGTAATACCAATTCTATTTCACATTAATGATGTGACAACACCGTTCAATGAAGTTATTAAAGAGCTAATATTGTAATTAAATATAAAAAACTGCTATTCGGTGCCTCTAAACCTTGGCGAACAAAGAGCACGGTATCCTTTGGCCAAGCTCTAAACAATAAGTAGGTCATATTGAACCTATATCAGAATAACATTACAATTTGAATGTTTTAAAAAAATCATTCGGTTATGGTTCATTTTTGAACCACATTTTTACAGTGTTTAATAATATTCTATATAATGGCAATATTTAATTCTGAATGAGAATAGCAAAACTTTTATCGTATATAATACTGACTGCTTCAATTTCTTTTCAGTTCATTTCCTATAGTGACGAAATTTCCGACAAAAAATTTTTTTTCTCTTCTTTTACAGTGTATATTTTTAAAAAAAAGAAGGGTATATTTTCAAAAAATACAGGATTAAAATTTCAAAGTAATCGAAGCATACAATAATAAAATGGTTGATCTTTTTAGTTTGGAAATACAATAATCGAAATACACGCTTAAGGAAATGGATCAACAAAAAATGCGCGTGGATGGAAAAAGGTTCGCAAAGTCTCAGCTAAAATCCACCTTGTCATGAAATTTTAATGGACAATGCAATTTGAGGACAAGGTTTCCGTAAAATTACATGCTTTCTGGGTACATTGACTACAGCGAGACTTTAAATAATTTGCATTTACAATAACAACAGTTAATTTTTTGTTAATGCTTTAGATTGATTTATGTGATATTCAATCCTATTAAACAGGACTGAGTAATATTCGGCTACAGACGATTTCAGATAAAAACGATCACAGCATTGGAAAAATAATCTAAAATATGATCATAAACTCTATAAAACCGTACCTAAACAATACTGTTCTACGACAACTTAAAATAAAGTGTGTTAAAAATTAGGCATATCTTATGTTCTGCTTAATCCTGTTTTGTAAATGAACTCAACAACGAAAGTGAGTTTGTTTGTTTGTCTAGTATTTATCTAGTACAGATTTTGATTTTTGATGTTTGTCGGTTCTAAGCTAGGAAAAGGTGTAAATACAAATGTAAATAAAATGTTGATTGTGACCATTGTTATTTACTTATATCCTTTGTACATAAAAAGAAATACTTCCTAAAATACACTTTTAACGTTTTATCATTAGGTATTAAAAAAATTAGTACAGTCTCTTGACCTCAAAAAGTAACACCATTGCCAGAGCCTGACTAAGATAGAGGCATACGGGGCAGTTGCCCCGGAATCCCACATTAGAAGGGGCCCCCAAATCGAATAGATAGTTTATTTTACGTTTTCTTCTTTAATAAAATTTTATATTAAACAAAATATCAGTACAGTGTAAAATCCGTCAGTTTTATGTTAGCTTCTTCTTTAATCTATCCATATTTCGTAAATGCATGGTTTTCTAGGGAGGTTTTCAGCTAAAGTTTCGCAATTACGATGAAAAAATTTGCCCAATCAAAAGCCTGTATTTTTTTAATTCGTAAAAGGAGATATGTTTACAAAAATACAGGTCTCTGATTAGCTTCATTGAGCCATCGTTAATTGCGTTAATTCAGCTTTGTTCCTCCCTAATGTCGTCAACAAGGATATGAATTTTTTGCAGTTAGATGACAAAGTTAACAATCAGAAAATTGCATTCGGCATGATGGACATAGAATTGTCAGAAAATCAATAAAATGGGCATTTCGTCTGACCATTGGAGGGGGAGGGACTTTATAGCTATTTTAGGTTCTCTTATCTATAATGATAGAACTATTTGTTATCTATAATGAGGTGAGAAATTTAAATATCTCCATAAAGTTTGGTTCTTCATTACTGAAGTAGTGAACCAGAGGGGGCCCCCAAAGAGGATTTTGGTCCGGGCACCCATTAGGCTAAGTCGGCCCTGACCATTGCAAAGCATTTAAAAAAAAAAAAAAAATTCCATACTGGTTATACAAAATTAATGCAGTCCTTGATATTTAGAAAGTAAACGTTGTTTTATGCAACACTGAAAGTTTGAAAGAAAATGATTGCAGGAAAATGGTTAAGAAACATCTTAAAACCACCAAATTCATGTTACAGAACAGGTTTTTTCTTACCTCAATTCTCAGATTTTGTTCAAAATTTTTTCGGCATATGAAACTGAGGATAGTAAACCTATAAATAAAAAAAATAAAAAATAAGTATCTATAATCAATAAAAAATCATTACATATGATTAGAACTGATATTCGATTATTACATAATATTGATTTTCAGCCATTATTTCCTGTCACATGAATATGAAGCGGGAATTGTTTTTTTTTTTTTTTAAATGTTTTTACTGCTATAAATTTTTGAAAACTATTAAACACCCTGTGTTTTCATAATAGCTACTGTTCCATAAGTAAGTTTATATGCGATTCTTTTCATGTGTGAGTTTCCTCTCTTCCTGATATTAATTAAGAACAAAGTAATTCTACAACTACTTTTTTAATTTATTTAAGAACCATTTGAACACTTTACTATCAAACGTTGACTGGTACGCAGTGATAAAAAAGTAGGGGAGCACTGGCTTAAGCTACTCAATAACTATTTGTTTGGGTATATATATATATAATAAACAATTATTTTTGAGTAAGGAAATTTTACAACTTTAAGCTTTTGAATCGAGCTATTACTCCTAAATATATATAGTGCGGAAATCGCACAAATGTTAAGGAAGAACAAATCTAAATATGGGCTTTGTTGGCCATGCTATTTTTTCCTCCACAAGTGCTAAAAAGCCTACCTTTTACACCTACCTTTTACCTTATAAAACAATTTTAATAACAAAAAAAAGTTTTAAAAACAATATTTCACATGTAGAGTGCGCAAAGTAAAAAACGAACCACCACAAATAACTCATGATCCTAATGATCGGATCTTCACGTTTTAGGACTCAATCTTAAAAGTTTGAAAGGGTGATTTCAAATATGCTAATTAATTAGAGCAGGCGATATTTTAAGTTATGAAATCAGATATTAAAACTTACTTTCTCCGTATAAACATACCTTCTTTTTTCACAAAAGCAGTGCACGCCGTGTGCTATATAATCCATGCTATATAATCTGAAACAGACGAGACCAAAAACTAACTATTATGTATAAGTGTATGGTTAAAAGCCAATAAAACTGAAAAAATGTTTTTTTTCTTCACAGTGCCCATTTGAAGAAAAAAAAAAAAAAGATAACAAAATAGACTTTTTCATCAGTGCACAGTGCGAAAAAAAAAACTTACATTTTTATTTTTTATGAACTATTTGACCGATGACTTACTTATTCTGTTATTTAAAATAACACAGTTTTAAATGAAGTAAAGTTTTCCATACCTTCCAATTCAAACTTTTTTTTTAAATAAAAAAAGAAAACAAAACAATAAATAATTTTTAAAATCTATTTTTTAATTAATTATATTTAGATGAATGGATTTTATAATTGTGTGCAAAAATTATCCGATTGGTTATTTAACTTCTCGTAATATTAAAAAGTGAAATTAAAAATAAAATTGCTCAAAATTTCGACAGCTTTTCTGACTATACTATTGGCCCCCTATATTTTGAGGGTCGAAAATATAGGGGGTCAATAGAATCCGTAGACAAAAGAGCTATTTTTATTCAGAGAAAGTACGCTTTTGAGTCTGATGATTTAATTAAATTAGTTAGTACTAATTAATTTCAACACTTGAGTCACTTCTTTGAGTTATTAAAGATTGATACTTAGTTCGTGAAAATCCGATCATTTGGGGGAAAGGTATGTAGGGTTATATGTTTTTTTAATTTTGTCGCACTATACAAGATGTGAGTATTAATTTTCAGGACTGATTTGAAAATATTGAACAAATTCCCATAGTTTGTTTGCAATAGCTTTAAAAAAATAGATATTGTAGCATTTAGAAACTTATGGTTCACGAAAAATCGCTGTTTTCTAGTTCAAGCTTTAAATTACTATAATATGGTTTCTCAACTCTAATAGCGTCCTATTAGAAAAAAAAATTCCATCCCTTGTATAATTCACCATACACTTCAAACAAACCTTTAGCAGATTTTTTCTTTCTGAAACTAAATTATTAGCAGAAGTCAAAATTTTCAGTTTCCGAAAATGAAGTACACAAGAAATTGTTTTTTTTTTTTTTGTATAATCATTTTTATTTATTTTGGTAATTGTGGGCATTTATCATACCCTAAGAAAAAATTCCTTGTAGATGTTTTCTTTTTGAAATTAAATTATTTAAAAAGTTAAAGTCTAATTTTTGCAAGAAATGTGTTTAATTTCTCAAAAGTGTTTCGATTCTTTTTTAAATTTTTTTTTTTAGCTTCAGTGATTTTAAAAGTTCTAGTAGTATAAAGGTTCTACTTTATTACAAAAGTAGTTAACTACAACTATTTTTTTTTAAATTAAGTAATTACAAAATATTTTCAATTTATTGGGTCTTTCTTGATAAATAATACTTTTTTCAAGAAATGCTAGACGCTGACAAAGATTTGTAATTTTGCTAAAAGTTCAAAGATTAAGTCAACTGCAAAAAAAAGTAAAATAAATAAATAAATAAAGTGCATTTCAAGAGTTGCCATTCAGTCCACTGATGGACATACAAAAGATTTGCACCAATCAAATTCTGTAATATTTGAACCTTGTTTCTTTATTATAAATTAACGATGAAGGTAGTCACAAAAAATACATTTTCAAAAAGTAGCTCTTTAAACTGCAAAAAAGAGAGACAACAGCAGTTTTGTAATGTAATTCACAACTTATTTTTAAGAGTTAGATCTGCCTCGAAAATTGATAGTCACCCCTCTGGTATACATATATATATATGGTCATGTTGTTACAATTTTATGGTATTTCGCATAAACAGCATGAAAATAAATAAAAATATTTCAAAGGTTTAAATTATTATTTCTACACGTTAAAAAAAAAAGTCAGGTTTTCAGAGTGCGCTGAGTTCTTTCCCCCAAAGAAAAGCAACGCATATATTTAAAGAAAAAAAAAAATCGTTTGATTTGTGAACTTACCACATTTCAAAAGCAAACTACTCAACTCATCTTTTGAATCACTTTGCTTGACATCAATTCCGGACACGTTTCCGTTCTTGGTGGATGGGGATTTTTGAATGTGATCGGAGGTTTAGATTGATGATGTGTCAATATTGGGGATTTTGAGGTTTTTTAATCATCTTGTTTGCTGGAGGGAAATCCAGGTGCAAAGTGATAGGGAATTTTAATGAAGGGAGGGAAATAAGTAGTAGTTCGTCGATTTTAGAAATTCCGATTTTTCAAGCATTAGCTTTTAGGAGGGGAAAAGTCTGATGCTGATATAATATTGAGTTGGATTTGTTGAAATATAATTTAAAGAAAACGACAGTTCATCGTTAACGTCGCACTTTCTCGGTGCATGGGGGGAAAATAAGCTTTCCACAATATATTCGACATTAAATTCTTACGCTACTTCACAATATAATGACCGCTTATCAACTTACTCAGTTGGATATTAAGGATACGATACATTATTTGCAAGCACAGCTAAAAACAAAATGTGCTACCCATAAAGATGGCAAACGGAATATCACGAATTTGCATCTTTAAAGACTTTTTTCCAATCATTTATAAATGGGGGATACAAAGTTGGAAGTCAGTGTAATGGGTTAAATAGAGATCCACTTATTCAGTGTTCAAGGCGAATTAATTCAGTAGTGTTGAAGAACATTAAAGATTAAATTTACTTTTAAAATCTTTAATATTCTCTAAAACCAATAAAAATTACCTTTTCGATAAAACCTTTAAAAAAAATGAGTGAGATGAAAAAATAACCAAAAACTGAATAAAAATTTTATGAATATTTCATAGAAGTTTTTTGAGCACACTTTTTAATTAGCATATAACAGGACTAATATTTCTATACGAGATATGCGTAATCAGATTTCCTTGTATCGAACAATACATTTTATTTTAAAACCGGCGTTTAATGGACGAACCGATTCCGAGTTAACGCTCCAACCCGTAACCTTGAAAATTTCCGACCCAAAAGAAAAGAGCATTTCGAGACCAAGCATTGGGACAAACTAGCCTTCGGATGGAATTTTCCCACATTTACGTTACATAGAGAGGAACACCACGAAACCATGGTTAGCCCGACGGTAAAGGGTTTCTAACCTATGATCCATCTACTACGGGGGTGGTCTCGCACTGTGGTCGTTGCGAGCTGGAAACAGAATTCGTATCGATCAACCAGCTGGGATTCGAACTTGGGTTATCTCATTGTGAAGTGAACGCTCTATCCCCTTAATGAAACAACACATCTGTCGTAGATAATGCTCAATACCTTTTATTTTATAACCATCGTTGAACAGCCGGTCCAATTTTGTGTTTATGACTACCAATGTTCAACTACGTAGCCTTTTAATTTTGAACCCAATCCAGAAGACAATGGAACTCCTAGATCAAGTATTTTATTTTATTTTATAACCGTCGTTGAACAGCCGACCCAATTTCATGGGTTTACGACTACTAATGCTCAACTCCGTAGCCTTGTAATTTTGAACCAATCCAGAAGACAAAGGAAACTCCTGGATCAGTACCCCCAGAGGTATTGATTTGTTATGGGAACATGGAGGACTTTGAGACTCGACAGATTTAACGTGCATCAGTCACCATTTACTACACGGGGAGTCTTCGGCCGGCGAGGATCGAACCCACGACCTCTTGTACATGGGCCCAGCGCCCTACCGACCAGGCTATCCCGGCCTTCTAGATCAAGTATTGGCAAAAATAGTCTTTGTGGTGGACTTTTTGATGGAACTAACCCGCATTTGCTTTACATGGAGAGGAAAACCTAGAAAACCTCCCGCGGTTAGCCTAAAAGCAAAAGGGACTCTAACCTATGATCCGTCTACCCCTGAGGATATTTCAGGTCAGCACTGTGGTCCGTGCGAGCCGGGTGCGGAATTTGTATCGATTCGCTGGGATTCGAATCCGGTTCATCTCATTGGAAGGGGAACGCTCTATCACCTGAGTCATCACACAATATATTTGGCATATTCTCGGAAATAGATAAATTTTAGATAAATTTACAAAGGCCCCGACCCCTGCTCCTATCTGGACATTTGACCCACTGGCGTTTTAGCAAATGAGTGAAATTGGGAAAAGTTTTCTTCGCAATACGTTCTCTTATCTAATAATATGGAAAAACCGATTTTGCTATGCGGAGAAGACTGCAAGTTAAAATACGATTTTTATGTGCAGAAATGTACATAAATTCTTTTTCTTCTTCTAAATTCTTTTCTAATATGCTTCTAAATTCTTTTATTATAATTTAAATAGTGAAAAAATGTCCACAGCTTTTGATATTGTATTTTCCATTTGAGTATTAAAAAATCGGTAACTTTCGGTTTGCCGGGTGCAAGGATATTCAAGGATATTTATTTTTATTTTGTTTAATTTTTATATGTTTAAAAATTATAGAAAATAAAAATACATTAAAAAAAATTGGAGGAAATTTACATTTTTTGACGTTTTTTCGCGACTAACCGAAAAGTACAAAAAAATCTTCTCCAAAAGATATATTTCCTGAAAATCTTCAAGAAATTTATTTAATATATTTTTAATTCAGAATTGTGTTAAAATAACTGGACATGACCTAATGTTTTGATCACAAGTACTTATAGAACACCATTACATTTTTTTTGAACTGTTATATTCCTAAATTCAAAAATGCATGGATGTGTTGTCATTGTTTCCTACATTAATTTCATTTTTCGTACGCAGATAAATCTGTTTTAACAATGTAAAGGCAGAAATATAATTAATATATATTTCTTAACAATGGCATTTTAATTATTATGGTTAAATTTTATAATAAAGAAAATTGTGCGATACAAATTTAATTCTAATAGCGTCTCTTTGTCGAATGCGATCAGACGCAAGCAAACGAAAATTAAAGTTGATATTTTTCAATATGAATAAACTCTATCTCTTCGAGGTTACATTATCCTGTCTCATTTTATGGGCTGCATTTCAAAATCAGTGGGATTTAGACTCATTTTTACCATCATTAATTGGATTCTTTGTCTATGCTGTAGTGAAGGCAGCCATTGTTCGCACTAGGCAGCGAGAAATAATTGCAAATGGCGACGAAACATCAAGTGAGATAACTGCAACTTCCATCGATCACGAAAGAGATTATTTAGCCGACATCAGTGAAGGATCCGATTTAACATCATATGGCAGTGATAGAAGGGCAAAAGAGAATTTCCCATTTGTATCGCAAGAGCGAAGAAGACATGGTCAATTAACAATTGGGAAGTCGTGTAGTACCGGTAGCAAAACATCAGACAGTGGGACAGATTCTAACCAAAACGATTTAACCGATAGCTGCCAAACATTTGGAGAAGAATCAAGCAATAGCGACAAAAATAGAACCCAGAAAGAGGACCTCCTTCCCATGGTGACATATGGCGAATGGTTACACTGGGCTAACTTCGAACCGGTAGACATGAACTCAGGCAACACAAAAACAAGCAGCTCTGGCTCTCATATATCATACTTTGCTACAGACTTTGAGAACGAGACACCTGACCCAGAAGTGCCGAGTCCCGATGAAGAGCCTATTTATAATTATGACGGTTTAATGATCTTGCATGATATTTTAACAGCAAGGAAAGATCAGGTTACATCGGATTCGGATATCAGTAGTCTGGAAAAGGAAGAACTGGCTGTTGAGACTCTCCAAGAAGCATTTGAAGAAGAAAGCAAGACCATAGAAAGTACAAAAAGAGATGTAGTAGAGTTACAACAGAAACCAGGACGCAAGCATCGATTCTTTCACATCAGAGGATCGCCCATTCGAAGAGCTGGACGCTCTGTACGAAATGCAAGCATTCGTGTTCTCAGAGTATTTGCTTGCTGCAAGAAGGAACAGAAGTGATTTTTTTTTTTTTTGGCCACCTCAACTTGTGTGTTTTCTTTAACTTGACTCTGGTGATTTTCATTTTTTAAATTGGATATCTTATACAAAATTATGGAATGAAAAAGGCAGTTCAGCAATCTTTGAAAGGAAACTGGATTAGTGGTTTTTAAGATGGAGATTAGTGTAAAAATTGAAGGAATGGAAAAGGGCAGTCGTGCAGAAATGGTAGGAGTTGATGTGAACGAATACGATGTAAAGGGATGAATTTCCATAGAAATTTGGCAAGGCAAATCTGAAATAGCAGCAAAAGAAATTCAATGCAATACTTTATTTTTTTGATGAAATTTGGCAAAAGCGAACAACAATTTTCTGCAAAATACTAACTTGTCACCCAAAATTATCAGAAATATTTTGCAAGAATAAATAATATAGGCAGTTTCATACATATTTCAAACAGCTGCACAGTCATTATATGCATTATAAATTACTCTTTCTGAATTTTTTTGTTCAGAATAAGGAATATTTCATACATTTTTTATATGTATGTCTAAACTTTTGATACATATCATGTATATGTAGAACAATATATTTGAATACTGAACAAAATAATCCTTTAAAAATAGCTCTTTGAAAAATTTAAATGTCTATAATAATTGTGCTGCTGTTTTGAAGAATGTGAAATTTATTCTCAGTTATCATTACAATGCCTCAAATATCAGATCTGACATTTCTCACCACCAAAGAACTCATAGTTCGGTGGAATAAATAACAAAAATATTGTGAATATTCATCAGACTGAATTTAACAACGGATGCTTTTTTGATTGCTGCGATGTTGGACATAGAGAATGATTTCTGATAGTTAGATGATGGGCCAAGCGTTGGATTTCTGAATGTTAGATGTCGGGTCATATGAAAGCATTTAAAGAATAAGATATTGAAAGTTATGGAGAAATTATAAATTGTTCTGTGCCAAGTTGAGGTGACTGCTCTTCTATTCATCGGCTATTATGTTATTTTTCGGCTATTATTTCGAACATTTTGCGCAATCTGTGAATTTTTGTCCTATCTTCTGAAATTATAAATTCATCTCTATTGTTTCAAGCTTATAAAGAATATTTGGAAAATAAATTCACACATGATTGGGCTTTTGAGTGTATCATTTGAAGTTTTACAATATTGTTGAATTTTATGATACGTTTGTCGCTATGATACGGTTTATGAATATGAATTTTATGATACGTTTTAGTGTTTCAGTAAAGTTTATTTAGAATTTCTTCTATTCAAAAAGTATGCTATTCTCACTTTAATAACTTTTTTCATTGACAGTATTTGTGACCGATGAGTCAGGTTTCATAAAATCCATTAAGTATCAGATCTGCGCTAGAACACCAAAAAATCACCGTCCAGCTTCTTTTGGTGATTCATCTCTGTTCAATAGACACTAAAGACAACTAACAGTAGAGTCAAATAAGCTATTAATGTTTCGCGTAGTTTGCGATGCTGTAATTCCACTTAAGAATTCACACTCTTGTGAAATTTCGACTTTTTCATTCTCAAATAATAATAATATTTCATAACCGTCATTGAACAGCCGACCCAATTTTGGGTTTACGACTACTAATGTTCAACTCCGTAGCCTTGAAATTCCTGGAGCAGTACCACCAGAGGTATGATTTGTTATGGGAACACGGAGGACTTTGTGACTCGACAGAATTAACGTGCATCAGTCACCATTTACTACACAGGCAGTTTTCGGTCGGCGAAGATCGTACCCATGCCCATTTGGACATGGGCCCAGTGCCCTACCAAACAGGCTGTCCCGGCCCTTAATAATTCGTATTTATGTTAAAACCGCAGACCAACACTGTTGTATTTTTCACAATCGTCTCCTGCAGCCTCTTCTACAGCATTCTTTGACCCTTGTGTTGCATACAACACAGCCAAACGGATATTATTCTTCAAATAACACGACAGCTACGTGAATTCTTGTTCAATCAGTTTGAGACCCTCTTTATTTGTGATATTCACCAGAATTAGTATTGAAAACGATCCAGTTTGAAGTGTAGGTTAGAATTTTATGATTCTTAATTAAAACAAAAGTATCGTTCAAATCTCTCTTATTCGCAACTCAAGAAGTATTTAAGGAATCTCTCTGGTCCCATATCTCAGAAATACACTCAACAGCTAATTGCGCAACAGAATTAAAAATGAAAAAAAAAATATATATATCAAACAGCAGTTGCCATAGCTACGCAATGACGATGCGCACTGTTTACTATTACTCTTGAATAGAGCCCCTGAATTAGAGAGGCTGACATAGAACAAATTTGGCAACTTATCGCTACAAACGACGTTAACTTCAATTATAAGATGATCAAGTAAATATTTGTTTTTAACAAAAATAATACTTAAAAGTGAATACAAAACATGGCAATACTGAAATAAGTTCGGCGAATACTTATTCAGCCTATCTCTTGCCTTTATTCATTAGTTTTATTGCACATAAAAGCTAAATATTGTTAAATAGATTAATAAATGTTGCTTAAAAGTCATATTTTAAATAAATATAAACTTATTAAATGCAATTTTCAATGAAAATTCCTATATTTGGTACACAGTTAAAACTGCACAATTCAAGTAACCCTAAAAGTTAATCACTAATTTTCTTTTTTTAAAAAAAGACGAAAACAAGCATTTAAAAACAAATTCTAACAACTTAATATCGCTTATATACTACATATATAAGTAAATAAATCTAATAAGTTATAAATAAATGAGTATTTACCTCACATAAGCCGCGAATTGCACTTCCAGTTGTATCTTCTGCATTTTATTATCCATTTCCTCTTTTCAAATTTGAAGGAAATCTGAACATTCGAGATCCCTTTTTTTTCCTTCTTTTTTTTAAACTTTTTGTACAATTTACAGCCGCACAACCACCAATATCAATAATTTTAGGTATTCAAACAGTCTTCTAACTCTCACGCCAATACTAACATAACGTAACTTACGAACTTGTCTGCTCCATAATTGCGGATAGTTCAGCTCTCATAGTATAAGAGTCTCTCTCTTGAACACAGCAGAAAAATGTGATGACGTCCAAATAAGATGCGCGTGTCATCAAACCCAAAACAACACCCATTTTACTAATGGGTAATAAATTTAAAAAAAAAACACCCCTAAAATAATAAACAGTCTCAAAATAATATTTAATCCCTAAATAGTATATGAGCCGTAATTTTTTCAAGTGGAATAAGTTCATTTAAAGCTTAAGAGTCTTATTCTTTTTTACGATTTTAATAATCATTGTTAATTTTCATCATAAATTCATTCAAGCACTAACCTTTACCAAATTACTTTGTAGTGTGTCTACCACTACAAAAATACTATTCCAATTCACTAGTATATAAGACATATTAACTTGATTCTATGTTGAGCTACCTTTTCATAAATGATGGTTGACATTGCCCATTTCTACTATCCCCACATTGGTGACCAGGATGTGATGTGATCTTGACAGTAATGTCCACTTTGATTTCAATACACCTACTTTGATGGATGGCCCACATTGAACAGTTGACTTGCTACTTGTAACTGCGACATTATCCACCTTCTTGCGCTGTAGCTTCTCAGTCTCGATCACACACAACGCATACACTCGACTGCTAAGGCAACACAAGAGCGATCACAACCGTGAAATTAATACAGCTCTCACGATCAACACTCATATTGCAGTGATCTTAATACAGCTCTCCTGGCTTCTCACAAAACAGCAACTAGTGGTATCTATTCATCAAATTCTATATTCTTGCGGGGTAGTACTGTAGTGTATCTACCACTACAAAAAAATACAATTCCAATTCACTAGTATATAAGACATGTTAACTCGATTCTATATTGGGGTACCTTTTCATAGATGGCGGTTGACATAGTCGATTTCTACTATCCCTACAACTTATTTCTCTTTCAAAAAATAACAGCTGATTGACCTTTACCAGTATTCTTAAATTCACTCAAGTACTAACCCTTAACTTTCCAATTGAACTTATTCCTCTTTTAAAAATACCTGAATATAAATAACTTAAAACAATAAACTTATTTTTCAAAATTGTTCCGAAAAAGTTGTGAAATTTCATGATACACAAACCTTGTTAGAAAGAAAAAACAAACTTATTTTTAAGATCACAGTAATGTTCCCCCTCTTAAAGAAAAATAGACTTCTTTCATTTCATTCAATAAACTTTATTCAAAGTTAAACATAAAAAAATAACGATTTAAATTGAACTGACATTGACAATTACATGAAATCACAAATCAATTTATTGATGCATTCAGGCAAGTAAATACGCTAAACAGCAACAAGCATTACAACGAGATATAACATAAAATATAAATTTTGAAGTATGTCAGTCTTTTTTGGTAAAAATTTCTTACAAAATACATCATCACAAACATCAACTTATTTATACACATTTCTGTACATGGCTAAAAAAAGGATTTTCTAAGTAACTTATCACTAGAGAAAATTTTTAAAAATTTAAATTCCCTATTTTTAAATTTAAATTAAGCCGACTACGGATTTGACAAATCCTTCAGCTCTTCCATAATGTCTCAAAAAAGTTTACAGAAATTATAATTCCTGGATCGATTAAAGCAAGGCTGCAATTTTATCCAACACAAAGTAATTGTCACCCTGACAGGCTGTAATTTTAGAATACTTTCTAACGGAAGCAGAATGCCACAGAAAAAAATGATCAAAATAGTTGGTTTCAATAGCTTAAAGAACGAAAATAGTTGCCTAAATAAATACAAAATTTTTTCAATAATATTACTACAACTGTATTAAATAACATAATTATCATATACCATGATCCACTTATTGATTTTGATGGCCAAAATAATAATTTTTATATAAACGTTAGTGCTCTAGCACTAAATTTTTACATAAAAAAATTAGTACATTTGCAGGGAGTTCAATACTTTAAATTACTCAAAGTAATTCAGAAAAATAATTTATCATTAAAAAAACATACTTTTTCAAAAAACTTACCCTTTTATCAATAATTGATTTAGCAAATATATATATATATATACACATTGTGAAAAGTGTTTACTCAAATTCATGCATCATAATATCGTATTAAAAATTGGGTTTCTTAAAATCATGCAGAATTTCGTAGCAATAACCATTGAAAAGGCGATCGAAAAACAAAATAGATTTACTATAGGATCTGTACAACTTGAGTGCATTAAAAAGTGATGACTCAAATTTGCAATTCAAAATTTTCAAAAATATTTATTTTTTAAGGAAAAAAAAAATTATTGTGTTTAGAAGCTGCTGCAGATTGTCAACGTAATTTATGCTAAATAAAACATCTCTAGGAGTACAGAAAAGTCTCCCAATAGTCTCCTTTTACTGAAAATAGTTGCTTTTTTAGGCTTTTCAGCGAAAAAAAGCTGCCATAGTTACTTCAGGCCGAAAATAATTGCAAATAGTCGCATTTTAGTCGCCTGTGACAACTCTGAAAATAGAAACTTTAATAATTTTAATACAGAGCTATGGAAAACACAAATTGCTGACGGGGAACACAACCTCATTTTGTAGAACCAGACTCGAACTTGAGCCTCACAGCTGAGAAGTCTGTTTCTAGTGACTAGTAAAATTGTATTCAATATTGAAAAGTTCTTTACATAAAAGTTAAACAGCAGCAGTTTATTCTCATGATTATAAAACTCTTCAGGTGATTATTGTTAGTAATATTCTGCATACCAAGATGAATATGCTGAAATATCTAAAATAAATGCTGAATTTTTCTGTTCTCAGAATAAATGTTTTAATTCCTATAAATTCTCAAAATGAATACTCAATTTCTCAGATTAATTATCCAACAATCTGCACTCAGATAAAAGGCTCAAATTCCAGGATGAATGTTATTTTTTTCTGTACTCAGAACGAAATTCCGTTCTGAAATTCCTAGAATATTCTCAAATTAATATCCAATTCTTATGCATTTAGAATAAAGGATCAAATTTTAGAATAAATGCCAATTTTTCCGTTTTCAAAATAAAAGTTCAATTTAATAGAATATTTTAAAACAAAAGTTCATATTCTGTGAATAAGTGTCCGAATTTTTTGGCATTCAGGATAAAGGGTCAAATTCCAAAATAAGTATACAATTTTCCGTTCAGAGAACAAATACTCAAATTCTCACTAAATGTCCGAATCTTTGGCTCTTAGTTTCTAGAATATTCCTAGATGTGTGTAGTTAATTTACGTCGCACTAGAGCTGCACAATGGGCTATTGGCGACGGTCTGGGAAACATCCCTGAGGATGATCCGAAGACATGCCATCACAATTTTGATCCTCTGCAGAGGGGATGGCACCCCTGCTTCGGTAGCCCAACGACCTGCACGCGAAGTTGAGCACTTACGGTAGAACAGTTTAACGAGGACCAATACCGCACACCCTCGGTCCCTACGCAGACTGATCCAAGTGGTCACCCACCCGCACACTGACCGCAGCCAGTGATGCTTGACTTCGGTGATCTGCTGGGAACCGTGTCTTAACGATCAGTCCACTGCGGGACAGAATATTCCTAGAATAAATGAATTTTAGTGTGTGTTCTCAGAAGGAAAATTTATTCGAACTCATAGGATAAAGGGCGATTTTTTTTTGTGTCTGAATGAAAGCTGAATTTACCAGAATACATGCAAACTCTAAAACTCAAAATGAATGTTCAATTCTTTTTTTCCTAAAATGAATATGATCAATTTCTCAGAATGGATTATAATATCCTAGTTCTCAAAATAAATGTTTCTAATTCATCTGATCCTAATCAATTAAGTGATCAACAAACTATTCACAAAACTTAACAAATTTTAAGTTAAGTAGTTAGACTATAAAGTTAACACGATAAAAACCTATTATTAAAGATTACTATTGATATTTTATAGAAGTGTTCCCTCTTACAGAAATATACCCAACAGCAGTAATAAATAAAAACACCTAAAATTTCTTTCCTCACGATCCACTTTTCTCCAACTATTGGTGAATAAAATGGCACACATATACTCTTTATGAAACAAAACCACATAATATATAGGTATATACATAAATATATTTATAAGTAAAAACAACGAACATAAGAATTTGAGAAAAATAATATCTATGTATTTAATGAAATCTAATAAAATTATATATCTTTTATTTTTTTTTTTATAAAATTAATACATTTAAAATATATTATAATTCTAACATATAATTTTCTGAAAACAAGTAAGGAAATAAAGAAAATTAAAGAAGTTTGAAATTAGTATTTCCTGGATAGATATGCAGATCTTTATCTAATCTTTTATCTATCTTTATCTTATCTTTTATCTATCTTTATCTTATCTCTTTATCTTAGTCTTTTTTTTTCATTAAATAAAGCAAGCAAGCAAATGGAGATAATATTCCTTAGAACATCTCTTAACTTTTTTTTTAAATCAAAAAGCTGATTGGAAAGAAGTAAAGATTTCTTTTTCTGTTACAGCAACTGTAGACAGATTTACAGTATATTCTCGATCGATATCTCAAATTTAAAGGGGCAATAAAAAAATTCAAAATAGCGAGTTTTTGAGATAACAAGTTCAGAGCTAAATATGTTCTAAGAAGTAGAATCATGAAACATAAGAATAACTACTAATAAATATGTATGTAATGATATGTGACTATAAGTCTAAATAAAATAATGATGATTTAATTTTTAAAAGTTATACAAAAATAATGATGCATTAAATAGAAAAGAACTGGTTAGCAATAAACTTACATTGTGATTTTTCAGAAAAAACTCATTTTCTATTTTGAAAAAATTTGACATAATAAGGTTTTGAGAAGACATAGGAATTCAAACTAACATTAGCTGGATATATAATGCCAAGGGGGGAAATATTTTTTTGACATAACAAGGCTTTTGAGATATTGAGAGTATACTGTATTAAATTTTTTTAGTATCATTATAACAAATTTAATTTGAAATTAAACATTAAGTTTTTATGTATGAAGAATTTGTATTTACATATTTTGTTAAATGTTATTAAGCTGAATCTCTCTCTGACTGCATTGAGATCACAGACAAAGAGTTGCACATCTTAATACTTTTTACAATATTATAGAAAAATTTAGTCGAAATTGCTGTAATAGGTTTTTATTGTGTGTGTCAATAATATGTGAAAAGCTCCATGCTCTGGGTATGTAATAAAACATGGAGCTAAAGCATTGACACAGCAATATGTAAACAGATATGACAACACTCTCAAAAACAGAATTCAATGCAAGGTACAGAGAAGTAAATCATACATATGGAACACATGCATGCACTTATTGGGGAAAATATATTTCAAAAGAAATTTGGTATAGTGATTATTATGAAAACCGTAAAAAAATGAATCAGGTTTGTCATTTGTTGTATTTTATAAATGTTTTTCAATTCATTCAATATTTTAGTAAGGTAACAACTTATTTTATATTAAAATTTTGCTATGTTCTTTAAAAACTAAATGCTTAACGTATCATTAAGAAAAATTTAAAAAATATCTAATATGATTAATATTTTTTTTAAATAAATAAATTATATAAAACCTAAAGAGAAATAGGATATGTCACAATAAAAAGGATTAACAAAAATATAGAATATATATATCAATATACAGCAGGAAATACAAGGAAAAAGAAAAACAATATATATACACTTTTAAACATACATTCATAACAAACAATAGAAAACTTATATAATGACATACAACAATAATGCTTATCACCTTTATTAACTGTTTATTAACACTTCTAAATTATAACTGGCTTTTGGTCCAAAAAGTTAATAATTTTTGTACTAAATAAATAAGATTAAATGTTACCTTATTTAAGGATATTTTAATTATGGGTCTTTTAAAAATTTTGCCATTCACAGCAATCGAGTTTTTTTTTAATTTTAATTCTAAACTTTCCATAGATACTGGATAAAAATAAAGTGATTATTACATTTATGAACTTTTTACCAATAAATGTTTTTCTTTGTTTTGAAGATACATTTTAAAGACTGATTAGAATGTTAAAATAAAAAGTTTAGCATTCAAAAGTCATAAAACTAAGTTTTTCAAATCTAAAATTTTTTTAAGAATATTTATATCCATTAAAATAATTTTTCTCCTAATTTGCAGTACCATTTCAATTTTGTGTAAAGTGTAACAACAATGCAATGTGTGAATTGTATGATTAACTAATATGTAAGGAAAAATATAAAATAAGTGGCTCTGACAGAAACATATAAATACATTATCAAGTATTCAACATAACAATAACAAACACTTTTAGACACAATTAGAGTGAGTAATCTTTCCTGTCCTGCACTATTCTAAAATCACACTGAATGCATCAAAATATATTGTTCCTTTCTTTTTTCGCTTCATCTCAATATATATCACTTTTCTATAATCTTGCACTATTTCAATATTATATCATTCTCCTGTTATCTCACGATGTCTCGCTTATGAAAATAAATTATCAGACAGTCTTCTTGGACACAGTATATCAAAAAATAAGCAATATATTTTCTTTGTTAAAATAGTTTAATACTTTCAATAATAAATGGCATACTTATTAGGAAGCCTTCAACTCAGAAAATAAAATAATGTGTACCGAATATGTTATTTAACATAACAGATATGTTATGAAAATTCTCAAAAAATATCAGGGAAAAACAACCCATCAAAATACTATCGACTTGAATTTTCTGCTTAATTTAATGATTTGATTAAACAAAGGCCTTTGTAACATTGATGATCGAAATGGGCTATATATAGCAGAACTCTCTACCTATGACAACACTTAGCATGCTCTGAACATTAGAGAGTCATGGCGTATTCGAGCTCTGTGATCGCAAACTGTCTCATTCATTAGATGGGAACTGATGTATTATTTCTCTTTCTCATGTTCATTTCAAAATATTGTTTCATTTTCATTAATCAGCATTATTGTAACTGTGTAGAAAGACAGATAAAGTTTCTTACAAAATAGAATACTTGTACTGCCAATAGTTGTTTAGGTTTCATCAAAGCTAAAAAGCTTTACTAACATTATTTTTCTAACTATTTGCATACATGAAAAAAAAAACTACTTTTAAATATATTTATATATATATTTAAGGGTCAAAAAAGTTGTTGAACGATTCTTTTTAATAAAGTAACAAATAAAACTTTCGATTTCTTTTTTAATTCTCTAGTCTAGTGCACACAAAAAAGAATCTCAATTGTGTCACAAAAACAACCACAGCTGGCAATATTTAAAAAAGACTGATTTTCAATAACTGATTTTTTTTACACAAATAAAAGTAATTGCATAATGAATCTTAAGATGTTTTAAGAATGTTAACATATGTAAAGTAACAAAGTTTTTTTATTTCAATAAAAAGGACCTTTCATAAATTAAACAAGAAATTATTGAAACTAAGCAATCCATAGTATAACTGTAACAAATTTCATAATAAAGTTCTTTTTATAAAAATGTAACATAGTTATATTTTTTTTTTGTAACAGGGAATTTTTTTTTATAAAATGATCACAAAATACTGATTAAAACTTATTTGCTAATTTATCAGAAACGAAACATTAAGTATTTAATTAATAAGATTATATATATATATATATATATATATATATATATATATATATATATATATATATATATATATATATATTTATTATATATTAGATTATGTATAAAGTTATAAAGTTGTCTAGTAACTGTAAGAAATTTTTAAATTTATTGCTTACACTCCAGCAACATATAATGATTAATGGCATACTATGTGTCCACAGAGGATTCTTTAATAAGATTTTTTTCACTACAGGGCATTTCATAAATATATGTAATTTTCATCACTGAAATTTTTCATAAATTGAATATTATAGATATGTTACTGTGAATAACTTAAATTAAGAGAATGTCCACTTTCACAGGAGAATGTCAACAATCACAGTCGCTTTGCTGAATGTTTGAAATATTTGTGATATCCAATTTGAAATTAATTTATTCCTTATTATTATTATATTTATTCAACATTTTAATATCTGCTGAGGATAGATTAGGAGAACCATCAGTGTTCAGAGTACGGGGCAAGTGCATACCGGGCAGTGACACTTAATTGGACCTAGTATATATTTCGGACATCTACCAAAGCAATTATGCGATTGTCAACATTCACGGGTAAAAGTAAACAACCACCAATTTTGGTTATTCACAGATGTTTGAAAACAGATATCTTTCATAAATTTCACATCAAATTATTTATAAAAATCGAGTGTCTTTCATTGTAAAGTATTTATTAGGAATTTTCTAAAATTTGTTTTAAATTTAACTTATTAGATTTTCATAATTAAGATCTTCATAAATTGAAGATTACGTGATAAATTATGATTAATAATTGATTACGTAAAATGCACATATATTTCATATTAGAGATCATTCATAAAATACACATAAAACTAGTTCGTTCACTAGGAGTTTGCACTTGGTTCACCCTCCTCAGACGCTGAGTTCATTTCAGAGCAAGAGAAACAGCTCCGTGCTTGAAATTGAGACAATAATGCGTGCCAAACGCAAACAGTGAATTCTTTTATACCTTTCGTTACTCTAGCTAATTCAATATATTTTAAATTTAAAAACTGCTTTTCCCCCCAACAAAATGTCTCAGAAAGGATAAACTATTCACTCAAAAGATAGAAATATCATCAAATTTATGAAATATTTAATGTTAAAAAGAATGTACATAAAGATTGCAAAATAAATATTTTGGTCATATGATCAGCAAATAGCAACCTGGATTGTTAAAGATTGTTCACACCCTTCTCCCTCCCAAAAAAAGTGACATAGTATCGTCGCATATCACGTGATATAGGCGGAGCCAAGTGCCAACTCTTAGTAAATGAACTATATTAATATAATCAAGTGTTTCTCATTGTAGGATAGATCATAAGGATTCTTTTAATATTAAATAATATGAAGAAATTTCATAACATAAATTTTTTTTATAAACTACAAATAAGTTAAATAACGAATATTTCATTAATTACTTCTTAGTGATTTCTACATTTTTCACTTGAAAATGCAGGAAATTAATACCTTCCTTGATCTCGGTTGGAACATTTCAGAAATCTTGGCAGCACATCCCTAAAACATTTTGCTCAACACAAAAATCTAAGTTTCAGAGCTAAAATAGAATGAATTAGAAGAAGGTTATAAAACTCAATTGCTGTTATGTTGCAACCACTGAATCATAGAGGCTTCTGTATTTTGACGCCATTTGATGTTTGCTCTTACTCGTTCAAGACTTTGATGTAAAGACTGAACGCCAGTACCCACATCTCTGCCATGAAAAAAACTTTTGACCTGGAAAGAAAATAAAACAGTCGAGGTTTTCTTTTAGCAATTTTGATTTTAAAAAATTTGCTTAATTATATAAAAAGAATAAAAATATTTCCAATGAATTTGGTTCTTTGTTAGATTTCACAGCTTCATCCCCCACTTTTGCAATACCTGTTTAATCAAGATAATTTTATTTAATTTTATAATCGTCGTTGTACAGCCAACACATTTTTGGGTTTACAACTACTAACAACTTCAATGCCATAGCTTTGTAATTTTGAACCCATTCCAGAAGACAAGGAAACTCCTGGATCAGTATCCCCTGAAGTTATGATTTGTTATGGGAACATGGAGGACTTTCTGACTCGACAGATTTAACGTGCATCAGTCACAATTTACTACATGGGGAGTCTTTGGTCGGCAGAGATTGAACCCAGGACCTATTGGACATGGGACCAGTGCCCTACCAACCAGGCTATCCTGGCCTTTGATCAAAATAATGTTCTGATTGTTCATTTACAATTTATTAGTTAAAATTTTGAAAATAATTTTCATGGATTACTTGAGGAAGTTTAACATTTTCAAGGCCTTGAAAAAGAATTAAAGTAGTTTTTAAGTACAACCATTTTTATTATAGTAGTTATTCTTCTTATGTGCTGTAACGTGTCAAATAAACCAATAAATATGTTAAATAAACCAGTGGGTACTTAAAGTATGTTATGACACTTTCCCTGGGATGTGCAATCCTCCAGTATGAAAAAAATAGCATGCAGCAGATATTTGTTGAGATAATTATAAGAAAACTTTAAATATATTATGTATGTAAAAAAAATTACTTTTCCTTTGTTAAAGGAGAAAATTAAAATAATTCTGAGTATCAAATAACATCTTTGCTTTTCCTTGATGAGAGTAAAATTTCATGAAAATTAATTTTTTAAATTGGCAACATTGACTTACTTCATCATAATCAAACCTCGAACTGAAGTGAGAAATGGATTCGGATAAGATCATATCCATTGAAAATGATCCTGGACCAAACCTTAAAAAAACAATCATAATATTAAAATAAAGAAAAAAATTTGTATTTACTAAACTAAATAAAAAATGAAAAGTTTATATGTCCACATAAAAATGATTTATTTGCTTGAAAAAATGTTACAAAAATAAATGATTAAATAATCACAAAATAACCAACAAATAATTCTGTAACTGTTTAAAGTACAATAGATTATAGAGTGACAGAATAGATAGCAAAAATGCTACTAAAATCTACTGCCTACTCATGCTTTTATAAAATTAAATATACATATTACACATTTTAAGGTTACTGCATACATATTCTAAAGTATATTAATAAACTAAACAAATGTGAACATTAATCTGTTGGTCTCGGACCAATAAACTTTTACTCGGACCACTAAGAAACAAATTATGTGTGGTCTCCTGAACTATGTTATACTGATTTTTAGTTTCATGTTTTAATCTGTTTTTCTTTTCTTTTGTCACAAAATATCTTATTTCATTACAATTAAAAACATCACACATTTTCTATATTATAATGTTTTTTTATTAAAATTCACTTTATTAACTTTCTTTTAAACAATAAAATGAATAGAGCACGTGAATAGATTAGTGTATATGTGCGTGAAATAGTAATATTCTTTAATGCATCTTATCGACTGACAATTTTTTTTAATTTCTACTCCTGTACATTTGATTTAAATCAAATGATTTTTTTTAAAAAATCATTGATTTAAATCAACTGATTTCTTTAATATATATTGATTTTAAAAGTTAAAAAACAGTGTTTTAAATTATTAATACTTTTATTATTTTCTTTTCTTAGTTTTAAAATTTATTTTAAATAAATTGCTGCATCAATTAATTTTAGTTAACGAAAATACTTTTTTTCTTGGTGTGTGTAAATTCCAACACATTTGAAGTTACATTTTTAAAAATCTTTTGATTCTTGAGATTGAAATTACTAATTAAAGTAAAAATTTAATACTGTCTTAGTATGGACTTGCATAGCTGTAAAAAGTAATAAATAAACAAAAAAAATTTTCAAAAAGAAAAAAAAAATGCAAATAATGTTAATTAAAATTCTACCTTTTGATTGAAAAAGCATGGAATTAAAATCTACATTATATTTTATTGGTGGAAAATGTATATTTCTAAAGCTTGAGGTTAAATTAAAAAGAAATTACCCTAATATGCCAAAAATAGAAAAAAATGCTGATGAATTCAGATATTTTTTTCCAGATATAGTGTCATTCTTCCCTTTCAAACTCCTTCAAAGTCTATTTGAAGCAGTAGGGTTATTAACTGGTATTTTTTTCTCATAATATGTTTGCAGTATCTTGGACATTATCACATTTTCCATAAAGAAATTTTGTGAGAAAAAATTTCAATGAGTACATAGATTTTTTAAAATTTTCTTAGCTTAACTCATCCATTTTGATACAGGATTAAAAATGAATATTTTAATATAAAAATATATAGATTAAATATTTATATATTTTTTGATGAATGACTACACTTATAAACACAATCTGTTACATTTATTTTGACATTTTAAACATCAAGAGAGAGAAAAAAAAGAAAAGAAATCACAGTTTTAGATTAAAATTATGGTTTGCTAATTGAAACTTTGTTTTAATAGTTAAGTATTCTCTAAATGCTCTATTTCATCTAGTCTTTAAATTTCAACCATGCATTTGTTTCAAAATGGTTGCTATGCATTCAAAGCTATGTATTATAATGAAAATTTATTTTAGTAAGATAGAGCTATTGTTATAATATAGTTCTAAAATATTGTTATAATAAAGTTTTAATATAAATTCAATTTTGATTTAACATTTATATAAATTTTTTAATCATAAATTACAGTTCTTACAGTGTATTTGAAAAGAAAATCTGAATTAACCTACTGGCGGTTTAGCAAATGGGCGAAATTGGGAGAATGTTTCTCCCCTATACATTATTTCCATATCTAATAACATGGGAAACCGGTTTTGCTATGCGGAAAAGACTGCAGGTTAAATTACGACTTTTTACGTGCAGAACCGTCAGTGGGTTAAATAAATAAAAAAATCAGATTATTATTTAAAAAAAAAAATCAAAAAAATCATGACTCCTGCTTCTGTAAGAAAAATCAAAGTATACAGACAATACACCATCTGTACATTCGTAAAAGGGTAAGTCAGATAATATTGAAGAGGGAGCTCTAATAACTACCTTCAGCCCATATAACCTGAAACACATGTTACATAAAAAGGAATGTAGGGTACACTTTGTGCAGTATAGATTTAATTAAAAAAACAGTAAAAAATTAAGCAATTTTTAAAAAAATGCAATGAAAACAAACCTTTGAGGACTTTCAAAAAAGCTATGCACCATGAAAAACCATTAAAGAAAATTTAAAAATATTGAAATTTGACCTAAAAAATATTTGTGTTGAGCCTGTGTTGATAAGGGAATGGCAGTCAAAGAAATGTATATTGACTCTATAATGTTGTATTTGGAGTAATTAATTTCTTAACTTTTAATCAAAAAGTTACAAAAGAAAAGCTACAGGGATCTTCTATGAGTATCTATACTTTTTCTTTAAAATTTTTGAACTATGAAAAAAATAATTAAACTTACTAACTCATGTTTTTACCTAAATTATTTAAATTTCATTAAACAAAGCATTTAAAAATTATTATTTTCCATAATGATCCGTTGCAGAGAAATTGATAAATAACTTAATAGAAAAAATAACATAATTTAATAGAATTTAGAGATTGATAAATATCTTAAATTTTAACTGAATCATCTTAGCTGAACAGAAGATAATAAATCTTAATTTAAATTGTAAAAAATATCTCATAATGCCAAAATAAAAATATAGCACAGGCTTAAAAATCTTTACGATATGTGTTTCATTTTAATTTTATTTGATTTTTTATTTATAATTTAATAATGTTAACACACAGATAAGTTATTACATATCTTATAATTAATAATATTTCTTGTAAAAACTTTTGCTGTCTTGATTGTTTGGACATTTTTATGGGTAAAAACTAACAGTTAGTTAGAAATGAAGTAAAGCTATCAAAATAGAATACAGTGGAACCCCGATTTTACGTTGTCCGTTTCGTACGTTGTCCTGCTTCGTACGTCATTTTCTGCTGATCCGTGAAAATTGCCTATACCAATAATGTTAAAAAAATCCCGGATTTTGCGTAACTCCTTTTATGAAAATCCCGCTTGATACGTTTCGCTACAAACAGATCAAAATAATTTTTTTATTCTACAATTCTCACACAAACTTTTTTCTAGTTTTTTGAATACCAAATGAGATTTTCATTTGGTTTTGTCGGAGTTTGAAAGCTATAGCACTTTTTCTCATTTTCGAAACCTCAGTCATCGTGTTCTTTTCTCGAAAGAAGATGTTGAAACAAAAATGATTTTCTCTGGCCGAAAAGGCTGAAATCGTCAAAAAAGCTAAAGAATTTTATGGCACTAAAGTTGATCTTGTAAAATCTTTGGGGATTACTTATTCAACTTTGCAAACAATTTTAAAGCAAGAAGATTCAGTAGAACTAAACGCTGAAAAACTCGGAAAATATGCCAAGAAGAGAAAAACCTTTAAAACATCTCCGTATGATGAGTTAGAATAACTTCTATTGAACTGATTCAAGGAAGCCAGAGCAGCAAAGATCCTATAAATGGATCCATCCTGAGAGAAAAGGCGCTTGAAATTGCTGAAAGGCTTAAACTCCAGGGCTTCAAATGGCTGGATTGATCGATTAAAAAAAAAGAACAATTTATGCTTTAAATTTATTAGTGGCGAATCCGATAGTGTGGATATGACAACTGTGCAACAGTGGAAAGAAGAAACTCTGAGAAATTTATTAAAGGGCTATAATCCAAGTGACATTTAATGCCGACCAGACGAGATTGTTTTTTAACCTACTGCCAAACAAGACATTGACAATTAAAGGTGAAAATTGTCATGGAGGAAAGCTTTCAAAAATGCACTTCACTGTTTTGCTCTGTGAAAATGCCAATGGAAGCCAAAAGTTAAGGCCTCTTTTGATCGGTAGAGCAGAGAAACCACAGTGTTTCAAAGATATCAAGAGTTTTCCTACCGGTTACGCTTCAAACAAAAAAGCATGGATGATGCAAGCATTATTTGAAAATATTCTTCGAAAACTGGATAAGAAAACTGGATAAGGCGCAACATAATTTTATTCCTAGACCAATGCACTACTCATTTAAACCTTGAATTGAAAAACGTGCGAATAGAGTTTTTCTAGCTAACTGTACGAGCAAACTTCAACCACTGGATTTAGGAATTATCCGATCATTTAAAGAGAGTTACCGGAAGCAACTGGTTAGAAAATCTCTAATGTTTCTTGATTCTGGTGACTTATTTGATATCTTCAGCTTGGGACAGTGTCGACCAAAAGTGCATAATCAATGGAGTCAATAAAGCAGGATTTTCAATATCGGAGGAGGAGGGCGCTGTTGTTTTGGAAGAAGAAGGTAGCGTGTCTGAAGTTGAGGATCTTCCGGAAGTCGATGATGCATACACATCGACTGTGACACAGATCTCATTACTTCAGAAATCCCTTCCATAAGTGATTTAATGCTCGATTCTGACGATAGTGCTGATGACGATGAAGTAACAGAACATGTGCCAACAGCTGATCAACTGATTCAAAACATAACTCTAAAACAATTTTTACTTGCAAATGTAAATCAAGAAGCAAATTTGCAAAAAATTGTTAGTATTGAACGAGCTGTCGATGAAATTGTAGCTAAAAACAAAAAGGAAGTAAAGATTACTCCTTTTTTCCATTAATTTAACTGATAGGGGTCAATTTTTAAAAATATGCATAGATTTTTCTTAATCCCGATTTTACGTTATTCCGCTTCGAGCGTTTTTTTATTGCTAGTCCAATCGTACACGTAAAATCGGGGTTTCACTGTATAAGGTTCTAAATAAATATAAATAAAACGAATATAAGTAAAACCTAAACATTTAGTTTTTGTCACTTTTTCTCACACAAAAATGCCAATCTAAAATGTGAAATTTTTTCTTGAAATTTGAATTCACATTATTCTGATTGAACTAACTACACAACAGTCTCTGTAGAAATGTGCAACTCATCGAATGCAATACGTTGAACACGTATTACATCGTGATTTCTGATCCGATCACCTTATGAAGCAATAAATTGTTCTCCCGGTCAAATGACCTGTAATGGCAGAAATAGGTATACAACAAGAATTATTTGGGGGGAAAATAATAATAAAAAAAAATAATAGAATATTAACCGTATATAATTGTTAGAAAAATTCCTTACGTCAAATGTGCAAAAACGATAAGATGATAAGCGCATTTTCGATGCAAAAAATCTTAAACAGTCATTTGACCAGTTATGGTATGTTTAGTATCACTTTAACACACACAAACATGTATGACATTTTCAATTTTAGCAAATCCAGTTTTAAAATACATACATTTCCACAAAATAAGACCAGTTCATTCGCACAAATCTCCATGTGAGGAGGCGGCCAATAGGATTGCGAGCAGCGATACTAATGACTAGGGCTGTATCCTGTGGTCGAACTTTATCTTTGTCCATGGAATAGTTCAAGTATCTAATGAAAAAGAAGAAAGATTTTAGATAAAAAAATTAACATTTTAACTAAAATTTATTTTCATCCAAGGAATAATTCAAGCAACTTTAGCTCACTGGTAGTTTTCACATTTTCATTTTTACTACTTCAAAATGTTGATGCTTTATTTAATACAACTTTGATCCAGGTAAATTTCCCTAACCCTCCAATCAGAAAGCTGTGGTAACCATCCTTAAACAGCCGATCCAAATTTTAGGGTTTAAGACTACTAATGTTCAACTTCGTACCCTTGTAATTTTGAACCTGATCCAGAAGACAAGGGAACTCCTGGATCACGTCTTGGAATAAATTTTGCCTTTGTGGAGGGCTTTTTGATAGAACTAACTCCCTTCACAATACATGGAGAGAAAGACCACAAGAACCTGCCACGGCATGGGGACTGTCGGTGCAAGCCGGATGCGGAGTTCGTATCGACAAGGCATTGCTGGGATTCAGACCTAGTTCACCTCATTGGAAGGCCAACACTCTATCCCCTGAGCCACCATTTCCACATACAGAAGAAAATGGAATGTGGTTTTTGTATGCAAAACCATTTGGGAAGATAAAAAAAATTTAAGACTGCAGAAATGGCGATGATTTAAATTAGTAGCCTATACATTACAAAACATTGAAAACTGTGTGTTTGAAATGTTTTTTTAATTTTTTTTTACATTTAATTAGTTTAAATAATGTTAATAATCTTTAAAATATATGAATTAAGGGCAAAAAACAAAATTTATTTGTAAAAAAGAAAAAATGCTATTTACAATCAGAACAATTTTTTTAATGAATTTCTTAAACTGAATAATAGTGACTGACAAAGTTTTCCTTCTCGTGAGAAAGCATTGAATATTCAGTACCAGTGCTGTTAATCATAACGCTTTCGTCCAAAAATTTTATAGAGAAGTAGACAGTCAAAAAGTAAAGTTTTCGGAATTGCGAGTTATTTTGCCAATATTTTAAGTCTTACCATGAAAGAATAAGAACAAAGTGTCTTTATATGAACATTTGAATCATTCACATGTAATATTGTGGATAGTAACTTTAGGTCAAATTTACTTAACAAAGTATCATACATTAAAACATAAACTTTCCTACCAATAAAAGTGTGAATACCAATAAAACCTCTGTGTGTGAGTACTGAGTAAACTAAAAAAAAAAATTTCGAAAGGAAAGAACTATGCACGCAACAACAAGATAAAAAAATTCTAAGTATTTGTACAAGACGTCAGTGGTTTAAGGAATTGAGCACTCTCCTATAAATGTGGTGTTGAAGGTTAGAATCTCAGCAATGGCTGATCAAATCGAGTTCTAATCCTGACTATCAGCAACCGCAGTGCAGGCATAAAATATCCTCAGTGATAAATAGATCATGGATTAGAAAACCATTGCTGTTGGGCTTAACCCTGGGATGTTTTCTACATGTAGCTTTAATGCAATTAACTTACTTGTAATGCAAATGTCTTATCAATAAAGTCTCTCATAAAGCCTAGTTTTGCCTGATGCTTAATCCAGGAGTTCCTTTGTCTTCTGGGTTGGTTTTAAAAAAGAATGGCTATGGAGTTGAATGTTGAAAGTCATAAACCCCAAAAAAAGTTTGATGTTCTATGTTGGTTATAAAATAAAAAAGTATGTATACGTACTATGTATAAACTAAACTCAGTGGTGCGATAGCCCATAGAGAGCCAAGGCCCATCTCAGTTTTCTTGACCTTAGGCTCAGTGGTGCAAGAGCAGGTGTTCCAGTTGGGTGGTCAGCGAAACGCGGAACACTTGGTGTTTAGTTTCCAAGCATTTTCAGTACTCATTTTATCAACCCATTGAAAGGCAGAGTCAACCTTGCCTGGCCTAAGGACCTGCTGCATGAGAACACGAAACACTACCACCCAGGCATTGCATGTGTATATAGAATTACGTATTACAATAGGAAAAGAAAATTTAAGAAGAAAAGTTACAAAAAAAAAAGTGTTGAATAAAAAGAAGAGTTTAAACTGGAATTAATTATACTATTGAGAAACATAGTTTTTGTATATGCTGATCAAATCATATTTCAAACTATGTTTATATTAGGTAAGTAAATGAATAAATAAGCTTTTGAAGACAAATTATAAAGTGAAGAGTGTTTGAAAAAAATGAAGGAAAGACAGCTTGGTATGAATTTAATCAGCTTTATTTAATTTTCAGAAATAAATTGATATTTAATATCTGTTCTTCTTTCTTGTATCTTAAGAAAAAAGCAAACTATAAAGGTCACCCAAACAATATAAAATACAATTAGTAGTTATTACACTAAAAATTCTTAAAACTTTTTTCTGTCAAAAAAAAAAAAAAAGTTTAATGTAAGAAACATTAAACTATGAAACAAAACCTGAAAGAAGGTTTTGTTTTATTTTTTGCAATGCCAAAATTGCATTTGAAAAAAAGAGAAAATGAAATAACTCATCAGATGAAAGTTAGTATTGCAACTGCCTAATTAACAAATGGCTCTTATTTACCTGTTGGATGGAAATGATTTCAAAACTTCATAGCTGCTAACAAGGATAGGAAAAAATCCTTTACATTTTACGAATTGTCATGATAGTTGTTGGATAATGTACTAAATATTTTACACATAGGGAATTTTAGGAATTTTTAAGGTCATCAAAATAGAAAAACTACAATATTTTTCAGTTATAATTGACATTAAATGAACGTGTAATGCTTATTATGTTTACTCATAATTTTGAAAAGTAATAGGTATTTAATAGTAATAGGTAACTTTTTAATTAAAAGCTTCCCTTACCAATTTTTTTGAAAAAAAAAAAATGCAAAAAATCAACATACTTTTTTATTTTATTAATAAATACAAGAAACTAAAACAAAATATAATACACAAGTTTTAAGTTAAAATTTTAATTTTCTTATGTGTAAAAAATATTTAATTTATCATCAGTTTACAATCTCGAACAAATTAAAAAAGTGAAATATTAGTCTTTGTATGATAGTTCTTAAAACAAGGGATAACACAAAGTGATACTTTCCAAACGAAAAGATAGGCAATTTTTTTCTGTGTAATTTCAGCAACCATCGATACAATTTCACAAACACGTGTGCAGTCCCACAAATCAACGATAAAACTCCCAAACAAAGCTTTGGCAAACTTCCAATTACTCCCAATATTATTTTTTCTTTTTACTTCCGGTAGAGAAAAAACGTAATAATACAAAACGTACTGACAAATTCCGCAACGCCCGAGTTTTTTTCGGGATAATAAATATTTGCAATATATACATACCTGAGTTAACTCGTAATAATCAGGGAAGCGGTTCATTTAAAAGGGGAGTTGGGAATTTTTTTTAAAAAAAAGCTGAACATTTTTGAACAAAAAAGGGTTTAAATTGCTTTCTATAAATGAGACTCACTTCATGATGTATTAATAATACGTATTTAAATATTCAAGCACGCAATGTGTGCAAAAATGCTATTTCAATAAGGTTTTTTTTAGGAATTTCCAGGAACTTTTTAAAAATATACAAAACCCAGGAGTAACAGGCAAGCTATGAAGGTGGTCATTAAATGCTTACTGAGATAGCTGCCACATATCCTGTGTGTATCCTAGAGCTGTGAGCAGCAATCTCTTTTCAGATGGTATATGAGTCTCCTGGTACTTCTTCCAACAGAACTGCCATTCCTCTTTACCACCAAACTTCACTCCTGTGCTGTACACAACACTCCTCAGATTAGGGGCAACTCTAAAATGCATCAACACTTTACTTAATGCAAGTTGCTTTACCAGTGTGCATAGCTAAATCTTTCAACAAAAAATATCTACTTTTAAGTCAAAATACATACATTAACAAAATAATTTTCAAAGATTTTACATGATCAGGTTAAAATGACTAGTTTTGGACTAGAAAAGAGATTTTTCGGTTTGATATCAGAGGGTGCAAATTGAGAACATCTTGCAAAATGCAGCATTTTAATAAATCAATATAAGAACTCAATTAAACACTTTTTAAAAATTAATTATCAATATAATTTCATTTTGACATGAATTGATTTGGTTTTATACAGTTTTCAACTAAGAATGTTCTTTCTCAGAGGAAAAATATGCTTGTTGACAAACAGGTTAAATATAATTAAAGCTTGAAAATAACCACATAATGTTGATAAATCAAAACAATCTCTTTTAAAAAGTCTTTTCATTTTAATTAAGAATTTAAGCTTTTTTTTTTTTTTTTTTTTTTTTTAAAAAAAAAGAAAAAATCAGATCTATCACAATCACAACCAATGGAATGATTCACTTTGTCTGTCATTTCACCAAAAATAATTCACAAACCAAAATTTTTTAAACTACAAAAACTGACAGCAGGAAACATAAGCTAAATAAGATTAATGAAGTGTCAATTGATCAATATAAAAAATTAAATTACTTCACTTGAAGTTTCAGCCAGTTTTGGAAAATTTGTTTTGCCTTGTTTATAGTGTCTTCATCACCAAATCTCATTAAAGCACGGAGTACTGCTGAACGTAGCTTCCTAAAAGTATAATGCTTTAAATAATAACACTTAAAAAGTAATAGGAGTTGAAAAAACTCACACAAGTTACTTTATAAACGAATTCCAAAACTAACAAAAACTGGGACAACTTTGCCAAGTTTTTGAAATGGGATTTTTGACAAGGGAACAAATTTCTGAACAAACCTATATAGCATAGGACAGAACACAATTTAAAAAAATAGAACAGAACTATAATAAAGTAGAAAACTGTAGATGTAGAACACTACTACAGAGTAGACAGTAGAACAAAACTGTAAAAAGAACAATAAAAACAAAACTATGAAATGAACAGTGAAACTATAAACAGTATCACAGTACAACAGAGTAGAACAAAAATATAGTGTAGACAGTAAAACAAAACTATAAAGTCTATAATTGAATACTATAGAGTAGACAATTGAATAATACTATTAAGAAGAACAAAACTGTGGACAGTAAAATAACACCAAAAATTAGAACAAAACTATTGAGTTGATTTAAGAAATCATCACTTTTACTGTATGGTGCAGAAACTTGCCAAGATGTCAAAAATAGTTCCACTTGGCAAAGTTGTTCCAAATTCTTTATACATCAAAATGATGTATAAATAATCATACATATCATATAGCTTTCAATATAGTCAAATATATGAAAGTTAACATACCTAGTGAAAAAATCTAAAATTTAGAAAAGATTAATAGTAATTTTCATCTTAAAAATTCATCAATACTTATAATATCAATAAAAGTTTTAAGAAATGTACTGTAAAAAATTTAACAAAATAAATTAAAAAATATGTGACTAAAAATCTATGAAGCTTTCAACTTTGATTTTAAAACTAATCAAATTTATTTCCATCAATTTTACGGAATAATATTTTGGTGTTTTTAGAAATAATTAAAATTCTATGCAAACAAAAAAAAATTTTTTTTTGACTAAACAGGTTTCATTATATGTAAAAAATGATATCAAAATTCTCTGATCTAAGCAAAAAATAAATAAATAATAATAAATAAAAAATAATTAAGAGCATTTCATATTTTCCCTTACAACACACAGGTTTAAAAACATCAAGCCTTTCTTAATGAAACAAGTTGGTTTTGGTACCTAGTTTGTTATAGATACTTTAAACTTGCAATTCTCAATTTTTTTCGGCTAAGGTACCTTAAATTATTGATCTTTTTTTTCGTAGTACCCCCAAGGACTTTATAAATAAAGTATATAAAGACAATTTTGAACATACACTCTATAACAAAAAAATCGATGCACACTGCCGAGCCAGATTACAGTGGTGCATGGCTCGATCAGGCTGGAATGATGCCGACTGGGGACGTATAGTCTTTAGCAATGAATTCCGCTTCCAACTGTGTCTTGATGATCATCGAAGACGTGTTTGGAGACGCACAGAGTAGAGGGAAGGATCCTGCCTTCACTATTGCACGCCACACCGGCCCTCAACAAGGCATTATGGTCTGGGGTGCCATTTCCTTTGACAGCCGGACCCCTTTGGTCGTCATTAGAGGTACACTTACTGCACAGCGGTACGTTAACGACATCCTAAGACCTGTTTTGCTACCGTTCCTTTCACAGCGCCCTGGGCTAGTTTTTCAGCAGGACAATGCCAGATCACATACGGCACATGTTGCTATGAACTGTCTGCAAGCTTGTCAAACTTTTCCTTGGCCTGCCAGATCACCAGATCTCTCTCCCATCGAGCATGTCTGGGATATGATGGGAAGGTGATTGCATCTGGCACGGAATGTTGATGATCTCAACAATTGGATCGAATTTGGCAGGAAATACTGCGAAAGACCATCCGGGAGCGTTATCGGTCTATGCCATGCCGTGTGGCAGCTTGTATCCAGGCTAGAGGCGGGGTAACACCTTATTGAACTTGTTACTGTAACTCTGCAATAAATTATTCAATTGTTCTGAAATTTTAATAATTTACTATTCTGTACATTGTCTTCCTATCCACCAATTTTCGTTTCAATCGGACAACTCCGTCTTGGTGCGTGGATTTTTTTGTTATAGAGTGTATTAACCAATAAAAGAATACTTTATTTTGAAAAGAATTAATAAGAAGGAAAAATTTTGTCATAATTTTACCATTAATAATCTTAAATTAGGTTTTCTGTTCGACAGTGGAATAAGCAGTCCTGTAGCTGAATCTAGACTACTAGGAATTTTCTTGGTCTGTATACATAAACTGAATTATGCAAAATTATAATTTTTGTAGAAAAAAAAAGTAACAAAAAATTATATATACTTTAAAAACTAGCTATCAGGAAAACATATTTCTTTATTAATGAATTTAATTATTTTATTTTGATTACCATTGTGACTTTTTATAAGCGCATGCCCTTTTCATAATTTATTTAATTCACTGTTAGTAGAGAAATCATATTTCTTTTTTTAAAAAAAGGTGCCGATTTTTATTTCCATTTTACTATAAACAATTTCATAGAGGCAAACAAAATAATAACTAATAATGGATTATTGATTGGTTCTAAATATAATGAAAGATTTCAAAAATGTTTACAAAGAGTTCTAACTCATGGAACTCCATTTAATTTTTCCATGAAACCCTAGGGTTCTGTGGAACACCATTTGGGAAGTACTGCTTTAAACAAATAACCCAACTTAAAAAAATAACTAGGTTTAGTATAAAATCACAAATAATGGAATAAAATTTAAAAACACTCCATTGTAGAAAAGACTATAAAGAAGAAAAAGAGAAAGGAAAATGTAATTTTATCTTTCTCTTCAATTTGTCTCTATAAAAAGAAATGCATCACTTGTGGGAGATGCAAGGTGGACTTTTGGTGGTGATAGAAATTTTTTACCAAAGTTTATGTTTTTACAAAGTGAATTTTAATTTTTGGTCAGATAAAAATAAAATAAGTTTTACTTATTAGAAAAATGAAAGTTTCAGTATTTTTATTTTAGTTTTTTCTTTGAAGTTTTATGATTGTTAGTTTGATTATAATGAAAATTGGTAAAAGTGCATTGGGGATAAAATGATAAAATAAATTCTTCTTCTTGAAATGGTCCGTAACTGATTGAAATTTACACTGTCATCAGACTTAGAGTTCCAGTAAGGATTTGAGTACTCTAGCTTTGGCAGAAATACCACTTACAAAATTTAACTTCTATGCCAGAAAAGTAAGTTAATGAAAATCTAATAAAATCAGCTTAAATAATAAAGCCGTCATCAGACTAAAAAGGTAAGATAAAATGCTTAAAAGATAATCTCTTAAAAAGAACAAATATGAGACAAGAATATTAAATAAAAATATTTTCTTTAGTTTTTGATTGATGCCTCTGAATATAATTCATACCAAAAAAAATTAAAATAAAAGAGAGTTCTAATGAAAAAAACTATTTTAAATATTTTAAATTTAATCTAAGCTATTTTAGTTTGTTAAATTTTCAAGATATTTTTATTTACGTTTCTTTAACAATATTAATGAATTTTTTTTTACAATATTATTAAAGCTTTCTTAACAATGTTATTTAAAAGTTATTTTACTTTTTTAAATGGTCTCCATCGTCTGTCCATCGCAAAATATCAGCCACTGGTTTCAACAATTTCTTTAGATATTTCTGAAATATGAATAAATTGTCGTTTTAGCTACATATAAACTGAGAAAGTATCGTAGATCTAAAATATTGCACCTAATTTGTAAAGCGCCCTTAAAAAACAATTTTTGGTTGTTTAATGATTCTGATCAAAAGTTTTGAAACTTAAGCAGTTAAAATACTAAGCACAATGAGCAAAAGAAGAAAGTAAATAACTTTTGATCTAATGATCTGACTTTGTACTAAAGCAAAATCTTAATAGTTTGAGAATCTAACCTATGCTAATAAATTTATATTAAAATAAAATTATTGACTTTATTTAAAAATAGAAAATTACCAAAAAAAAAAAAAAAAAAATAAATAAATAAGGAAATTTATTAGACACTTTAGTTACAAATTCATTCAAATACACTTTTCATTACTGAGTAACATGACTGATTTAAATTCTCTAGTGAGCAATAAAAAATATTCCATTAAGAGTAATTTACAATATGGCCACAAAAAGAAAAAAACAATTTCTCACTATTTTTTAAACAGATTTTATTAAATTTATCTGATTTTTGTAATCGGTGGCATATCGTTACAAAATACTGTATGTCTTACCGTTAACCATAAAATATACTTTACTTATATAAAGTTTGTTTAGAGTTTAATTTAAGTACTACCTAAATACCAGCTTTTTATGGAGTAAAAAAAAAAAAGAATCAATAAATCATTACAACACTACAAGTCATGCACAAAACTTGGTAGCTATATGTTATTAGACTAAATAAAACAAGTACTTAATCATTTATCCCATCAAATCGAAGATTAACTGCATTATAAATCATCAGGCATAATGCTGTTACTGTAAGTAACTCTTAATGAAAATTTTCCACCAATCAAGCTACTTTCTCTTGTACTTATAATTTCCCAAGAACAAAAATTTTTTTCCTCCTCAGTATCTAGCATAAAAATGTGAAGTATAGCTGTAGCTATTATAACCACCAAATTTACTCAGCTTTGTACTGTGGCGTTGCGGTCTGAATTGCAAAGTCCGAATCTACGAACCTACGACTCTCTGACGTTCGATTACGTCGCTTGCAGCCGATAATTGTTGTATGACGTAGACTTCACATCTGGATGGAGATTTCCTCGGAGTATATGCGTGAAGTACGAAATCGGCGTTACGCGCACAGGGTGCATTTTGATATAAGCTTCACCGCCTCTCCACAGCTAGCTCTCTCTCTCCGTCGGTTCGGGAGTAACTAGCTAGCAGTACGGCATGTTCTTGCCGGTTACTCATTTGCAGCTTTTTCTATGCTGCTTGAATTTCAAAGTTGCATATTTTATTTATGTTAAAATGTTCAGTTAAATTTACCAAGTTCTTAAATGTTAATAAAGATAGTTGTTTGTTTGGACTTGATGAGTTGTTTGTAAAGTAACACGAAGCAAATCCATGGTTCTTTCTCATGAACGGTTTCACGTTGAAAGTTGTACTGGAGTTGAGTCAGATTTCTCCTTCAGAGTTCAAGTGGGGATTATACCAAATATACTAATCTCTACAGTACCTATATAAAAGTGCATGGCTGGTGTCAATAGTAAGACCACATTTCCCCACAATGAGTCAGTACATTTTATCCATTAATATTGCTTCATAGCTTGTTTTTATTTCAATTAGTAACGATTACCAAAATTAATTATCATTGGGGTCAATAATAATATTGGTATTTTTTTACATATACCCTCAACAAATTAGTTCCATTTCTCTATTAAACTTGCTCTTCAGTGCAAAATTTATTTTTTTACTTTAATTACCATTGATTTTAAATTATTTAGTTTTATGTTAACCCATTTTAAAAGTATAACTATAAACAAAACATATGGCTTTTTTCAGACAACCTTAAAAAAGGAAAATTTGTGATATGTTGTTGTTGTTTATTCTCATTTGGCCTGACGAAGTCAGACCAGATCTATGAACCCTTTTTCCTGAATGAAATCAAAGACCAAAAAAGGAGTAAAGGAGATGTCTTCCCAGAGAAGACCAAGACAGCCCAGGATATGATTGGCGGAAACCGGTGTAGATGGCATTTAGGGAAGAGGGGGTAGGTTTTAGTCCCTTCAGAAAATAGTAAACTTAAGTATAGTAGAACATGCAATAAACATTTTTTTAGATAAAAGCTATAAGCTGGCAAATATTATAGATATTATATGTAAAATATTTGAGAGAAATTAATCATCTACATTTAAAACAATTTTAAAATAATCTCCTCTGATAAGCCAATGAGAAAATTAAATTTTTTTATTTTATCTATATTAAAAAAATAATTTTAAAAAATTAAGAAATGGGCTTCCTAATTTGTTTACGATTGTATCGATTTAGCTTTATGTTGACTGTCGTATTTTTAGAGCTAAGGGTATACCCACAATCTGGTATACACTCACATAAATTCTTTATTTTATTATGTGAGCAGATAACTATCATTTAGGCACTAAAATAAAGAAATTATACTTATTAGTGCATAGTTACACATTACAACAAACAAGTATTTCTTAAATAATTATTATAGGACCAGTTTTATTTAAAAAAAATAATAACCAATATCAAATAATTAGGTGACTTTAACTTAAATAAATTCATTTTACTTGCTTTTGTGGGTGTTTTAGTTAAATATTCTGACATTTCTCTGATTTTTATATCACAATTAGATTAGCAAACTATTTACTGTTCTTCCCCATTTCCCTGTTCTGTGGCCTCCCTGTCTTAAGGAACTATTCTAAAATATATAAAAATCAAGCTGTATTTAAATTTCAATCAGAATAAATTGGTAAAATTCTGTTTCTAAATATTCTACATAAAAATAGAGTTGGTAATATGTATTGTAAAAAATTAAGTCAACGTAAATAAAATAGGAATTACTTACATGGAAAAGGAATAAACCAGGACTCTCTTGCATTAATACATCTAGCACTTCCATATGTAAAATGGCAGTTTCCCATGGTACATAGTCTTCCTCTTTGATCAGATAACGAGTCAAGTTAAACGCTACTCCACACTTCAAAATGCCAACTCTGTCAAAAAAAAAAAAAAAAAAAAAAAAAGCATTTATTTTCAGTATAGGGCAAAATAAGAAAATTTTGCTATAGGCCAATTGCAGCATTTTAAAAAGTGGCCACTTTTTCAAGAATTGAAAATTTTACATAATTAAAAAAACATTTTTGGCATTAGCACAAGGCATTTCTCAAAATATAGTAAATATTACAAGGTTTATATCTAAAATTAGAACCTTTAAAGAACAAGGGTGACATGTAGTATTTTTCAGTGCATTATAAAATATTGATAATAATTTCAAATTATTATTTGTATATAATTCCACATATTTATTAATAAAGTTATAAAATGCAGAAGGGATGATCTTTTGATGAAAAAAGTGACAATTGGTATACTTTTTTTAATTGCCATTTGTAATATTTACCTACCTAATGTAGGCTGTTAATTTCTTCTATAATTTTAATGGCATTGATTTTAGAATCAGCTGTTTTTCTCTTCTGCAGAGAAAATATGAATTTCTGAAAAAGTATCTCAAAAAGTTGTAGTTCAGAGCAATTCTTTTTGTATAGTTGACTGAAAACTCGTAATGTGGGGTTTAGTTACTTTGATACCTCACCCGGCATGGATTTCAACTCTCCAATCCGAAAGAGAAATTTCAAATTTCCAGAACAAATATTTCAAAAGAATTGAAGTTAAGTTCAATTTTTTTTCCATTTAATATAGCAGAGTGAAACCCTGTATTGTATATGTGTGGTTTAGTTATTTTGATACCAAAATTAAAATTCTTTTTTTAATGAGCCTATAAACTGTAACGTAAGGAACAATTAGAAAATTGATGAAAGATAAAATGAGAGAATGGAAAAAAGGAGACAAAAAAATGGTCAGCATACTGAAAATCTTTAGAACAAAGCATTTGGCTCTTTTAATTACCCATTCGAAGCAAAACACTTGCACAAAATTTGAAAACAGATGAATTTTTTTTAAAAAATGAAACATATTGAAAACAAATGGTTTGTTGCTTTCTCCTTTGGAAACCAATTTTTTCCAGCAAATATAAGTTGTAAATTTTGACAACAGATGGCAGTGTAGACTGAAAACCTTTGAAACAATACTTTCTGTTCTCTTTTAACCCATTTCAACTGAAACATTTGAGAATCATTAGTTAATTCTGTCCTCAGAAGTAAATGATTAGTTTGGAATTATTTTTATAGTTTTCTAATTTAATAGCAACATGTATAGGCAAACTTTGTGACTAATTTTGAAACTTGGTGAGAAAAAATATTCATATTGTTTATTTTAGAGGATTCAACATTAAATAAGCCATTTTTCATGAACTCTGTAGAAAATTTCTAGCATAAATATCTTGAACAGTTGTTAAGATTTTTTTTTAAAATTATATAGCTGATTGTAGTCTTATAATAATATATTTTCAGATATTTTTATAACATTCCTTTTTACTTTTATTGTCCTTCAAAGTTGTGATTTATGGTGTGATTGCAATTGATTGTGATTTGAGAAATGGCTGACCAATGAAAGAAAATTAGCAGAAAATAAAAATGTAACATTTATTGCATTTTATTTTAATGATTTAAATCAGTCATTCATTAAAATTGTTGAGTCATAAAGTCTTCTATGTTCCCATAACAAATTATACCTCTGGCAGTACTGAATTGGATATTAATCATTTTCTAGTTCAAGTCAAAATTACGATTTTTGGATGAATGGATGCATTAATGGGTCCGCCCTATAAACGGGCATGACATATGGGTGTGGTAGAAGTTGAATTCTTGGCAAAGATGGCGCTACTGGAAAATGAGAAAAATCGCACCCTATATGCCTTGATGGCCTGGGACAACAAATCAGTGATTTTTTTCAAAAAACAATTCAAGTGGCTAAAATCATGACACTAGTATTAACACCTTGATTACAAAATAGGCACAATTTTCAAAAAATATGCATAAAATTTGAGAACAGGCAAAAAAATAACAATGAATTTATAATGTTTGATTTTTAAAAAAATAATTAATTCTTCTTCATTTTATAATATAAATGTACAACTTAAAGAGGTTGATTAACTTGACAAAAAAACATTAAAAAAAATTGTACCTAGCCAGAGTCAATGCGTCATCTAAGAGATTAGCACGGTCAGCTGGTTTGAAAACCTACAAATAAATCTCAGTTTTAAAACTTAGTTTTCATTGAAAATTATCAAACAAAATTTAAATGCAAAATTCGTACAGTGTGCGTAGCCAAATTTATCAACAAAAAATAAACACCTTTTAAGTACTTTTTAAGCACTCAAAAAATATTCTTAAGCAATTACACAATACATTAACAAAATGCAAAATAATTTTTAAGGACTTTACATGATAATGATAAAATAACTAGTTTTTGACACAGAACTCTTTTCTTCATTATATTAGCCATTATAAAATAATCAAGAGATTTTTTGGTTCGATATCAGAGGGTAGAAATTGAAAAGCCTGAAATTGAGAATACCTTGCAAAATACAGCAGAGTTGCACATGAGAGTACAATAATCTCACCGAACCCAGTTCACTTGCGAACTCGCAAATATTTTATCAAACCTGTAAAATGATTGATGCTTTCATGAACTATGAAATAGGTTGTGGTTGAATGACTTGTGGAAACGTTGAATAGAACAATGTGGTGATCAACATGGTAAAGAAAAAAAAAAAATTTCGAAAAGGGAAAATCAAGCACTTTTTAAAAAAACCCAATAAAAAAAACACCTTTAAGGGCTTTTAAAAAACGAAAATAAGGACATTTAAGCACTTTTTAAAAACGCTATGCAACATGTAAGTAGGGTTTGAGAGTAGGGATGTAACCAAGATTCAGTATTCAGCAAAGTATTATTTGAATAAAAAGTTTTAGTTATTTTTAAAGGAAATTTTAATATAAATCTGTCAATGGATCAATATGAATGTCTCTGAGGCCAAACATTAATAAAAATTATGTTAAACATTAAAAATTATGTACTACTAATATTTAAACTAGGTAATTTGCCACACCATCAAATGTCGATGTACACTCAGGAAACATTTCAATGGAGGTGAATGTATTTTTGCTCCAAATATATGTCATCTTTCACCACACAAAATAAAAAGTTATTTACTGGGATCCACTAAAAGTTATTTACTGCTATACACTTCAAATGAATGTGTTTTTTTTTTTAGCCATTTATCTACCATAACCCCGTTATTTTCATCCTAGACAGTAAACTGTTGCAATCAACATTTAATGTCAATCAATGATGCTAAAAACTACTGTACACTATTACACATATCTTGTTCAAATTTTAATCGCTAATTAAATACTTTTTACTCATCCACTCAAGTTAAAATACATTTTTTTTGAAATTGTAGTGGATATTTGATGTTAATACAGTTTTTCAAATATTAATTCATTCATTAAATAGGGATCAGCGAAAAACGAAATGAAATTTATCTGATTGGTTAAGCATTAGTCATTGGTTTAAATTTTTCTACAAGCAATTTAGTTTTTCACATATTTTAAAAGCTCTATTTGAACAAAAAAAATTTGTTTATTGTGCACATTTAAATATTTAGTTATTTTATATTCGCTGTGTCAGATAAATTTAACAAAGAGTATTACGTGGTAGCATGTGTAGTCATCAAATTTATACTTTTATACTTGTCTGATACCTGGTGCCTTATTTTCAATTCCTACTATTAGTTCACATTCTCCCTATATATATATTTATATGTCTTGTTCAAATTTTCAATCTTTCATAAAATACTTTTTATTCATCCATTCAAGTTCAAAAACATTTTTTAAAACAAGTAGTAGATTACACTTGGTGTTATCTTAACATAATATTGCTATCTTAACATAAAACATGTATGTTAAGACAGCACTAAAAAAATAATTGTGAAAAGTGACAAGTTCCCTATAAGTACAATTTCTCCTTTTTTGTGGATTGCAGCTACAATGGACTTTTAATGTATAAATAATGACAATTTTTATGTTTTTAAACAAGAAAATAAAAGTATATATAGAAAAAAACTGCATACAAATTGTTTCTTAAAAAAAAAAAAAAAAAAACATATAACTTACTTTGTGATTTGTATAAAGTAAATTTATCAGAGTATTCCATAATCTGTCATCATAGAGCACTCTATAAAAGCCTGTTTGGTTAATATTCAACTTCAACCATTTAGCTTTCGCAGGCACTAGAAATTCGCCTGCAAAAAAATAAATATTTAACTTATGTGTAATAAACTAGGGGGTTTGCAGAACCTTTAGGTTCCATAATTGGGTCACAGAAGTTCCAGGAGTTAAAATTTTTTAAACCAGTCTAGATTTCTTTCAACCTCTAATTATATTTAATTTATATTCAATCAATAAACCATAATTTATTCCATTTTTCAGTTGCTTTTATTAAGTAAAATGCCAGTAAAAAAAAGATATGGCAATTTTCTAAGGTAGTTATTTTAATTTTGTAGGTACTTTTTGCAAAACCTTTAGGTTTCATAAAAGGGTCACAGGATTTCTAAAAGTTTAAATTTTTAAACCAGTGAAGATTTTTTTAACCTATAATAACATTTAATTTATATTCAATCAATAAACCATCATTTATTATATTCCTCAGTTGCTTTTATTAAGTTAAATGCCAGTAAAAAAAGAAATAGCAATTTTCTTAGGCAGGTACTTTATTTATGTCACACTGAAGCTGCACAATGGTCAATTGTCGAATCCTGTGTAGAGGGCAAGGCTCCCCTGCTTTGGTAGTCAGACAACCAGCATGCAAATTCAATCACTTTATGGTAGAAAAGTTTAATGAGGACTGATACCACACACCCTCAGTCCCTACGCAGGCTGATTCAAGTGGTCACCCACCCGCTTACTGACTGTAGACAGTGATGCTTGACTTTGGTGTTCTACTGAGTATCACGTCTTTACGATCAGTCCACTGCAGGACAGCAATTTTCTTTTTAAAAAAAGTATTTCTTCTAATAACAATACATTGAACAAATTTTAAAAGAACTGAATTAGTATTACTCATCTAACGTTTCAATTCAAAATAAAATGACAAGAACTATGTTTTTCTTATTAAGATAAAAAATTACAATAAAAAAAAAACGTAATGTCCAAAATTATAATGCTGTGCTGTGACAAAAAAAACACAGATCAAAATAATACACTGAAATCATAAAGCTAAAACAACATACTATCCCTCTAAATTAACTTGCTTGTCAGAGGAATTACTGATAATTATTTTATGATGGTCCAAGTGAAAATTCAGTTGTTTCATACGAAAGGCTGTTGTTAATATTAGCCCTGTAGTAGACAAGATGTTTCTGAACTCCTGAACGGAAAACATAATAATAAGATTGAAAAGAATAAAATTTATTATATTCTTAAATAAAATCTGTTACTAATCAAAATGAAGATTTAGCATAAAAATAAGATCTGAGAGGCACTAAAGTAGCACAAACCCAAATGTGTCGTCTAATAAATTTATAAAAAAATTAAAGAATTGTAATTTAATCGAAAAAGAATAAAAGAAACATGAATGTAATACAGGAATCATGGGTTTTGTTTTGTTAAACAGTTATTCACAGAAAAGTTCCAACATGAATACATGCAGGGTGTTCCTGTTCCCTAAAGAATTGGATTCATGTTTATTTTGCTCTAATTGAGTATGTTCTTAATTGAGTATTTATTGAAATTGTTCTTAATTGAGTATTGGATAGTTCATTAGACAATTAAATATAAGCAAACCACATTTATGCATCTGTAAAAGACATCAGTCTATATTTATTTCAAAAAAATTGAAATTGTCAATGAATTCAACTACCTTAGCTCAAGAGTTAAAACAAATAAGATAATTGTGTCAAGACAAAATGGCACACTGTAGAGAGAGTCTTAATGGATTCTAGAATTTTCTACAATCCAATTCAGTAGAAAGGGGAAAAAATCATTTTATATTAAACATTTATGCATCTGTAAAAGACATCAGTCTATATTTATTTCTAAAAAATTGAAATTGTCAATGAATTCAACTACCTTAGCTCAAGAGTCAAAACAAATAAGATAATTGTGTCAAGACAAAATGGCACACTGTAGAGACAGTCTTAATGGATTCTAGAATTTTCTACAATCCAATTCAGTAGAAAGGGGAAAAAAATCATTTTATATTAAACCATCATTAAACCTAATCTTACATCTAGTTCAAAAACCTGGACCATGAAGAAATCACATGAAAATCAACTAGCTATCTTCAATGGAAAGAGAGGATGGATTGAGGGTACAGTAAAGGAGGCACAATAATGAGCTGTACTGGTTGTATATAGAAGCAGATAATACATTAAGGTAAACTGAATCAACACATCAGACAAAAGAATCCATAATTATCGATGGGTCCAGATTATGGTGAGTCGACAGCTTTAAAAAGTATTGAGAGTGAATAACTGGAAGATCCAGACAAGGAATGGATAAAGATTCCAAAGAAGGCCTTGGCCCACAGAGGGTCAATAAAAAATAAATACTAAAAAGAGTCGATTTTACAATACAAAATTAAATGAGTCTTGGATATGACTCATTACAACATCTTACCATCGGACCGGGATAGCCCGGTTGGTAGGGCACTGGGCCCACGTCCAAGAGTTCGTGGGTTCCATCCCAGCCCGCGGAAGACCCCCCGTGTAGTAAATGGTGACGGATGCACGTTAAATCTGTCGAGTCGCAGAGTTCTCCGTGTTCCCATAACAAATAAACACCTCTGGGGGTACTGATTCAGGAGTTTCTTTGTCTTCTGGATTGATTCAAAATGACAAGGTTACAAGGTTGGACAATAGTAATCGCAAACCCGAAAATTGGGTCGCCTGTTCGACGACGGATATAAAATAAAATACATCTTAACACAGAGTCGTGATGACTCAGGAGATAGAGCGCTCACTTCCCAATGAGGTGAGCCGGGTTCAAATCTCGGCAATGGCTGGTTGATTTGAATTCCACGCGGCTTGCACCTACCAAAGTGTGCTGAGGTGAAATATCCTCAGTGGTTGATAGATCATGGGTTACAGTCCCTTTGCCGTCCGGTTAACCATGGGAGGTTCTCGTGGTCTTCTCCTCCACGTAACGCAAATGCGGGTTAGTTCAATAAAAAAGTCTTCCACAAAGGCGAATTCATCCGATTACTTGATCAAGGAGTTCCTTTGTCTTTAGATTGGGTTCAAAATTATAAGAATACAGAGTCTAACATTAGCAGTCGTAAATCCAAAAACTGGGTCAGCTGTTCAAACGACGTTTATAAAATATAAAAGATCTTACCATCAGTCATATTAAGCCAGAACATATTTTCTTTTGGAGAAACATCAGTGACATAAGTGACGGGAACAAACCACTTGTAGCCATAGGGTGAAACCTCAGAGACGGTGTCAGATTCAGGAGGGGTGAGCAAGAATCTTTTTTGTTGGATTCTTACGTGTGGATGCTTGTAAGTGACAATCAGAATAGGATAGCCCTTCTGACGTGTCCATGTGTCCAATATTTGAGAGACATTTAAGTGAGAGGTGGTCAAAGCAACCTAAAAATGAGCTGTATAAATGTAACTTTCTTCAAAACCAATAAACAATTTTAAATCAAAGTATTGCAAAGTATGAAATTAATTTAGAGATAAAACAATTTTATTTTCAACTGGTAAAACTCATCAATTATGGGTACTCATTTAACTGTTAGACTTCTTGCCAGAGTTCTCACTCAATTTCAAAAGAGGAAGGAAAAAAAATACCGACTTATCCAGGTCAAAACGGAAAATTCTAATGAAATTCTAGACTAAATTTTTGTTAATGAGTTAAATCTACCAGCATGATAGTTAAAAAAGAATAAAAGAGTTTTTGGACACTTTTTAAGAAACAAAATTTTCAAAATTGGTTTTCATACATTTATTAATAATGCATTTAACAGTACTAGTACTAAAAGTTACTTTAATTATGAGAACATTTTCAACTGGGTCATACGGAAAAAAGTTTCACAGAGAAAAAAATCGTTTATAAAAAAATAAAGGTCTGTTAGAATAAATTTATAACAGTGTTTAAGATAATGTTTGAATTATCGTCATATAATTTTTAAAAAATTCAGTGAAAAAAAAAGCTCACTTTGATATGGCTAAGGTGACCGGTTAGGCTTACCACATTGCACTATCTGACCAAACACAAGCTACCTTTTAGTAGAAGACAGCTGGCAGAAAAACTCCTCTTTTACATACATTGCAACGAGAACGGGATTTGCACGAGAATTTGCTTTTTTTATTTGTGAAACTACCTTTTTTGCTAAAGTTGAATTTGTGAAGGTACTGCTAAACAGTAGTAAATTTACCCTAAACAGACCCCTGAATATGATCACAATAGTTGTTTTCACGTTAGAAAGTAAAAGACTAAAGATTTTGGTGCCACAAATGCATAATAAATTAATATTTTAACAGGGTGGGTATTCAGATTTTTCAACAAAAAATAAGCACTTTTTAAGAACTTAAAATAAAATTTTTAATCACTTTCCAAAAAAAAAAAAATAAATAAATAAAGATCTGTGTAGTAATAAAAATGATTTTTTCTATCATTTAAAGTTCTTAATTTATAAGTATAAAATCAATAAAATTCAAAAAAAAATTTGTTTTTGAAAAACTTTACATATATAAGATAAAATAACTAGTTTCTGATATATATGGCAGAGAAAATTGTGAAAATCATGCATTTTTGTAATTTATAACAACTGACACAGCAAAGAAAAAAATCTCTTTTAAAAAGATAGAAAATTAAGCACTTTTTAAAAACCTAGAAAAAAAAATAAAGCATCTTACCAATTTTTTTGAAAAAAAAAATGCAAAAAATCAACATATTTTTTATTTCATTAATAAATACAAGGAACTAAAACAAAACATAATACACTAGTTCTAAGTTTTTATGTGCAAAAAATATTTAATTTACCATCAGTTTACTATCCCAAATTATCTCGGACAAATGCAAAAAGTTAAATATTAGTCTTTGTATATGTTCACATCTTCATCATCTGCATTACTTTCACTTTCACTCGTGAACACCATTTTTTTACTCTTTTTTCTATGTGAATTCATCAACTTTCGTCTATTCAATTGTACAAAACACGTCTTCAGTCCCACAAACAGCAAAACTCCCAAACAAAATTTGGTAAACTTCCAATCACAGCGGACTATTATTATTTTTTGTTTTGCTTCCGGCCGAATAAAAACATAAAAACGTGATAAAACAAAACGTATTGACGAATTCTACTATGCCTGAGTTTACTCAGGATAATAAATATTTGCAATATATACATACCCGAGTTAACTCGGGATAATAAGAGAAGCAGTTAAGGGCTTTAAAAAAAGGTGAATAAAAAATAAGCACCTTTAAGCACTTTTTAAAAACACTACGCACCCTGTTTAAATATTCAAACTAGTGGTATTGAAATGCTAATGACAGTAAAGGTTAAATAAATGAAGTTTACAAACCTGTGTGAATGTATCCCAGAAATCTTTTGTGCTGGCACTCTTGTAATGATATTTGTTAAGGTAAATGCTCAATCCTTTCTTCAGGGTATCTCGACCAAGAAAATTTTCAAGCATATAGAGTATAGCAGCACCCTAAAGAAATAATATGAATCCTTTAACAAAAGATTAGTTTTAAGTGCAATTCTTTATATGAGAATAAAGCTGTTAATCCTGCACATTTTACCCATGAGAAAAAAAAAAACATTTTCTTGAAAGAACTTTATTCCAACCCACATGGTTAAAATAGAAGAAATTTGTTTTAAAAAAATATATACATAAAATAATGAAACAATTTTTTAAAAACACTTTATAATATTGCAATCTATTTTAAATAATAGTATCCAAACTATAAACACCATTTTTAATTAAGTGAAAACTAAAAAGCAATAAATTAGGAGAAAATAAAAAATTTTGTAAAGAAATTTAAAGATATAGTTTCTTTTAATTCTTTATGTTTAGAAGAATAGTATAACTTTATTTTATAAATAAAAAAGCTATTCAAAAATCATAATTACATTTCATACATATAATTAAGAAATCATACATTAAAATCACAATGACAAATAATGTACTAATTTTTATAATAAATTACTATTAACCTTTTAGTTGCGGCTAGTCAGGGGAAAAAATTTTCCTCTGGTCACAGTGCATTTTTATTGAAATTCTTCCCCCACTTAATCAGTGGGAGGTAACTACTTAGACCAGCTGTGAATAGGAAACGTTTTGTTGTAATTTGTATGCCACGTTTCTTGGAGGCAGAAGTTGCAGGGTTGTAGTGTGCATATTTCGGCATAGTTATGCATACTTTGGCATTTTTTAGTGATGTTTTACACATTATGAGAAAAAGTTAAAATATAACTTATAATTAATTTTACATAATAAAATGATATTTTCTCTTATGCAAAGCAAGCATTAATTAAAAATTATTTAAAAATAAAACATGCATTTTATTGTATCAGAAAATTTTTTAATAAACTGTTACAAGAAAAACTCTTATTTTTTCTAATAGAGCATTTTTTTGAAGTTTTATTCTCATCTTAAAATCATAAAAATAATTATAATAAATAATTTTAAAAAGCAAATTTTTGAAACTTTTAACGATGAAAGTTGTAACGTTTTTACATTTTTGAAGATTATTTTAACTGTTAAAAATACAGCAAATGTAAAGTCTTGTCTATTACACTTACGCAAAATTGAAGTATAAATATTCCTTAAATTAAAAAATTTCCGAGTATTTTTTGCCATCATTTCTTTCTAACTACATAAAAGTTACCCGTGTATATTCAATAGAAATTCATTAAGATTTCACGAGAATATTTTATATAAACGTTATTAGAATTATAAAAAAATATAATTAAAAACAGGGAAAAATATTAAAGAATATGTTTTAAATATGTTCAAAGAAGAAAAATTACCATTGTTTATCGCTTTAACAGCAAATATATTACGTAATATATTGTGTACACAATAAAATAATTTGCCACGTTTCTATTTAGCTTATATTTGAGCCCCATATTGAAAGAAAAAAAAATCCCATTTCATTTAAAAATTTTGTTTTGAAATATTAGTCAATTTTACAAAATAATAAATACAAAATAATAATTAGTAATAATATTAGTTATCAGGGAAATTTTAAACTGATAGGTTACCTTAATACTTTCCTTATTTTTTTATAATTCAAAAAAGAATATTCTCTAAATTTCTTATTTATTTAAATTTTTGTTAGAAGGAGGAAAGGTTTTATTTAAAAAAAAAAAAAAAAGTATCCGTTAAGTTTAAGTATTTCATGATTGCCATCCCTATATGAAAATTTTTAAGTCATCAATTGTTATCTGACGCATCTACACAAGTTCTATTGACATAATGATTGTAAAACATACATTTCCTTTGGTCATGGTGTGGTCTTTCTTCAGGTGTTTGGAATAACTATTGTTAAGAATTTTAAAATTGACGGAAGCCAAAATATATAATAAATAAGAGGACCACCGAAAACATATTCTGACTGATAACACAACAAAAAGCAGGAAATGACACTTCGTATGCTGTGGAAGAGGAGGGAATATTTCGGTATCCGTTATTAGAAGGAATAACAATTTATTTTGTGCTTAATAAGTTACATCATGACAAACTCTAAAGCTCTCAATGGAAAGATTTCGTCGGAATTTGAAAGAAAAATTTGTCTCTGAGAACTTGAAGCAAGAGGCGGGAACGAAACCTTTCTAAAATAGTTCAGTAATTTTTCATGTTTGAAAAGTAGAAATTGTTTCATTGTGACTAAACTTCCTGTTCAAGGCCAAGCATTCAAAACCTTCCATTAGATGCTCTCTCCCCTTTCCACAAATATTTAAAAAAATGTTCAGCTTTCAACATTATTTTTCTTCTTCTTCTTTTTGGAATAAATTAATAATATTAATGCTATTCTTTTTAAAGAAAATTTTTTTTTTCACGGTTTCAAAAGTTCGGTTCAATATAATTACTAATGAAGAAATTTACGTATGCTTTGATCTTTTTGGGCACGTTAGATTTTTAGAGTTTGTTAGATTTTCCCGTTAACACAATGAAACTGCATATTACTCATAGTAAAAAAAAAGAACAATATTCTGTTTTAATAATATAATTATAATTTTTTGCTTTTTTAATATTAACATAATTTAAAATCTTAGAAGATAATTATTTTAGAAAGGTGCAACATAAATTATTTTAAGACCTTAAAATTTTTAGAAGAATAAAGTTAAAATTGTGATATTTATAGGATTTTAATAATGTTACTAAATCTTTAAAACAAACGTATAAAATATAAAAAAATATTTTGAAATATCAAACTATGGAATTTTTCAATACTATAAAGTAATTTTTAGCTCACAATACCAAATAATTTATCAATCACATAATTATCGATTTTACTTTAAATTATTTAGTTAAAATTTCATAATTTCATTTCTCGAGCAATGTCTTACCCATTAGTATTCAGTATTTTCATTCGATGATTTATTTATTTGTTTTACCAGACGCAGAAGGGTAAATTATGCAATGTGAAATTTCCCCTAAAACAAATTTTAACTTTTTACATGATTTTTAAACAGCTGTTTTTACAAAATTAAAAAACTGAGTGTAAATATAAAAGGAGTAAATATTTATAGAACTCCTAAAAAATTCAGCTTATCTAAATATATAATTTGTACATCTTTTTTTTTTCTTCTTCTTTTTTTTTCTTATCAATGCGTAGAATTTCCAGACTGGTTTTGATTGTGTATGATCATCTGAATATGTAATATTAAAGCAGTACCTTTTTAATAAACTTTATTTTTGAAACTTTGAAGTCATATATTTGAGATTAGCTGAGTATTAAAAATTCATCATCACTATCAATTTCATGAACTTCATTCTTTTCTTCTTCTAAGAATGATTTTAATCTGATAAAGGAACAGATACATATTTATATCTTCCTTTTAATCATAAGTTGAGTATATATCATAATTATTGCCTTATTTTTAATGACTTATGAATACAAGTTTCAATTTACAATTTTTTTTTTAAAATAAAAGTTAGTATAAAACTTGTTCTCGAAAATCTTAAGAGCATTATTTTTCATTTTTAGGTCATTAAAAGTTTTTTAAGTTTTTTTTTTTTTTTTTTTGTAATTTTTTGAAGGGCATTTTATAAGGTTTTAAGGTCATCAACATTCTGAACATTGAAAAATTTACTAATATAAGTGTAAGAACAAACCTTTTTATAGGAAATGAAATCGAAAATGGCATCTATTTCTTCTGGGTTGTCAACATCAGTCATAACAGGATGAGAGCTTTCTAAACCATCCAATGCCATCGCATCTTGACTTGTGCTTACAATAAACTGATCCATCTAAATCATCAATCAATCAATCAATGTTTTAAAGCAATGTAAACAAATATAACGGAATATCCTTCAGTACATTAGTGACATTGTCCCAGAACATTACAGAGTTCATGCAGAAATATATATATTTTTTTGAAAAGTAAAAAAATGTATCTTTCTTTTCTACAGAAATTTACACAAAATATTTGAATCATGTATTTAAATAATCACTTTTTGACGTGCTCAATTTATGCTGATAGTTTCAATTTTATTTTTGGCAGTTTATCATATTGATTTATGCGTGATTTATAATATGGAAAGCGTGGTATTAACAATATGGAAAATTCTAATAAATTTTTTTTTAAAAATCAGGTTAGTGTCATTAATTTTCAGTTTGATTAATTGAAAAAGATAATATCACTTTATTTTTTTTAATAGATTTTAAACTATTATCATTTAAAAAGAGTAGAAACTCAGCTACAAAATCATAAAAATTAAGTTGGAAAATAAATTGAAAATATTAAAAATCAATATGTTTCATTTAAACAGATGTTATCCTTATATAAAAAGACAAGAAAAATTTTATGGAATTGTAATGATCAAGCCTCTACAATATCTTTAAAACATTATTTTTTTAACTTTATTTTAGATTTTAGATAGATTTTTTATATCTCTACTCCAAAATCTGGGCCACAACTTTATTCTTTTACAGCACTTAAAGTCTTCTTAGTACCAATCTGTTCATTTTTTATTTATTATTATTATATATATATATTTTTTTGGTTGATAAAAAGCTTAAAACCAAATGGAGGCTTAGTAATAGCACACTATAAATTTTATGTTATTACCATTTGCCAGCCAGGTTCCACATGGTTTGTTCCCAAATATTCCATGAAACTAGCAAATCCTTCATTTAACCATAAGTCACTCCACCACTTCATGGTAACCAAGTTACCAAACCACTGAAAGAGAGACGTTATATTTAAATGTAACAGTTTAAATCAGCAATTAATATTTTTTATAGAATTTATCTTTAAAAACATTTACTAATAAAAGGAAGAACATTGAGATACAAGAAAGAAAATATTATACCTTTTTATTAGAGAAAATAAAGAAGTTCTGAAAGTTTTAATATAAAGTGATTTTTTATACAGTGATATATTTATGTAACGTTATATTTATATAACAGTTTAAATCAGAAATTAAAATTTTTATAGAATTTACTTTTAAAAACATTCAACGTTTACTAATAAAAGGAAGTACATTGACATACAAGGAAGAAAACACGATCCTTTTTCATTAGAGAAAATGAAATGGCAGAGCTCAGTGAATTAGCACAGATGACACCATATTTTTTCTGCATACAGCAACCCAGGTTGGACTGAAGTGGATACGAGGCAGTCGAGCTTTGGAAAGCTGGAAAAGTTGCCAACTACTACCCCATGAATCCCGATGAGTACATGTTGTTTCTCTCCCTTTCCTTATTGTTTTATATTATTATATTTTGAAATCAAGAAGTAATTGTCAAGGAAGGGTGGGTAGTTCTTGTTGTATGTGTTACCGGCAAAGTATGAAATATGAAAAGTATTACATACTTTCTCTAGGCATTGTATATAATACCTAGGCATTCTATAGAATGACAAATGCTATTTAAGCAAAGTATGAAAAAAATGTCCTGATGAGGTTATTATGTAAATAATGTGCATTTCTCAAAGAAAAAAAAATGTCATTCTGAAAAAATAATGAGAGTGCCATTGGAAAATTTTTTTTTAATTAAAAATGCATGAAGAAAAATGAATGTTGTACAAAGCATAATTTATGCCTTTCTTATCAAGATTACATGGCAATACCGTACAAACCGCAAAGTGCAACTGACAAGTTCTGAGCTTGAGGCGTGAATTAAAAATCATGTGCCTTGCCACGTGATATTCGAAACAAATTGGAGTTGTATTTTATACTTTGCTGGTTTCTCATATGGCATTCGATAGAATGCCTAGGAAATGTGTGAAATATAAATCATTTTACACATTGCCGGCTAGTTTTAGGCATTATATACTATGCCTAGGCATTCTATAGAAAGCCGGATTTCAAACTTTGCCGGTAACACATGTAATAAATTAAAGAAAAATCTATTAATAAAAATTCTATTTTATCTTTTAGCAGGTTAAAATCTTTATTTCACAATTCTTAATCAGTCAAATGGTAGTGTTGGAGTTTTTTTTACATTCTATACTTGTGTGAGTCCTAACAAAACTGCTCTTGATGGCAAGATAAATATAATTTGTGTTGCTTTGAAACAACTTCTCAGTTTTATCAACTCATTTAAAAATGCAGTCATCTTTTCTTACTCAAGAACAGCCGTTATTTCAATCGAGTCTTTAGTCAGCCTCTCCTGTAATGAATTACTAATCCTTTACTAAATTAAAAATAATTTAGCAGATGACATAAAAAGAAACAAAATCTCACTTATAATTAAAAATAAAAAAGACTATTATCACAAAATACTTATGCTTATTATTATAATTAAAAATAGGCAACTAAAAGAATGATAACAGCATTTTTAATGTAGGATTATTAGATAATTCTAACATAAATTTATTCATTTTCCTTCACTTTTTGAAAATGTTTGATTAATTTTTCTTTGTGATAAAATACCTTGTTCTTTGATCAGCTTGCATTATATTCAATTCATTTAGAGAAAATTTTTTTTATATAAATGAAAAAAAAAATGTGATTTTAATGTCATAAAATGTTTGATTAATTTTTCCAAGTGATAAAATACCTTGTTCTTTGACCAGCTTGCTTTATATTCAATTCATTTAGAAAAAAATTTTGATATAAATGAAAAAAATGTGATTTTAATGTCACGACGTTGCTGTGACATATTTGTGGATTATTCTTTATCATTCGGACTTCGATTCAGATGTCATCATCTTTTGAGATTATCACTATATCCTCTGAGATATTTCGCTAAGTAAGGTTTTTTAATTAAACATTTGATTGGGATCCCATGGTCTTATCTTGCAATCGAATCATGTAGTCAGTTGGCCTTTGAAATTTCCAGAAGACCTTAGAATTTTATGCAAAATAAACTTCGAATGCGAGATAAGACCTACGGATCACAGTCTTGTCACACCAATTGAGCGCATAAAAAAACCATGGCTGTAAATTCACAAAAAAGAAAAGAAAAATTTATACAGAGACAGAACGCCAAGTACAACTCAGCAATGCTAGGTAAGATTTCCACAGTGGTTTCCGTTCATTATAAAAATTTTATTATGAATTTTAATGCCATTTATTTATAATTATCATAATGTAATTACATAAATACATATGTTTAAATTAGATCTAATTTTGTTAAAACATTCAAAAGTTCTTTTTTCTAACTGACATAAATAAAAAGTCTATTGTGTTAACTTAATGGGGAGAGTTATTCCTCAGCATCTCCGTCACAATAATAAGAAAAAAATTGCAAATTTTTGATTACAAAAATCATAATATATTTTTTTACATCCTTATTGTAGATAATTAATAAACCACATTTAATAGACCATATTTACAACTTTATTAACAATTATTTAAAAAACCATCAACTTAATATAGTACCTGATGAGCTAACTCATGAGCAATAACAGTTGCAACATGTTCCTTGCTTTCACTGGACGTTTCCATGGGATTATATAAAATAGTAGTCATACGAAAAGTGACAAGACCCCAGTTTTCCATTGCACCAGGACCAAAATCAGGAATGGCAATCATATCTGCGAAAGCGCAGCAATTTAAGCATTGTATTTAAAATAATGTCTTTAATAAACTTTTTCATATATTTTATATAAAAATGAGACTCTTTATGAAACAATTAGGAAAGTAAAATACATAGAAGAATGAACATGACATACACTTGTAAGGTTGTTAAGTGAATAAATCGGAGTAGAAATTAAGAAAATTAACTCATTAATTTGAAGTTGGGTTTTTTTTTGTTTTTTTTTTTAAAGTTGAGAGAATTTAAATGAAAAATTATAATACAGAGAATGTGCCAAAAAAAAGTAAAGCACTCCCACAACAGTTCGATGATGGCTAGAGGGATCAAAGCTCCAAAATTTCATAAACAGTCATGATGGTCCAATATGATTAGCATTGTGCATGGACCACCTTTACTTTTAAGAGAAGCTAGTATTAAGAACGTAACGAATATTCGGGCTGGTATTTGGCCTATTCGGCAATGTATTATTTGAAAATGAAATTTTTGAGGGAGAAGTTTGAATAGACTTAATAAAGATTAATTTAAAATTGTATTCTTTTCTATTCATTATTCAAAATATATATTCATTATCCACATCTTCGTGGAATATATGATAGCTTGACCTGGGGTTGGGAATTGTGACAATTTGGGACAAAGATAAAAATATTGGAAAAAAAAGTATGAGATGATTTATGAAAAGTCCCTAATTGAGAAAAAGCTTTTAAAGATTCAGGGTGCATAGCCAAATCTTTCAACAAAAAATAAGCACTTTTTAAGCACTCAAAAATTATTTTTAAGCACTATAGACATTAAAAAAAGGCAAAATAATTTTCAAAGACTTTACATGATCATGATAAAATAACCAGCTCCTGACAAAGAACTCTATGCTTGATTATATTAGCCATTATAAAATGATCAAGAGATTTTTTGGTTGGGTATCAGAGGGTGGAAAATGAAGCCTGAAATTGAGAATATTTTGCAAAATGCAGCACAGTTGCACACAAGTGCAAGAATCTCACCAAACCCAGCTCAGTCAATGCACATGCCGACTTGCAAGTATTTCATCAAACATGTGAAATGATTGGCGTTTTCATACGCTAAGGACGGACCGCACGCTGAATGAATTGTGAAAACGTTGAATAGAACAATGCAAAAAGTACGCATCTCCATAATACGTGGCGAAAATCAACATGGAAAAGACAAAAATCTGATTTAAAAAAAAAAATTAAGCACTTTTTAAAAACGCTACGAACTATATCATTGAGTATTAAATACAATTTAAATGTAGTTGTTAAATTATAGGAATTTTGGTATGCTTACTTTGATATGACACTTATTAAATTTTGATATGACAATTATTTTGATATGATAATTATACAATATTTTGATATAATAATTAATTAAGTAGACAATTATTCTTACCTAACTTATTTAGAGGATAACTAATGTTGAAGAAATCACGAAAGAAGTGAAGTACATTAGCGGCTGTGTCGAGAGCATATTGAGCATGGCTGTACTGATCTGGTGGAACAAGAACACGAACCTTTAAACGAAGCAAATGAATCTTAAATAAGAATTGTAAATTCAAGGGAAGAAACATTTTTTTAAAAAAAGTCATCTATTAAAATTATTAGGAGAGAATGTGCAAAACATTTGAATTTTTTATGGACATTTTACATTATGTTCCAACCCAAACACTTATTTTAACCAGTTATGAGTTTTGAAACCTGTAATTATAATTTATATCTAAAGAATAATCGATTATTTAATATTATGGTTAGTTTTTAACAAATTATTTGAGTAAAATGCCCACGAAAAAATTTTTTTTTTCAAAAATAAATCTAGTTATTCTAATAACAATACATTTAATGAATTATGGAAAACATAACCATTTATAAAAATTGCAATAGCATTTCCCATCAAACTTTTCAACTTAACCCATTGACGGTGCAGCAAGTAAAAAGTCTGCACGTCAAAATTGTTTCTTTTCATGTTATTAGATAAGGAAATGGTGTATTGGGGAGAAAAATTCATCTATTTTGCTCATTTACTAAACCACAGAGGGTCAAAATAAATGAAAAATAAATTCATCATTAAAAAAAAAAAAAATTATCACGCTAACTTTTCTCAATGTTTATAACAGTTTTCCTTTTTATTGCATCAAAAACCAAAATTTTGCTTTCTTTGCTCATTTTCACCTTGTGCAGAGACGAGAAAACTAATTCACAGAACTAGACTAGATGCCACTCCAGCTCTGTGAAATCAATTGCCAGATGTAAAATGAAACTTAACAACTATTATTAATAAAATAATGAGAAAATTTCTTTCTCCAAATCAAATATTTTTAATTATTAGTTGTCCATTCAAAATAGTTAGTACAATTGGTTAATATATTCAGAATTGCTAATGAATTTTATTTACAAAGTCAGGGTTCTGGTAAAAGACGGTAAATCATTTAGGGTTTCATAGCCGAAAAAAATTTATAATCACTGCCTTAGATAATCATAAGTTGCACCATTTACAATAGGGTCTTATTCTTTGGATAATATTCATTTTGAGTTATTGTTCTCTAAATATGTTAGTTGATTGAAAATTATGAATTGTAAAAAAGTTAGTTGATTGAATTGTAAAAAAGAATAGGACACTTTTAACAATGATTATTAAATATTCACCACCTATATTATACTACATTTTTAGCATTACCGTTGATATTGAAAACTTTTTGTTTCTTATTTTTAATTTAGCTAAAAATAAATAAATATTTATAACATAAAATAAATTCTGCATAACATAAATGAAACTGTGACCACAAATACTCAGAAAAAAGTTCCTGGATATTTTCAGAACTAATTTCATAGAAATTCACTGATTTTTATAACTAGAGGCATAAATTTTATTAGTAATTTTTCAGTTTATATCTTATTATCAAATACAAAATACATTATAAAACACTTCTATAAGTTATAAGAATTGAAAATGAACATTCTTCAAAATTATTGCAAGACCAAGCTTTTTTTTGGGGGGGGGGATGAACTTTTAAGGATCTCAAACTTAAATAGATTCCCTGACTCATTGCATGTTTTAATTAAATTCCCTTTCTTAAATTTATAAAATTACTTTCATTTTCCCGGCTCCCCTTAATTTCCCTGTTATGTGGTCACCCTGTAATTTTTTATTTTATTTTCATTTCTATCAAACAGTCAAAAAATAATATTTTATGACTTTAAGGATTAAGAATGTGAAAATTACATAAATATAATGAAATAAATATAGTGAAATGAAAATACAAAATTTTAATTGGAATACTAAAATACAGCTATTTTCTTATTCAAAATTAAAATTAGAATGATCGTTAAATTGCATTGAATGATTTTTTAGCAATACAAAAAACTGGGAAATTCAGACATCTAGGATAACGATGGTCACCAGCATTCCGGATAATTAGTTTTCTACCTTACTTGCACTACTGATTCCAGTAAAAACACAGAGCAATAGGATCCTCTATATGAAGGAAATTATTTATTTCAAACACTCTTCTGAAATATGCATTATTTTCATGTATGCTATTAAATTTTTTTTATTCAAAAGTCATAATTATATACTTTTAAACTTATCTCAAATTAAAAATTTTGTAACATTTATTTAAATAATTGAAGATAAAAACTTATCGACTCCTATTCATTATATACTAATTGACTACAAATAACAATTTTTAACAGCTTATATCACATAAAACAAAGAATTAGAGAAATACATGTTTCGTGATAGATTTGCAAACTTTTTGAAGAAAAACAGTCTTTGAAAATAATTATAACTATTTTCGAAAGAATTTGATTTCATTTCATGTAGCTGAAATTTTGTAATGTCTGGCCATGCTTTTATAAAAAAATAGTGTTTGAAAACCCTAAAAACTAATTATAATATTCTATAAGAGAAAAAAGGATCAAAATAATTAAACAGCTATATCAAATTAAAAAAAAAAAAAAAAAAAAAAAAAAATTGGCAAACAACTTTCTGGGATATTTGAACCAGAAATTAATATTTCTTCCTATAAAGTAGATACCTGTATCAAGAACTATATAAAAGTATGAAAAACAGCAAAACTTAAACAGTTTTAATGAACATAAAAAAATTTTGATCTCACTTAATTAAAAAAACTTTCTCTAAAGATAAACAAAAACTGTTAATTAAAAAATTTTATTAAACTATATCTACTTTTAAAAAAAATCAAGTTAAACTTTATCCAGATATTTCTGAAATATTAATGCCAAAAATTTTTATTTCTTGACAGTTGTCATTAACCGAGAAGAACAAGACGAATGGCATGCATTTCCCTTTAAAAAAAAAAAAAACAATTTTATAAGGAAAAATATTTAAAAAAATTTTTAATCTATGTTTTTTAAATAAAAATGTGTAAATAATTTCATTTTTATCACATCTAAAACAAAAAACTTAGGAAATATCAATTTCTAGAGATATGGAAAAAAAATTAATAATATATAATCAATGAAGATTGATCATATATCACATGGAAGCAAATTAATAAAAGCGTACTAAAATACCAAAAATATTACAAATAAATAACCCATTTGCAGATATGATAACAAAAATGTAAAATACCAAAAATGCTATAAATTAATAACCAATTTGCAGATATGAACATGACTTACGTTGACTCCATCTTCATTCAGTTTCTCTAGAATTCTGAAATCGCAGACCACAAATGCCACAAGATAAGTGCTCATTTTCAATGTTTTGTCAAAAACTGTGACAGACTCTCCGTTGCCATAGGGAGCTGAGTGGGACATCTCAGTGTTAAAGTACGCAGACAGTGTTGAAGCATGGACGATGGTCAGTTTGAAAGTTGCCTTCATTGCAGGCTCATCAAAACAGGGAAAGGCTGCTCTAGCCAATGTAGGTTGAAAATGTGTAGTAGCTAAATACCTATTAAGATAAAAAAAAAAAAAACAATGTTGAAATTTACAAATATATTTAAATAGGAAAAATATTAAACAAATTTTGGTTGCTTACAACCAAGGTTGCCATATTGTCCAGAAAAAAACTTATTTCTTCCAGAACGTTGGAAAAAACTAAAAGAACTGGAAAAAATGTGTAAGTAACGGGGAAAAACGTAGGAAGACATAATAATCTCATCAAACCGAGCTCAGCAGACGCACATGCATACTCGCAAATATTTCATTAAATATGTAAAATGATTGGCCCTTTCATACGCAATGGCCCGACAGTATGCCGAAATAGATTGTGGTTGAATGAATTATGAAAATAAGCACTTTTTAAAAACACTAATTAAAAAAAAGCACTTTTACGGGGCTTTTAAAAAACAAAAATAAGCACCTTTAAGCACTTTTTAAAAACGCTATGCACTATGACTGTACTAAGATTGATTCATAAATTGTGAAGAAAAAAAATTTACCTTTTCTCTCCCTCAGCATTCTTGTATGAACTGATATAAAATCCTTCGAGCTTCTCCTGAAGAGCTTTCTTGAAATCAATCCAAAGGATGTATTCTTGATAAGGCTTCAAAGTTTCTCCCACTTCAATATAAAACTGCTCGTGAACCGGAAACTCCAGTTTTTGTATGATGGGAATCGTACGCTCCTCACCTTCGAGCACAGCCGTACGGGACAGATTCAACTCTTTCGAGTGCAAAACGATGAAATTCGTTTGCATGGTTACCATAAAGGTGATATTGACGCTACCAGTATTTTCAAAGGTGTTTAAGTTCGGATGCATAAATAAATTGTAGTGGATAGGAACAATGAAAGGGGGTAACCGGATATCGTGCCAGGGGAACGTCTCCCCGGTTTTGGATTTAGGAACTTGTTTAGATGGGGGGAGGGTTGTAAGGTGGAATTCTATTGGGGAAGTGGATATAGGACACCTTGGAATGGGTCTTGCAAAAGAAGCAATGGCAGCAATGATCAGAAGAACTGTAAGAACAGCAGCAGTGATGCAGAATGTTTGTTGCTTGGAACAAATCAGCCTTCGTATTTTATCATTACCAGAGTGGTGGGTGTAAATCACTTGCTTCTTGATGTTTTCTCCTGAAATATCGATTATTTATAAAATCAAAATTTCGACCTAAAAATATAATAAAGTACAAATAACACAATACTGTGGCGTAGCTACCACTAGGATTATCACAATTTGTAATTTTTAAACCTGGGAATGCGAATAAGAATAAATTGAGGTACATGCCATTTCGCACGTGTTCGTGATTCTGACAAAATATTCATGTGTATTATTTTTCCGAAAAAGGGACACACATGTTTATTAAAAAATTTCAGATCCTGTTATATTTTATTCTTTCTTAAGGTGTTAGTTTGCTATAATTAAGATTTTTGAAAGTGCTGATTTTACTGTAAAGATTTTTGTAAAAAGTGCTGATTTAACTATGATGATTTTGAAAAGGTACCATTTTTGGTAGGTATATTTTTGTGAAAGTACCCATAAACCACCTGTAATAGATCCTGAATACCTTCCTCTTGTTGCTCAGCTAAAACAGATTTCACTTTTGCCCAATTATCTTATCCCATTTATCACTTGAATATGACACCCATGTTTTTAGAATACTGCAGGAATTTTATAGGAAGGCATTCTTAGAATATGACGAATCCACTTTCCCTTTCTTTTCTAGATGATATTCCCAAATGTCTCTTACTTTGTCTTACTATGAAGGTCTGGGTTTGATATAGACTATTGAAAACATACATGATTGCGAAATTTTTCGACTTTAATTTTCAAGTGATTTTTAGTTGGGCTCTCCATTCAAAAATTGGGGTTACTTTGCCCACCTGTCTAAACTGTCAAAACAACTATTATGTGTCATAGAATCTGGCATTTGGGAAGATGCTGCTGATCTTTCTACTCATGACCTAATCATTTCCGATTTTAAAAAAAATAGTAGAAATAGATCGAAACATTGATTAAAATTTATTGTAAAACAAGAAACCTCTTTTCTGACCTCTAAACTAATTATTTTTAAACAAATTATGCAGTCAACACACCAGGATAAACTAAAATAGAAACTAAATGTAAAAGATACAATTGTCTTTTAGATATACCTGACAAACATTAAATAGAAGCAGTAATTACTTTTTTGCCAATTTAACGGGAATAATTGCCTGGTGCCCATCTCTTTTGGCAGTCTTACAATGGCTGCATGATAAAAGAAATGAGCTGATGGATAACTGTGGAGCTACTAATAAAGATACAAAATTATTGAGATATTAAAAAACAAGAGGACTTATGGGGTGATAACCTACTGTGATCTCTTTTTATTTTATATTATAACCATCGTTGAACAGCTGACCCAATTTTGGGTTTACAACTATTAATGTTAAACTCCATAGCCTTGTAATTTTGAACCGATCCAGAAGATAAAGAAACTCCTCGATCAGTACCCCCAGTGGTTTGATTTTTTATGGGAACATGGAGGACTTTGTGACTCGACAGATTTAACATGCATCAGTCACCATTTACTACACAGAGTCTTCAGCCTGAGGGGATCAAACCCAAGATCACTTGGACATGGGCCCAGTGCCCTACCGACAGGGCAATCCCGACTTTACTGTTATTTCTTGAATATCTCTTGTTCAGGTACTTTAGTTTGTTGAAATTTTTCAATGGCCCCAGAGATTGAAAAATTTCAGAATTGAAAAATCTGAGAAAGGGAAAGATAATTTGCCCACTTCTGTAAATAATGAGTGGATGAATCCAGCATTTATCAGACCAAATTTTTGTATTTCAAGAACTATAGCTAAAATTTTTTAATATTAAAGCTTATAAAAATACTTGTATTTAATTTCAGAAATATCTTTAAATGTAACGAAATGACATAAAATTTCGACCACAACCAGAGTTATTTTAAAGAATACTTTTTTAAAATCAAGAATTACCAAATTCTTGTCAATTAAAGCAATACATACTAAGGAAACATCTACTCCACGAAAGTTAAGTTTTTGATCAGTTTTCGGACTAGCAAGGCTAGGTAAAATTTTGTACTAGTTTGTTACAAATTAAGATTGCTAAAATTTCATTCTATGAAATATAAGCCTAAACATATGTATTTTTATTTTATCTTTTCAAAAATAATTATATTGATGAAAAACATTAAAAATCGTCTGAGAAAACAAGCAAATCATAATCGCAAAAAACATTAAAATCTTCCTTTATAAAAGAGTTAGAATCAAATAAATGTTCTGCAAGTAAAGTCTTCATCAACAAAGTTGAAAAACAATAATATATACTTTTGAATTACTTATAAGTCTGTATCTTGCACAATTTGCCCCTGTTTAGAAAACATTTCCAAGAAGTCAATAAAAAGCATTAGCCAAAGTTACTTCAGTTGTAAGGGTATCTTGGCCCACCATGTTTTTGAATTTTCACTGATACATTAAATATATATTTAAACATTGTATATCTATTTATTAAGCTTGGATCTCAGCCCAGAAAAGATTTCATCTCTCTAAATGAGTATCGTACTGAATTTAAAACCTGGCCCTGTAACCCAAGTAAACAGATGGGGATATTTCCATATCAGTATTTGTTCATGCCTACAACCTTCGCCAAGACGTTTTTAAACTTGTGATAAAACTGGAGAAAAAAAATATTGAGGTTTATCCAGGAGGGGCTAAGTGATAATTTTTTTCCAAAGGTTTTTTTTTAACGTTTAGCGTAGAAACCGATGCGGAAAGCTTTCAAACAAATAATAAAATAAACAATTTTTTTTCATCCTTCTGTAATATTTAACACTGAAAACCATTTTAAGAAAACTCATAAATTAAAATGAAAAGAGTAAATGGGTTTTCATAAATGTCGGTGTCTATAGCTCGTTGAAATGTCATCTTGATTTAAAATAAAATTTTTATTCTATGAGTAACATTTATGGAAGCTACATTTAATGAGAAAGCTAAAGTTGTACCGGTTAAAAATGCAACATCATCGACTTCTGGTTCATTCATCATAGTGAATATTTTTAAACCTTCAAAAAAGCAACAGAATTTTTGAATGTTACTTTTAACGAAGATTAATTTCGGTTCAGAGTTCTACATGCGAGCACACAATACATCTCAATTGACATATTGTTTGTTATTGTCCCTCACCCGAACCTCGCTGCCCGAACTAAACTAAAATCAAAATAGATCAACAAGTAGTCTCTTTTCAGTCAGGCCAGCGAGGAAGAATGTATTCAATCAACATCCAATTGATTATTGACTCTTTTTATTGATAAATTGATGCTGCAGAGGACATTGCGGACTATACATTATTTTGTTCGATTATATAATTTATTTGTAGCTTACATGGTAAAACTGTTTTCCTATTAATTTTAAAATAGAAGCTATAAGCTAATGTACTTTAGTTGCGGATTTTATAATCTTCTGGTATAAAATAAGCTTTTCCTTAAATTAATAAACACAAAAGCATCTATCAAGTTACTGTTTTCTGCTATAAAATTAGCTTTTCCTTAAATTAACAAAAATTATGAAGTATCTGTTTATTGAGGTAGGTTGTTACGAATTTGCATTTCTTGTAATTTTCATTGAGTAGGATTTTTAAAAGAATTATGATGAAAAGAGATTTTCTGATTGCAATCAAATATAAATTTTAAAATAAACAAAATGTTGTGTTATATCGGATTTATTTCCTTTGATTTCTCTTTTTTTTAAAACTATAATCAGTTTGTATTTTATGAATTTCTCTTCTTTTTTCGTCAGTTTAATTTTCTTGACAATGCTATCAGTTTCACGTATTTGTTTAAGAATTTTATCAATGAATGATAATAGTTAAGATTGCAGATCCATGTCTTATATCACATAAACTATTTAAAAGATTATAAAGCTATGACCCTAACTTTAAGTAAATTTTTTCCTTCGTTTAAATTTTTCGATAAATAAAATTTATTGCAGGATTTTTAATTTTACAGAGCTGTAAACAATCACAAAAACTATTTCACACAAACAAAATTATGAAACTAAATTTTGGCAAGCTATTGCCTTTATTTAATTTTTTCGAATGAGGTAAAAAAAACATTTTTATTATTATTTCTTGATTTTTTTTTTTTTTTTTTTGTCTATAATGTGCTATCTCTATGGCATTCTGAAAGTAAACAAAGCTTCTGAAATTTACAAAATATATAAATTGCTCTAGATTCATAGTTTCTGAAATCGAGAAATTATTCTGGGCTTTATGATTCAAGCTCATCTGATTTCTAATCATTTAAATTTTGCAAAAAGTTAAATTTTATAAGAGCAAGTTTAATTTGACTTGTTTATATATTTATTTATTACAAAATTTTTAATAACGATCATTAATGTAATTAATAAATACCAAAAATGCAAAACTTTTTTTTGACAGCTGAGCACAAAAACTTAAAAATGCCATGCTAGAGGCCAACATTAGTAAGCAAAAGAAGAAAAAAAAGTGTAATGACAAAAATGTTAGATGTATAATATATTAATTGGATTATGTGCATATATTTGTAAAATTATAATCATAATATTGTTTGAAATTTGTAAGAAATGGTTCAGGCTTGCTCTACATAAAGAGTAAATAAAAATGCAAAATGACCAGTTAAAAGGAGGAGAGATGAAACTTTATTTTCTAAGGTAGCTGTATTTTTTCCAACGCTGTAAAAAAAGGAAAATTTTTTTAATTATATAACCTCAACTTCTCACACTGGTAAAGTTGGCTCACATGCATTAACACCTTTCTTAGAAGCAGATCTGCAAGTGCAAAAATCTTTGCAAGATCGTGATGTTGAGTGAAGAATATTGCAGCTCCTGGGTACAACTTGTACTAACAGGTTAAAGAATCGCAGTTAAACTCCATTGCTGATTCCTTAGACATCGTGCATGATAATAATGTTACATTGGCTGATGCTTTTCGAGCAATTGTAGTTCTAAATTTTTCTTTTTCTTGATTATCTCTAATTCTATTTTCCGATTCCTCGATTATTCTTTTCATAAGATTCAAGTACAAACTTAGGTACTTTTTAGAATTTATCAGTATTTTTTACAAAATTAATTACTCCTGTAATTGGCATTCTTTATGTTATTATGTCTTATAACTCAGTAACAGCAAGATGCAAATCAACTTTCCTCATGTTTTTAAACATCTTGAAAATAAAATTCATAAAAAATAATATATTTTGGGATTATCCTGCCGACCATTTGCATTGAACCTGATATCGCTAAAAGGTTTCTGCACCAATAACCGCAAATCTTTATCATATTTACTATGTAATTTCTTACTTTGTGATTTAGTTTTCTTTAGCAGGTTGGAAATTTTTTTTTTTTTTACTCTGCTGCAAAAGTTTTCAAATTTGGGACTGCACAAGGATAATGACTTGTTTATTTGCACTTAAAAAGTTATCAAGGATTTTTGGCTGCTAAAATGATTTATAATATTACATATGCTAAGATTCAAGAATAATTCAATGTGTAATTATATTAAAAAAAAGATAGAGGTTTTTACTTTGATTTGATTCTTCTTATTACACTTTTTTATTTCGTATTTTTACACTTACATTATTATTTCATAAATTCAATGTGTTTAGAATGTTTATTTTTAAAATTGCTTTTCATTATGATGGCGCTAAAGGATTTGCGCATTTTGGACAGCTTTGACAGGATAATCCCAAAGTACTAAATATGATAATGCAGATTATGTGATGGGAGTAACTGATCATAAAAGATATTCACAAGTGGTTGCAGGATTCCTTTTTGCTTTCAGATACATACAATAATCAAATCCAAAGGTTATTGAATGATCGCACAGACCAGGTATACTCATGTAATGAATAATATACATATAAATAATTTTAAATGAATTGTAAGAGCTCTTAAGAGCAAGAATCTGAGAAACTTTCACACCTAACATTATGGGGTGATTCATGCCATCTCAGATTTTCTCCAAAAAATTACTATATGTTACACATCTTGTCAAAAGACAAAATCTAAAATTTTTTGCCCCATTTTTTATGGCCCCCCTAAGTTCAGAGCGTTGCAGGGAAATTTCAGCGTTTTTGCACTACATGGAAATTGCAATGACCTACAGCTCTTAGCTCAAACAAAGTGCCTCCAAGTTATTTAATTATCTGAAAAGTAAGGATGTTGGACTTTGTAAAATAGGTGAAAAGTTTGTGGCAAGTTGTTGCCACAAGGTCAACGACGGTCGTAAAAAGAAGCGTTTTTGATGTTTTTTGCAATTTTAACGATTAACTATAGCTTGCGCCTTCTAGTTGCCACGGTAAATAATGTGTCATTTGAAAGATAAACAAAAACACTTTCAATAATTATTTATATAATTGAGGCATATTTAAGGCGCTCTTAATTATTTGAAGTTGAAATTTGAAAATTTTCAAATTTTACCAATATTTTAACAGTAATAACTTTTTGCGGCATAAATATATTGAAATAATTTTTTTACCTTTATTTTAATCCATTATTAGTCTATCCAAAAAAGTAAAATTTATTGAGGCATGTAGCTTTAAAAAAATTAAAACATTTATTTAACATACCATGTTTTGGTATTTTCTTTCTCGAAGCAACTTACTCGAGCACTTTACTTTCTATATGCATTTCACAATAAAAACCGATATTTTTAACATTTAATTGTATATAATCTTGTTGGTTATCCATTTAAAATAATATTTTATTATGATTGACATTTACAATTTGTATAAAACAGAAATACATAAAGGTAATGCTGTAAAACATTTGTTTTGTAAATACAAAATGCGTGTGAATTATTTAATAGTTCCTTGTAAAACAAGTTGGATGCCTTTTAAGCTTGGGACAGTAAAAGGATCCACACCGGATAGTTGTATATATATTCAGGCCTTATTTAAGTAGTTTCGTCAATTTCTCTTCTTAATTAAACAGAGCTGAATTACTATATATTTTCCATATATTTGTTAATAAAAATTTATATTTTTAATGAATTTTGATAAGAATGAATTGTAAAAGTAGTTGTATTTAGTTTCATTATCTAAAATTCTTTAGGGACTAATCCAATAACTTCATCAATTTTGATGTCAAAAGTTAATTAAACTATTAATAACAATTTTTAATTTTATACATGAAAAACACTGTATCTCAACTCTTTCTTGTTTTTGTTGTAAAATTTTGCAAAAAAATAACATCACAACTCTACTATTTTCGTTGTTTATGCTTTTATCACCAATTAGTTATGTCTTCTGGATTATCAGAACAATACTTATTTTGAGTCAGAATAAATTTATTAAAAAATTAATCTAACTACAAGTATAGTAATGGAAAATTGCAAGTAAAGTAAAGAACATGAAAAATAGTACTGCTAAAGATGAAATCTTCTATGATTTCAAAACTGCAAGCAAAAATATTAGAGAATACATGCAGCATATAATGAGAGGAGTTCAACAAGAAAAGGCAAAGGCAGCAGCACTGCAAGAAACAGACAAGGAAACAGCCTTTTGGCTTCAAGACTGGTCACAAAAAATTCTACCACAAAACTATCGTGAAAAAGAACAGGACTATTTTGGTAAAAGGGGCATGTCAATGCTTGTTGATGTGTTTGTTACATAAATTAATAAATATTTGAAAAATCAACTAATTTTACTATTCTCGAATATTGTGATCAAGACGCATTGTTAACTTGTTCAAAGATGCATTGTTAACTTGTTGGTGTTTTTCAAAGCATACATTAAAGCAGTTTACGGTAGATTTTCCAAGCATGAAGAAACTACACATGAAGACTGACAATGCAGGCTGTTATTCTGGCAATATATGCAGTGAAAGATGGTATCTGATGGTGAACTTGGGGATAAAAATACTTAGGCATGACTATAATGAACCCCAGAGAAATAAAGATCAAGCTGATTGAGAGAGTGCAATTGCTAAAATATTTATTAGAATATATGTATGTGAAAGTCATGATGTAATATCAGCTAAAGTACCAGTTGTAGAAATCAATAAAGAAAAATGCTCAGTTGAAAGTGTAAAGATACATGAAATACAGTCATACCCTTCTGTGAAATTTGAATCTAACAATATTTTTTATGAATTATGAATCTAACGATGTATCAAAATATTTTGAAATTGGTCCAGGAAAAACAGTTCCTTATAACAACATAAAATTTAATTGTAGCATTCAAACAGTAATCCGATTCAGCACAAAACAAAAGTTAGACAAAAATCAAAATCATAAATCGATTTCTCTTAGCCGTAAGTCTGTTAACTTCATATTTTGTCCTGAAGACAACTGCACTTTTGCATTTGAAATTACAGATGAATTGTCTTTGCATATAGCAAGAGGAGAACATACTACTCCAAAATTACTATCAGGAGTGGACAAAGCTAAAAAAAATGGAGACCGTAACAAAAAAATAAACTTCCAAACTACTAGATTTTTTTAAATTGCTGGCACATCTAATAGAAATGAAAACTTCTCAATTATGGTATCGCAACTGGGATGGGCACTGAAACCAAAAAGAAAAATTATGCGACTGAATCAAAATCAAAAACAGTTTCTACAACAATGATTTTTAAAGGAGATATAACAGGTAATAAAAATTACTGCACAGAATGTTGTCAAGATGATGAGACTTGTTTCAGTAGATGGAAAGAAAAAGTTTTGCCCAGAAAAAAGTATCTTACAAATGAACAAGTGATTTCAGCAGAATAAAAGGAAAATGTATAGATTTTGATACTGTGAGAGGAGAGAAAAATGAATACGAATATCATCTTTTAGTAGCTGCAACTGAAGAAAATGATGTTTGTTATGTTTCTAATTTTATGTAATTTTTTTATTTAATGTTTTCAACAGTTAACAATTTCGTAAAAAATGTAATATAGCTTTTCAATAAATTTTGGAATTTTCAGAGGGATTTTAGGCAATGGATAAAAAAATTTGAAAAAAAGGACAGTGAACTTCATCTTCATTCATTTTATGCTGTAATGTATGACAGACAATTTTACATAGAAAAAATTCTAGAAGACTGTGGAAATGATTCATTCAAGATGAAATTTCTACACCAGAGAGGAGCTCAAAAATTTCAATGGCCGATATGTGATAACATTGACACTGTACATTGAAGCCCATCTTTTTTGGTCCTATACAATTACCCAGTGTGGATCATTTACTGTCTCAAGCTTAAAAGGCATCCAACTGTTATACAAGAAACTATTAAATAAATAATTCACACACATCTTGTAGCTACAAAACAAATGTTTTACAGCATTACCTTTATGTATTTCTGTTTTATATAAATTGTAAATGTCAATGATAATAAAATATTATTTTAAATGGATAACGAACAAGATTATATAAAATTTATTGTTAAAAATATTGGTTTTTATTGTGAAATGTATATAGAAAGTAGAGTGTTTGAGTAAGTTGCTTCAGGAAAGAAAATACAAAAACATAGTATGTTAAAAAAATGTTTTAATTTCTTTAAAGCTACATGCCGCAATAAGTTTTACTTTTTTGGATAGACTAATAATGGATTAAAATAAAGGTAAAAAAATTATTTCAATATATTTATGCCGCAAAAAGTTATGACAGTTAAAATATTGGTAGAATTTGAAAATTTTCAAGTTTCAACTTCAAATAATTAAGAGCGCATTAAATATGCCTCAATTATATAAATAATTTTTTAAAGTGTTTTTGTTTATCTTTCAAATGACACATTATTTACCGTGGCAACTAGAAGGCGCAAGCTATAGTTAATCGTTGAAAATTGCAAAAAACATCAAAAACGCTTCTTTTTATGACCATCAGTGACCTTGTGGCAGCAACTTGCCACAAACTTTTCACCTATTTTACAAAGCTCAACATCCTTACTTTTCAGATAATTAAATTACTTGGAGGCACTCTGCTGAAATTGTCCTGCAACGTTCTGAACTTTGGGGGGGCCATAAAAAAGAAACAACTCAACTTTGGGGCAAAAAATTCTAGATTTTGTCTTTTGACAAGGTGTATAACAACTGGTAATTTTTTGAAGAAAATCTGAGATGGCGTGTATTTCAAGTGTGTCACTCTCTCAGATTCTTGCTCTTAATTTTTGAATCATATATAAATAACTCAATGCTCTTTCCTCTCACAATGCGGCTACGTGTCTCATCGCATTGTTGTTCACCGAACAGTTACAATAATTACAAACTGTGAGCACTACTAAAATGTGGGTAAACATAAAACAATTGTTAAACATAAAGTATCATTACATTGATGAAACGTAACAACAACAAAAACTATTTTATTCTTCATGTTTTAGATTTAAAAAGATCATTTTACATTTTGAAACATTTTAATGATTTCAATATAATAACTTACCAATGTGTCATTTTTTCCGAATATCAAGAAATTTATTTTCTGTATCCCTATCCTCACCATCTTCATTTGTTTCTTCTTATTAACCTTACCTTATTAGTCACTTATTAGTTTTCCTTATCTTATTAAAGTATCTGTTTTCTACATCCCATCCTCACCATCTTCTTTTGTTTCTTCTTATTAACCTTACCTTATTAGTTTACCTTACTTTATTACAGTACCTACATCCTTATCTTATTTCAGTACTTATTTTCTGTTTCCCTATCTTTCCCATCTTTTGTTTCTTTTTATTAGTCACTTATTAGTTTACTGTACCTTATTAGTCACTCCCTTTTTTTCTTCATCGTAAACTGTTTGTAATTTCTTTGGAATTCCTGTGTTTCTCTTTTATTCTTTATTTTCAAAGTTAAGAAGTTGTAGAAATGATGATGTATGTCTTTTTATGTGACATGTTTTGCTCTTTTCTCAACGTTTAGTTTTATTCAAATTTGTAACAAATTTTAGTAACCATTCCTTTGATATAATGTTTTCAAAAATTATTTTAGGTTTGACCTTCTGATGTTCTGGAGAGGATAGTTTTGTTGCAACAATGGAAAACATTGTGACACTCCTTTTTGAAGTGCATTAGAGAAGAAGTGAACTTGTAATTGTTTTCAATAATTTTGCTCTAAAATGAATTCAATGAGGGCTGTAACCCGCATATCTCCGGTTAATATGTGGTCAAACGAAGCATTTTCCAAACTGACCTCACCAGAACAGTTTGGAAAACCGTACAAAGTTGAGGTATGCTTTGTGAATGATCCACGCACTGGAATACAATACAGAATGGAAACTTCTTACATTTTTGAAAATGACGATTCTACAAATCAAGATATGTCTCTTCAATGTAAACAGGTACCTGGCCTCATTCCTGCTGATACATCTAGTGCAGGAGATAACCAAAATGTTTACTTTTTAAATGTGCCAAAAGAGATAAAAAATTCTACACTTCCATCTCTGTTGGGCACTCAAAATACCTTATCAAATAAATCGGGCAGTAAAAGCTCTTGTCTAAAAGAGGGTCGAAGAAAATCGTCAGAAAAAAAAGTTCAGAGTGAGTCAGATATTAGTAAAAAACTATTAGAACCTATATTGCAGTATTTTGTTGAAAATGAATGCCTCATTTGTGGATTCATAGCGTTGTATGAATCTGACCTTGACAGCATCAAACACATGACGACTCATATTCGTCACGATTCTTATTTCTGTGACTGTTGCCGAAAACCGTACATCTCCGCTTCTGAGCTGTATAAGCATAAGATCGACAAATCTAAAAAAAAGCCGTACGTTTGTGAAGTTTGTGGCAAAAAATTTAAAAGGAATTACTTTTTAACGTCACATATTCGGGCTGATCATGTTGCTCTTCCTTCTTCAACAAGCAATTCATCTCAACAGCAACCTGCTGTTTCATCTGCTGAAGAAACTAAACAGGCACCTAAACAAAGTGTTTTTAATGATTTTTCTGAATTAAAACAAAAATCTGATAAATTTGATTTGAATAACAGCCCACAGTCAAAATTAAAATCTACTGTAACCTCTTTAGTTAATTCTCCTCAATTAAACCCAAAATCTACTTTGGTTATTGTTCCTCATTTGGAACAAAAATCTGATACATCTGCTTTAGTTATTACTCCTCTACTAGAGCACAAGTCTATTGAATCTGCTTTGGTTATTACACCTCAATCGAAACAGAAATCCGATAAATCTTTTATTGCTCCTCAAATAGAGCAAAAATCCAGTAAACCAGCTTTGATTATTGCTCCTCAATCAGAACAAAAATTTGATATATCTGTTTTAAAAAATTCTTCTAAGGAAAAAGAAAAATCAGATATGTCTGTTTTGAAAAGTTCTTCTAAAGACAAAGAAAAATCTAATAAATCTGGTCTGAATAATTCTCCAAAGTCAAAACAAGCATTTCAACAGTCTGCCTCAAGTAATTCTCCTGAGCACTTTTCTTCTGAATCAAATATAAAACAAGTGCAAAATAATATCATGACATCTAAAAATTATTTTCCTGAGAAAAAGAAACTAATTAATCCTGCCTTTCGGTGCACAATTTGTCATAGGAAGTTTAATTCTTTAAAGTTTATTAGCGATCATAGAAGATGCCATGGCGGTATTGAAAGATTCAAATGCTTAATCTGTTTTAAGCATTTTTTCAATAGTGGAGTTTTAAAGCATCATAATCATGTGAAAATATCTAGAGCTTCGTACAGTCATTCAAAGCAAAATTCACAAAAATTTTCGATAAAAGAACATCCATTCAAAAAAATATCTGCTAGTTCTACATCAAGTAATTCCCTTCCTTCAAAATTAATGCCTACTAAATCTGATTTGAATAATTTTCCACAATCAAAGCAAAAACCAGCTCAATCTGCTTCAAGTAATTCCTCGTCATCAAAACAAATTGCTGCTAAAACTTCTCTGAATATTTCTCCTACATCAAAATTATCATCTACTAAATCTCCTTTGAGTAATTCTCCTCAATCAAAATTAGTATCCTTTAAATCTCCTTTGAGTAATTCTCTTTCTTCAAAACAAGGTATATCTGTTTCAAGTAATTGCCTTACATTAAAACATGGTAAATCTCCTTTGAGTAATTCTCTTCCTTCAAAACAAGATCTCTCTGATTCAAGTAATTCTCTTTCTTCAAAACAAGGTATATCTGGTTCAAATAATTCCCTTCCATCAAAACAAAAGCCTGATAAATCTCCTTTGAGTAATTCTCTTCCTTCAAAACAAGATCTATCTGATTCAAGTAATCCCCTTCCATCAAAACAAAAGCATGGTAAATCTCCCTTGAGTAATTCTATTCCTTCAAAACAAGATCTATCTGATTCAAGTAATTCCCTTCCATCAAAACAAAAGCATGGTAAATCTGCTTTGAATAATTCTCATTCAAAACAAAGACATGGTATTCCTTCTTTAGGTAATTCTCCTCAATCAAGTAAACATAATTCTCAACGCACTAAGAAAAGTGATTCAAGATTGAAAAAGATCATTCAACCTGCCTTTGGTTGTACGATTTGCCATAGAAAGTTCCATTCTTTACAATTTATCGGGGATCATAGAAGATGCCATGGGGGTATTGAGAGGTTCAAATGTTTGATCTGTTTTAAGCATTTCTTCAACAGCGGAATACTGAAGCATCATCATCATATGAAAACTATTTCTGATAGCCTAAGGTGCAAAACTTGCAAAAAATTCTTTCCTTCGACTACAAGTCTAGAAGAACACAGCAAATGCCATAAAAGAAAACAATTGTTTTCTTGCCCCATTTGTAATGAAAAGTTCTATCTGGAGAGTAAATTGTTAAAACACAAAAAGTCTGTACATCACAACTTATATGGACTTGTATGAAGAACTAGGGCTCTTGCTGGCAGATAATAAATTCTTGATTTCAATTACAAATTTTAGTTTGAAATTTTTATTATACAAAGGAACAATAATATGGTGTGTAGTGTTTTTAAAAAGTGCTTTATTTTCCCTTTTTGAAACTGAGTTTTTTTCTCTTTAAGATGTCTATTTTCACCACATATTATGCAAAAGCGAATTTTTCACGTTGTTCTATACAATGTTTTCACAATTCTTTCAACCACAATGTAATTCGCGTACTGTTTGTCCATAGCATATGAAAGGGCTATTCATTTTACATGTTTGATGAAATACTTGCGAGTTGCACGTGTGTCTACTGAGCAGGGTTCGGTAAGATTATTGCACTCTCGTGTGCAACTCTGCTGCATTTTGCAAGATATTTTCTGGCTTCATTTTCCACCCTCTGATATCGAACTAAAAATTCTCTCGATCATTTATAATGGCTAATATAAACAAGAAAAGAGTTCTTTGTCAGAAACTAGTTATTTTATCATGATCATGTAAAGTGTTTGAAAATTATTTTGCATTTTGTTAATGTATATACTGCTTACAAATATTTTTGAGTGCTTAAAAAGTACTTAAAAGGTGCATATTTTTTGTTGAGAGATTTGACTTTGCACCCTGAATAAGCCGATACGGAAAATGCAAATTAAATTTAATTCACAGTTTTCAATCAGAAAAATGAATTATACAAATTTAATTCATAGTTAATTTCATATTATAAAAATGAATTTCAGATCAGAGTACGATTAGTATGTTATAATTATTAGATATTAGAATGAAAATATATACTGCATAACCAAACAATAAGATTAAATAATGTATGACTTGTCAGGCTCGAATCATATGTGTTTCTAGAATCAAGTATTTTAATAAGCCTGAAAATATAAAGACTATAAAATTAAAAGAACCCTGGATCTTAAGAAATGTCAAGGGAAAGTGAAAAACTGATGTTTGTTTATTTCATTGTTTATCGGTTTGAAAATCACTTTGACTTTTTATTATTAAGTTATTTTATGAAGAACTTGTAATATTTCAGAGTATAAGCGGAGAGAAAGTTTTATGAATTTAATAGCCAGTCTAAAGAAGAGAAAAAAAATAAATAAGCAACTTCACTATCTTCTTGGGTTTTAAACTACCTTGACAATTTAGTTAATTTGTTTACTCTTGGTCAGAAATAAAAGTTCCATGATTGAAAGAAGATTGAATCTTTTTCTGAAAAGAAAAGACTGAAATGGAATATTTCTTTCCTATTGTCATTTGTCAGTTGTTTCCTTTTCAATTGATGTTTTTAAGTATATTTTTATTCAACTGTTATTTTATGTATTTATATGTTGAGTAAGTAATGTTTTACCACACTTAGCGATCTATCGTTAATGCTTTTTAGATTTCTTAAACTTAATATTAAAAAAAAAGTTTCTAAAAGAAATGTGGTATGCTTTTTTAGATGTAAAATGACTCACCCAAATCTTTGATGTGAAGTGGTGACAACTGCTAATAGTGTACTTTATAATTAATTCATTTTTCATTTGATTTATAGCATTTATTAATGTAGCTTCTGTTAAACATAAAATATTTTAATACAATGGCACACAGTATGAGGGGTCTGTCTAGACATTTTGTGAAAGGTCCTGTTTTTGTAAAATTGTGAAAAAAACTATTGTAAAATATAAAATAAGTGAGTATAAAATATAAATAATAATTTGTGAATATAAAATAAGAGTTAAGTCATATTCTTTCAACCTGGGTCCTGCTTTTGTGAATTTGTACAAATAGGGTCCTGTTATTTGGTATTTAGCCTATACTGCTCGACACAGAATATTCATTTCGGACGAATAATGGAAACAAAATCACTCACATTTTTAATAATTTCAATTGACATATTTTAAATAACACAACTTAGTTATGTATCACGACTAATATGTCACACATTAAGTAAACTTAAACAATTCTTAAATTTATAATATTTTATTTAAATAATTGCCAGAAATTAATTTTTAATTGCATAATATTCTATTAATTTTATGAATATATATAAATTGATCAATTATTTATTTACAAAAATAAAATTATGATTTAATATTAATAAGAATGCACACGATGTTTGTAAAAGTTGTAGAAATATTTTCTTGTAATACTACATTTGGAATTTAAACTTAGGAAAACTTAGTTTGTCTCGAACCGTCTTTCTCCCCCACCCCTCCGGGAAGGGTTTATTCGATCAACAAAACAATAATGAAGATAAATTTGTAAAGGGTCCGATTAAAAAATAAATTATTTTGTGAAGTGTCTGTTTTTATAAAAAAATATTTTGCGAAAGGTCCGTTAACGGACCCAAATTTCTTCTAAACAGACCCCTGAGTATATTCAAAAGGTTTTATTTTTATCATCAGGGTTTAATTTTTGATCATTCCATAACTATGATATAATTTATGTACTATAATTTGGAATAAAAGAATCTCTAAAACTTTTTGATATTCAGTGATAATTTTTTTATCTCCATATTGAACCCCTAAAAGAAAAGTAACTCCTAGATTCTTCCTGGAGCTTTTTTAATTACAATGTAGCTACATTTGTATATCTTGCATTTTTTTTTATTAACCGTGTAACGATTGGTTAATTTTCAAAAAAATGGTCATAAAAGTGTCTATTTTGCCAAATACACATATTTGATTAGTGCTGACATCTAGTTTAAAATAAACTAACTATCTACAATTACCTTAAAAATATCCTGGTATTTCCATCTGGAATGTAATGTCAGAAATAAAATGTTTTTCGGGCAAAAGAAATGAATTAGTTTTATTCTTACTGCTGTACACTCCAACCCGGAAATTTCACGGGAGCGAGAAATAGAGGGCGAAACCTCACTCCATCATTTTCACGGGAGTGAGAAGGAAAGGGTTAAATTGAAATTCTTTTAATTATAAAAAATATATATTAAAATGAAAAATGATTTTGAATATGTATTAAATTGAAATTTTATACCATAGAGGAAATCTTATGCAACTGAGAAAAACAGATTACCATAGATTCTTGATTATAATCTCTATAACTCGAAAATATTTCTACCATCTTTATTTATTATTTCCCCCTTTTTAAATGAAAATCTCAATTTAGAATTTTTTTTTTTTTTACTTTATATTTAAGTAATAGAGAGGATTAAATTCTCGAGAGGATTAATTAAAATTAATGTTATTTCCTGCTCTGATTACATCAATTTTAAATAAACTGCTTGTTATATGTTTTAAATTTTGTTAGAACTGTTATTGCAACCTTGTAGCCATTGACTCTTATTTCCATACATTTTGATAACCACTTTTAAAATAATTTACACTTTTGAATTGTAAAAAAAAAGTTCTTTATAATATGTTATTTTAATGTTTTTTTTTTAATTGAAACTACCAAGACATTTATATGAAATAATTTAAAAAATTGAATTAAATTCCAGATTCTTCTGAAAAATTATTGATTGATTTATTCATACTGTGATTTTAAGAATGTTTCTAATTTTTATGTGTAATTATGCATGACATTCAAATATATTCAATTATTTATTTGAACTTCATGTAGTTTTTTGGAAATTATTAGTTAATTCTGTAGTTTATTAGTTATAATGTTAATTCCTTATATTCCCTCCTTTTTCTCCTCATTCTGACTTTCACATTTATTTTATGTTATTTACCAGGAAGAAAAATTTTTTCAAAATTGCAAAACCAAAAAAAAAAAAAAATTTGAAAAAATCCCAGAAAATATTTTTTTATTTTCAAAATTTCAATTGATTTTGGTAGAATTGTAACTTTTTTTTTCTTATAAAAAGTTTGTTTTTCTAAAGTTATAATTGTCGAATATTATTAAGCAATGGTGGCATTTCGTATTCAAGCATCTGAGCAAATTATATATTTTTTTTAAATTCTTATACTAAAAATTTTTTTTTATATTGTAAAAATAGCAATTTGCAAAAATTTTAATAATCTTTATTTTGTAGTTGTCTTTCATGCGAAAACAATAACCAGCTTTTTTATTTAAACTTATAACTAAGCTTTTTAAAAAAAGAATTTATATCTGCCAAGTATTCTTCATATAGTAAGTGATAAAATGTTGCCAATTTGAAAAAAAAAAAAAAAAAAAAAAAAACTAATTATAAACCTAAAATCTGAAAAAGTCATTGAAATAAAATAATTTAAACAATTAATATTTTTATCAAAAAAAAAAAAAAAATACATAATATGTCTCATTAAGTTTCTCATCTCCCCCCTTGCCAAAACCCCACAACATTTTATCATTTACTATGATTGGAGTACTTAACAGTAACTATATGTTTTTTGATTATCTTGATTGTGAATTTTTCAGCTATAACAACTGTGTTGTTTTCATTTTGTCATTTGCTTTTATTTATGAATTTTAAGAAAAACATGTTTAAAAAAAAATTATAAACTTGTATTTTTAAAATATTTCTTATAAATTATTAATATTTTAAGAACGAAAAGTTTCTTATTGTAAAATGTATTGTTGTTGTTGTTATAAATAAATTCTTAAGTTTTATTGCAATTGCCTCTTTTTTTTTTAAGCTCAAATTTCATGTAAGATTTCATGCTTTCTTCCTTTTCTAATTAAAATTATACATGTTCATTTTCTTATTTTTCACGTCTCTGATGCAGTAGTTATAAATTTGGTGTCTAGGTTATGTTAAGTGGCTATCGGACGAGAACACTTGCATTGGAGTTTATATCACAAAGAACATCTATATTATCAAACCAAAGGAAATTATTTTAAACTTATTAGGGGGCCCACAATGTGGCACAGTTACAATTCAGGGGCACAGAACAATACGGTTCTATTCAAACATAGCAGGTAGTTAATTAAACCGCTTGTTACCAGTAGGACAGCCATAGCCTGACAAAGGCAGGGGCAGCCGCCCCGGGCCCCCAAATCGAAGAGTTTATATTACACTTCCTTCTTTAATGAACTTTTTTTTAAACAAAATATCAGTACAAAGTAAAATCCGTCAGTTTTATGTTAGCTTCTTCATTAATCTATCGTATGAACACAAACTATATTTGGTAAATCCATAGCTTTCTAGGGCGGAATTCAGCTTAAATTTCACAACTATGATGGACAAATTTGGCCCATCAAAAGCCTGTATTTTTACATTTCGCAAAATGCGATATTCATACAAAAATACAGGCTTCTGATAGGCTTAATTGAGCCATCGTAATTGTGAAATTTTTGCCGAACTCTGCCCTAATGTCAGCAAGGATATGAATTTTTCTCAGTTAGATGAGAAAGTTAACAATCAGAAAAATGCATTTGGCATGATGGACATAGAATTGAAAGAAAATCAATAACAAGGACAATGATATTTCGCCTGACCATTGGGGGGGGGGGGGGTGGACTTTATAGCTATTTTAGGTTCTAGTCATTTTTCTTGTTATTTTTAATGAGGTGAAAAATTTAAATACTTCCATAAAGTTAGGTTCTTCATTACTGCAAAAGTGAAGCAGAGGGGCCCCCCCAAAGAGGTTTTTGCCCCGGTCTAAATGGGCAACAGGTGGCTTAGAGCAGAACTCTCTACCTATGGCAACACTTCACATGCTTTCACCATGAGCGTGTGGAGAGTCATAGGAGGAGGAAATGGTTCTGTCTTGATTTTATAATAAATTAAAATCTTTTAAGTTGGGAAACTATATGGAACTGAAAACTACATCAAATATAGCTCTAAAAGAAATCAGGGAAATTTAAAAAAAAAATTGTTTAAATTAAAAGTGAAAAAAAATTACGAAAAAGAAAATATATCATACCATAGTATATTCCTATACAACTGAAAAGAGGAGGAGAGGGAAGGGAGAATGGTCAAAGTCTTCCTTGATGGAACCGGTCTTCACCCCAGATGGCGTATTTGAGCATTGCGATCGCCTATAAAAGCGTTAAAAATGAAGAAATTAATGCTTGTATACTACATGTATACACGCCCCCCTTATTATTAACATATAACTTTAAAACTCGGCTAGATAGTGTATTATAACATGCTATATTTCAGTAACAGGGGAAATAATTGTACACAAATTAATGGCTCAATATGGTTTCATTGAAAATTAAGCAGGAAAGTACTTAAAAAGTTTGTAACAGGTGCCAGATAATCTGGTGTGGCCTGTAGGGATAAGGATTGATTTTGGATCAGAATCGAATGAGATCTCTGAATTGATTCGGTAAGCAGTGATTCAAATCAGTTGATTTTATCGAAATGGATTTAAATTATAATGAATAGTTGTTTCTAAAATTTAAGTTAGTCTTGTTTCGCGTTTATGGTATGTTATATACACAGGGCCCGACTCAACGTAATTGTTATCGGCTTAATAGGGGGCCCACAATGCAGTCATATAGGTTACTGTGTTTGTATACTTATAAGAGTGTGTTAAATATCTCTAAAATGAGGAAATTCGAAGTTAATACTCTTTATTATATCAAAAGCCTGTACCTCCCCTCAATATTGACCCCTAATATTTATATTGGAACAGGTATTATATTACCGAGTAGTAGTGTACCCTACCAGAGGAAACAATAATGAACTTAATAGGTATATATATACTTATAAGAGTGTGTTAAATAGCGCAGAAATGGGGAAATTCAAAGTCTCTTCATTATATCAAAAGCCTGCATCTCCCCTTAATATTGACCCCTAATATTTATATTGAACCAGGTATTATATTACCGGGTAGAAGTGAAAACTAAGAGGGGAAAAATTATAGGCTTAATAGGGGGCCCTCAATGCAGTCATATAGGTTACCGTGCATATTGTACTTATAAGAGTGTCTTAAATAGCGTTGAAATAAGCAATTCGAAGTCAATATTCTTTATAATAACAAAAGCCTGTATCTACCCTTAATATGGACCCATAATATTTATAATAGAGCAGGTATTATATTACAGGGTACTAGTGTACTCTACCAGAGGAAACAATAATGGACTTAATAGGGGGCCCTCAATGCAGTCATATAGGTTACCGTGTATATTGTACTTATAAGAGTGTCTTAAATAGCGTTGAAATAAGCAATTCGAAGTCAATATTCTTTATAATAACAAAAGCCTGTATCTACCCTTAATATGGACCCATAATATTTATAATAGAGCAGGTATTATATTACAGGGTACTAGTGTACTCTACCAGAGGAAATAATAATGGACTTAATAGGGGGCCCTCAATGCAGTCATATAGGTTACTGTGTATATATAAATATAAGAGTGTGTTAAATAGCGTTGAAATGAGGAAATTCGAAGTCAATATTCTTTATTATAACAAAAGCCTACATCTATGCTTAATATTGACCTATAATATTTATATTAGACCATGAATTATATTGCCATGTACTAGTGTACCCTACCAGGGGAAACAATTATAGATTAAACAGGGGGCCCACAATGCAGTCATACAGGTTACTGTGTACAAGAGTGTGTTAAATAGCACTGAAGTGGGGAAATTCAAAGTCATATTGCCGGGTAGTACTGCAATCTCTCAGGGGATACAATTTTAGGAGACACCCCTCTCACACACACCCCGTTGACGACGGGCCTGATTACTGTATATATACACTTATAAGAGTGTGTTTAATCGCTTTAAAATGAGAAAACTCGAAGTAAATATTTTTTATTATAACAAAAGCCTCTATCTCCCCTCAGGGGATACAATCTGTAAGCCAGCAGGTTACTGTGTATATATACTTATAAGTGAGTGTTAAATCGCGTAAAAATGAGAAAATTCAAAGTCAATACTCTTTATTATATCAAAAGTCAGCACATCTCCCCTTAATATTGACCCATAATATTTATATTGGACCAGGTATTGTATTACCAGGCAGTAGTGTGCCTTAACAGGGGAAACAATAATGGGCTTTGTAGGGTAGCCACAATGGTAGTCATATAAGCTATTGTGTAAATAAGAGTGTGTTAAATCGCTTTAAAATAAGGAAATTCTAAGTCAATACTCTTTATTATAACATAAGCCTGTATCTCCCTTTATAATGACACACAATATTTATAATGGACCAGGCATTATATTACCGGTCAGTAGTATACCCTACCATGGGAAACAATTATATGCTGAATAGGCGGCACACAAGGCAGTCATACAGCTTACTGTGTATATATAGTTATAAGAGTGTGTTAAATCTCTTTAAAATGAGGATATTCGAAGTCAATATTTTTTATTATAACAAAACCCTGTATCTCCCCTTAATATAGAACCATAATAATTATATTGGACCAGTTATTATATTACCGTGAACCAGTGTACCCTACCAAAGGAAAAAATTATAGGCTTAAGGGGCCCACAATGCAGTCATATTTGTTACTGTGTATATATACTTATAAGAGTGTGTTAAATAGCTCTAAAATGAAGAAATTCGAAGTCAATATTTTTTATTATAACAAAAGCCCGTATCTCCCCTAATTGACCCATAATATTTATATTGGAACAGGCATTATACTACCGGTTAGTAGTGTACCCTAAGATGGGAAACAATTATACGCTTAATAGGCGGTACACAAGGCAGTCATACAGCTTACTGTATATATAGTTATAAGAGTTGTTTAAATCGCTATAAAATGAGGAAATTTGAAGTCAATACATTTTATAATAACAAAAGCCGATATCTCCCTTCAACATTGACCCATAATATTTATATTTGACCAGGAATTATATTACCGGGTAGAACTGCAAGCTCTGAGGGGAAACAATGATAGGCTTAATAGGGAACCCTCAATGCTGTCATATAGGTTACTGTGTATATATACTTATAAGACTGAGTTAAATAGCGCTGAAATGAGGAAATTTGAAGTCAATATTCTTTATTATAACAAAAGCCTGTATCTCCCCTTAATATTAACTCATAATATTTATATTGGATCAGGCATTATATTACCGGGTAGTTAAGAACACTACCAGGGGAAACAATTATAGACTTAATAGGGGGTCCACAATGCAGTCATACAGGTTACTCTGTAAGAGAGTGTTTATCGCTGTTACTTATAAGAGAGTGTTTAATCGCTTTAAAATGAGGAAACTCGAAGTCAATATTTTTTATTATAACAAAAGCCTACATCTTCCTTTAATATTGACCCATATTATTTATATTGGACCAGCTATTATATTACCGTGTACAAGTGTACTCTACAAGGACAAACAATTATGGGATTAATAGGGGGCCCACAATGCAGTCATATAGATTACTGTGTATATATACTTATAAGAGTGTGTTGAATAGCTCTAAAATGAAGAAATTCGAAGTCAATACTCTTTATTATAAAATAAGTCTATATCTCTCCTTAATATTGACCCATAATATTTATATTGGACCAGGTATTATATTATCAGGCAATAGTGTACCTTTCCAGGGAAAACATTAATGGGCTTTTTAGGGGCCCCACAAAGGCAGTCATATAAGCTATTGTGTATATATAGTTACAAGAGTGTGCTAAATCGCTTAAAAATGAGGAAAGTCGAAGTCAATATTCTTTATTATAACAAAAGCCCGTTTCTCCACTTATATTGACCCATAATATTTATATTGGATCAGGCATTATATTACCCGTTAGTAGTATACCCTACCATGGGAAACAATTATACGCTTAATAGGCGGCACACAAGGCAGTATTACAGCTTACTGTGTATATATAGTTATAAAAGTGTGTTAAGTCGCTTTAAAATGAGGCAATTCGAAGTCAATATTTTTTATTATATCAGAAGCCTGTATCTCCCCTTAATATAGATCCATAATATTTATATTAGAGCAGGTATTATATTACCGGGTTCCAGAGTACCCTACCAGAGGAAACAATTATGGGCCTAATAGGAGGCCCACAATACAGTCATGCAGGTTACTGTGTATATATACTTTTTAGAGTCTGTTAAAATACGTTAAAATGAGGAAATTCGAAGTCAATATTATTTGTTATAACGAAATCCTACATCCTCTTCTTATATTGATTTATAAAATTTATATTGGACCAGCTAATATATATTAGTGTACTAGTGTAAAAAACCAGGACAAACAATTATAGGCTTAAAGGGGCGCCCGGAATGAAATCATATGGGTTACTGTGTATATAGAGTTATAAGAGAGGGTTAAATCGCGTTAAAATGAGGAAATTCAAAGTAATTCTGATACAATCTGTACAATCTGTAAGCCAGCAGGTTACTGTGTATATAGAGTTATAAGATAGGGTTAAATCGCGTTAAAATGAGGAAATTCAAAGTCAATTCTCTTTATTATATCGAAAGCCTACATCTCCCCTTAATATTGACCCATAATATTTATATTGGACCAGGTATTATATTGCCAGGCAGTAGAGTACCTTACCAGGGGAAACAATAATGGGCTTTGTAGGGGCTCAACAATGGTAGTCTTATAGGCTACTGTGTATATGTAGTTATAAGAGTGTTTAATCGCTTTAAAATGAGGAAACTCGAAGTCAATATTTTTTTATTATAACAAAAGCCTGTATCTCCCCTTAAAAGTGACACCTAATATTTATATTGGACCAGGTATTATATTACCGCGTAGTAAAGAACATTTCCAGGGGAAAAAATTATAGACTAAGTAGGGGGTCCAAAATGCAGTTATATAGGTTACTCTGTATATGTAGTTATAAGAGTGTTTAATCGCTTTAAAATGAGGAAACTCGAAGTCAATATTTTTTATTATAACATAAGCCTGTATCTCCCCTTAAAATTGACACCTAATATTTATATTGGACCAGGTATTATATTACCGCGTAGTAAAGAACATTTCCAGGGGAAAAAATTATAGACTAAGTAGGGGGTCCAAAATGCAGTTATATAGGTTACTCTGTATATGTAGTTATAAGAGTGTTTAATCGCTTTAAAATGAGGAAACTCGAAGTCAATATTTTTTATTATAACATAAGCCTGTATCTCCCCTTAATATTGACTCATAATATATTTATACTGTGCCAGGTATTATATTACCGGGTAGTAAATAACACTACCAGGGGAAAAATAATAGACTAAATAGGGGGCCCACAATGCAGTCATAAAGGTTACTCTGTATATGTAGTTAAAAGAGTGTTTAATCGCTTTAAAATGAGGCAATTCGAAGTCAATATTTTTTGTTATAACAGAAGCCTGTATCTCCCCTTAATATTTACTCATATTTATATTGGACAAGGTATTATATAACCGGGTACTAGTGTACCCTACCGGAGGAAAAATTTATGGGCTTAATAGGGGGCCCACAATTCAGTCATATTGGTTACTGTATACTTATAAGAGTGCATTAAATCGCTTTAAAATGAGGAAATTCGAAGTCAATATTTTTTATTATAACAAAAGCCTATATATCCCCTTAATATTGACCCATAATATTTATATTGGACCAGGAATTATATTACCGGTTAGTAGTAAACCCTACAATGGGAAACAATTATAGGCTTAATAGGGTGCCCACAATACAGTCATGCAGGTTACTGTGTATATATAGTTATAAGAGTGTGTAAAATCTCTTTAAATTGAGGAAATTCGGATTCAATACTCTTTATTATTACAAAAGCCTGTATCTCCCCTTAATATTTACTCATATTTATATTGGACAAGGTATTATATAACCCGGTACTAGTGTACCCTACCGGAGGAAAAACTTATGGGCTTAATAGGGGGCCCACAATTCAGTCATATTGGTTACTGTATATTTATAAGAGTGTGTTAAATCGCTTTAAAATGAGGAAATTCGAAGTCAATATTTTTTATTATAACAAAAGCCTATATATCCCCTTAATATTGACCCATAATATTTATATTGGACCAGGAATTATATTACCGGTTAGTAGTAAACCCTACAATGGGAAACAATTATAGGCTTAATAGGGTGCCCACAATACAGTCATGCAGGTTACTGTGTATATATAGTTATAAGAGTGTGTAAAATCTCTTTAAATTGAGGAAATTCGGATTCAATACTCTTTATTATTACAAAAGCCTGTATCTCCCCTTAATATTTACTCATATTTATATTGGACAAGGTATTATATAACCCGGTACTAGTGTACCCTACCGGAGGAAAAACTTATGGGCTTAATAGGGGGCCCACAATTCAGTCATATTGGTTACTGTATATTTATAAGAGTGTGTTAAATCGCTTTAAAATGAGGAAATTCGAAGTCAATATTTTTTATTATAACAAAAGCCTATATATCCCCTTAATATTGACCCATAATATTTATATTGGACCAGGTATTATATTACCGGTTAGTAGTATACCCTACCATGGGAAACAATTATACGCTTAATAGGCGGCACACAAGGCAGTATTACAGCTTACTGTGTATATGTAGTTAAAAGAGTGTTTAATCGCTTTAAAATGAGGCAATTCGAAGTCAATACTCTTTATTATAACAAAAGCCTGTATCTCCCCTTAATATTTACTCATACTTATTTTGGACAAGGTATTATATCACCGGGTACTAGTGTACCCTACCGGAGGAAAAATTTATGGGCTTAATAGGGGGCCCACAATTCAGTCATATTGGTTACTGTATATTTATAAGAGTGTGTTAAATCGCTTTAAAATGAGGAAATTCGAAGTCAATATTTTTTATTATAACAAAAGCCTATATATCCCCTTAATATTGACCCATAACCGGTATTATATTACCGGTTAGTAGTATACCCTACCATGGGAAACAATTATACGCTTAATAGGCGGCACACAAGGCAGTATTACAGCTTACTGTGTATATGTAGTTAAAAGAGTGTTTAATCGCTTTAAAATGAGGCAATTCGAAGTCAATACTCTTTATTATAACAAAAGCCTATATATCCCCTTAATATTGACCCATAATATTTATATTGGACCAGGTATTATATTACCGGTTAGTAGTATACCCTACCATGGGAAACAATTATACGCCTAATAGGCGGCACACAAGGCAGTATTACAGCTTACTGTGTATATATAGTTATAAAAGTGTGTTAAGTCGCTTTAAAATGAGGCAATTCGAAGTCAATATTTTTTATTATATCAGAAGCCTGTATCTCCCCTTAATATAGACCCATAATATTTATATTAGAGCAGGTATTATATTACCGGGTTCCAGAGTACCCTACCAGAGGAAACAATTATGGGCCTAATAGGAGGCCCACAATACAGTCATGCAGGTTACTGTGTATATATACTTTTTAGAGTCTGTTAAAATACGTTAAAATGAGTAAATTCGAAGTCAATATTATTTGTTATAACGAAATCCTACATCCTCTTCTTATATTGATTTATAAAATTTATATTGGACCAGCTAATATATATTAGTGTACTAGTGTAAAAAACCAGGACAAACAATTATAGGCTTAAAGGGGCGCCCGGAATGAAATCATATGGGTTACTGTGTATATAGAGTTATAAGATAGGGTTAAATCGCGTTAAAATGAGGAAATTCAAAGTCAATTCTCTTTATTGTATCGAAAGCCTACATCTCCCCTTAATATTGACCCATAATATTTATATTGGACCAGGTATTATATTGCCAGGCAGTAGAGTACCTTACCAGGGGAAACAATAATGGGCTTTGTAGGGGCTCAACAATGGTAGTCTTATAAGCTACTGTGTATATGTAGTTATAAGAGTGTTTAATCGCTTTAAAATGAGGAAACTCGAAGTCAATATTTTTTTATTATAACAAAAGCCTGTATCTCCCCTTAATATTGACTCATAATATATTTATATTGTGCCAGGTATTATATTACCGGGTAGTAAAGAACACTACCAGGGGTAAAATAATAGACTAAATAGGGGGCCCACAATGCAGTCATAAAGGTTACTCTGTATATGTAGTTAAAAGAGTGTTTAATCGCTTTAAAATTAGGCAATTCGAAGTCAATATTTTTTATTATAACATAAGCCTGTATCTCCCCTTAATATAGACTCATAATATATTTATACTGTGCCAGGTATTATATTACCGGGTAGTAAAGAACACTACCAGGGGAAAAATAATAGACTAAATAGGGGGCCCACAATGCAGTCATAAAGGTTACTCTGTATATGTAGTTAAAAGAGTGTTTAATCGCTTTAAAATGAGGCAATTCGAAGTCAATATTTTTTATTATAACATAAGCCTGTATCTCCCCTTAATATATAGACTCATAATATATTTATACTGTGCAGGGTATTATAGTACCGGGTAGTAAAGAACACTACCAGGGGAAAAATAATAGACTAAATAGGGGGCCCACAATGCAGTCATAAAAGTTACTCTGTATATGTAGTTAAAAGAGTGTTTAATCGCTTTAAAATGAGGCAATTCGAAGTCAATATTTTTTATTATAACATAAGCCTGTATCTCCCCTTAATATTGACTCATAATATATTTATACTGTGCCAGGTATTATATTACCGGGTAGTAAAGAACACTACCAGGGGAAAAATAATAGACTAAATAGGGGGCCCACAATGCAGTCATAAAGGTTACTCTGTATATGTAGTTAAAAGAGTGTTTAATCGCTTTAAAATGAGGCAATTCGAAGTCAATATTTTTTATTATAACATAAGCCTGTTTCTCCCCTTAATATTGACTCATAATATATTTATACTGTGCCAGGTATTATATTACCGTGTAGTAAAGAACACTACCAGGGGAAAAATAATAGACTAAATAGGGGGCCCACAATGCAGTCATAAAAGTTACTCTGTATATGTAGTTAAAATAGTGTTTAATCGCTTTAAAATGAGGCAATTCGAAGTCAATATTTTTTATTATAACATAAGCCTGTATCTCCCCTTAATATTTACTCATATTTATATTGGACAAGGTATTATATAACCGGGTACTAGTGTACCCTACAATGGGAAACAATTATAGGCTTAATAGGGTGCCCACAATACAGTCATGCAGGTTACTGTGTATATATAGTTATAAGAGTGTGTTAAATCTCTTTAAATTGAGGAAATTCGGATTCAATACTCTTTATTATAACAAAAGCCTGTATCTCCCCTTAATATTTACTCATATTTATATTGGACAAGGTATTATATAACCGGGTACTAGTGTACCCTACCGGAGGAAAAATTTATGGGCTTAATAGGGGGCCCACAATTCAGTCATATTGGTTACTGTATATTTATAAGAGTGTGTTAAATCGCTTTAAAATGAGGAAATTCGAAGTCAATATTTTTTATTATAACAAAAGCCTATATATCCCCTTAATATTGACCCATTATATTTATATTGGACCAGGAATTATATTACCGGTTAGTAGTAAACCCTACAATGGGAAACAATTATAGGCTTAATAGGGTGCCCACAATACAGTCATGCAGGTTACTGTGTATATATAGTTATAAGAGTGTGTTAAATCTCTTTAAAGTGATGAAATTCGGATTCAATACTCTTTATTATAACAAAAGCCTGTATCTGCCCTTAATATTGACCCATAATATTTAGATTGTACCAGGTAATATATTACCGGGTAGTACTGCAATCTCTCAGAGGAAGCAATTATAGGCTTAATAAGGGCCCTCAATGCAGTCATATAGGTTACTCTGTATATGTAGTTATAAGTGTGTTTAATCGCTTTTAAATGAGGAAATTCGTAGTCAACACTCTTTATTATAAAAAAAAGCCTGTATCTCCCCTTAATATGTACCCATAATATATTTATAGGACCAGGTTTAATATTGCTGTGTTTTAATTAAAAGTGAAAAAAATTACGAAAAAGAAAATATATCATACCATAGTATATTCCTATACAACTGAAAAGAGGAGGAGAGGGAAGGGAGAATGGTCAAAGTCTTCCTTGATGGAACCGGTCTTCACCCCAGATGGCGTATTTGAGCATTGCGATCGCCTATAAAAGCGTTAAAAATGAAAAAATTAATGATTGTATACTACATGTATACACGCCCCCTTATTATTAACATATAACTTTAAAACTCGGTCAGATAGTGTATTATAACATGCTATATTTCAGTAACGGAGGAAATAATTGTAGACAAATTAGGTGGCTCAATATGGTTGCATTGAAAATAAAGCGGGAAAGTACTTAAAACAGATGCAAGATGATCTGTTGTGGCCTGTAGGGATAAGGATTGATTTTGGTACAGAATCGAATCAGATCTCTCAATTGATTCGGTAAGCAGTGATTCAAATTAGTTGATTTTATGGATTAAATGGATTTAAGTTGATTAAGTTGATTAAATGGATTTAAATTATAATGAATAGTAGTTTCTGAAATGTCAGTTTCGCATTTATGGTATGTCATATACTCAGGGCCCGACTTAGCCTAATTGGGACCCCCTTCTGCTTCAGTAATGAAGAACTGGACTTTTTTGAGGTATTTTAATTTTTCACCTCATTATACATATATAACAAGAAAATTGACTAGAACCTAAAATAGCTATAAAGTACCTCCCCCCCTTCTTTAAGTCAGACGAAATATCGTCTATCCATTTTATTGATTTTCTAAAAATTCTATGTCCATCATGCCGAATGCAGTTTTCTGATTGTTTACTTTGTCATCTAACTGAGAAAGATTCATGTCTATGCTAACCTTGGGGTGGAATTCAGCTAAATTTTCACAATTACGATTCCTCACTTAAGCCAATGAGAAGCCCGTACTTTTGTGAACATATTGCAATATGCAAAAATACAGACTTTTGTTTATCCATATTTGTCCATCGTAATTGTGATAATTTAGCAAAACTCTGCCGTAGAAAGCCATGGAAATATGGAATTTTTGTGTTCATACGATAGATTGATGGAGAAGCTATCATAAAACGGATTTCACATTGCATTGATATTTTGCTTAAAAAATTCCTTAAACCTAAAATAAACTTTCAATTCGATTCGGGGCCACCCTCTGATGTGGAGCCCGGAGCAACTGCCCCGTGTGTGACTGCCTCAATCAGGTTCTGGTTATAATGTTTGTATACATATAATTGTGTGTTGAGTAGAGTTAAAAAGAGGAAAGTCAATATTCTGTATAAAAATATGGTCCTATGTCGTCCTCTAATATTGATCTATATTCAAATTGGATCACGCATTATATTACCGGTTAGTATTATACACTACTAGAGGTAATAATTATAGGCTTAGTAGGAAATACACAATGTGGTCCTAGAGGTTACTATGTATGTATATGTTACCGGCAAAGTATGAAATCCGGCATTGTATAGAATGCCTAAAATTAGCCGGCAAAGTATGAAATGGTTTATATTTCACACATTGCCTAGGTATTCTATAGAATGCCAAATGTTATTTAGGCAAAGTATGAAATAAACGTCCTGATGAGGTTATTGTGTAAATGATGTGCCTGTGAATGAGCGAAATCGGTGGTTGTTGACTTTCACCGGTGAATGTTGACAATCACATAGTCACTTTGGCAGGGCCTGATTATTGCCTAGGCCCAATAGGCACGGGCCTAGGGCCCACACTTTCTGGGGGGCCTCAAAAATTAGTAAAAGGTCTACAATATTACTTTCTTTAAAAAAAAAAAAAAAAAAAATACTGAAAGAAACAGTTTTTCTCAAAAAAGGCATTTTTTATTTCAAATTTTCTTTATATTGTGATAAACCAAACTCGTGTAAAGAATGCACTAATCAAATTTGAAAGTACAGCTGAATTTTAATTGGTGCAATTTTTACTCCAACAGCTTGAGCAAATACAACGAGAATGCATGTTCACAAAGTCTCTTATAAATGATTAGTGTCAACAAGTATACTTAAGAAATAGGTAAAGCTGAAGATAGAAGGCGGTAGTGACTTTTAGCAAAGGTCACTGATTTCAATTGTGTGTGGTCACCAAACTATTTTTATTTACATTGTTCTGTTGTTTTATATTTTACTTTAATATTTAGATGCGTAAACTGTATCTTAAAAAATAGTCTTCAACTGTCTGCTTTCAAAAGTTTTTAGAATGTTTCTCTTGAATCATGCAATTCAATAGATTTTTTTTATTGTTAGGACTACTCTTCAGAAATTTAATTTCAAAATATTTTGTTAGGGGCCCGGAAAATTTTGTGGGCCTTGGGCCTGAATTTGTCTTGATCGGTCCCTGCGCTTTGGTGAATGTCCGAAATATTTATTACATCCGATTTGATATTAATTTATTCGTGGATTTAATTTCATTTGTTCGATATTTTAATACTTACTGACGATAGATTAGAAGAAACATCAGTGTTTTTAGTATCGGGCAAATATATACCGGGCAATGGCACTTGACTTTAAAAAAAGATCAGTGTAGAGTAAACCGGGCAAATGTATACCGGGCAGTGGCACTGAACCTTAAAAAAGCATCAGTGTAGGGTATACCGGGCAAATGTATACCGGGCAAATGTATACCGGGCAAGTCGAATAGTGACCCAAATCACATGATTTGAATCAGTAATCCGAGTCACTTCACAAGAATCTGTTATTCAAATCACATGGTTACAATCATTGAACCGAAACAGTGATTTAAAACAGTTGATCCGAATAAGTGATTTGAATAACTTGATTCCAATCATTAATCTGAATCACTTGATTTAAAAAGTGACCCAAACCGCATGATTCGAATCCGTAATCCGAGTCATTTCATAAAAATCAGTTAATCAATTCGCATGATTCGAAACAGTGATTCAAATCACTTGATTCGAGTACTGCTCAAAATCACATAATTTGAATCAGTAATCTGAGTCGCTTGATTCGAATTCGATCCTCTCAAAGCGTAATTTTTCGCTGTAATTTGTCTTATATAACATTTTTGATAAAAGAAATTATTAATTGCATAGTTATAAAGCTATTACAGAAATTGGGGCCGCTCCCTCCAATGGTTAGACGACATATCGTTCTGTCCATTTTCTGACATTAAAAGAATATAACACATCCGAAGAGCCAAAATTTGACAAAAATGCTATTTAAAATTGTAATTCGAAAATGTAAAGCAATGTTATTTTAATTAATTTATTATTTTCTTTTACATTAACAGAATTAGAGATGCATAAAACGGTCAACAATGGGATAACTGATTGTTATATAGCTGTGAAAAATTCATATACTTGCTGACATTATGGCGGAATTCAGCTAAATTTTCGTAATTACGATGGCTGAATTAAGCCAATCAGAAGCCCGTATTTTTGTAAACTTATCGCATTTTGCAATATGCAAAAATTCAGGCTTTTGATTCGCCAAATTTGTCCATCGTAATTGCAAAAAATTTAGCTGAATTCCACACTAGAAAGCTATGGATTTTTGAAACAGAGATTTTTTGTGATAGAAGCTAACATAAAACTGATGGATTTTGTTTAAAGAAAAACTTCATTAAAGAACTTTCTGAGGAACTGCCTTATTTAAGGTCCCCTCACCTGAGGTGATAAAACATTAAACAATTCTGATTCTTTCTTATCTGAATCAGATATGATCCACGAGTCACTCACTGTCGGATTCTTTTCTTAAAATCAGCGGTTCCTAGTTTTTTTTCGACTGTGGATCGACTGAACCCACAGTCCGAAACTTTAAATTTAATCAGCAATTGTGAACTTATTAACGAACAGAATATTCTTAATTATTTTGATAATGTGTAACAAACCAAATTTAATTAATTATTTTGTGAATTTAATGAAAAATGAAATTTCTTCATCATATGGTTTTATCAGAGCCGTTTTTAAGGATGAGGCCGAACCTCGAGTTCCGATGGGGCCACCGGAAAGTCAAAAGTCTCAAGTCAATTTGTTAATAAAAAAGAAAGAAAAAAACGGTTATCAAGTGAGAGTGTTTGAGATGATATATTGAAGGAAAAATTAGTTCAGCCATACGTCTCATGGACCGTAACATATTGTAAATGATAGAATGATACATTCTTGTAGAACAAGAACAGAAAAGGTGATAAAAACAGAAAGAACTGCATGCGCAGGGCCTTATCATCGCCAAGGCCCGATAGGCATAGGCCTTGGGCTCCCAATTTCTAAGAATCCTAAAAAAATTGTAAAAAGTCTAGGTAGGCTAGCTTTGTGTTGGTTTAAGAACTAAATAAAAAATAATTACAGCTTACAATAAAAATGATTAAGCAAATCAGTGACTTTTAGCAAAACTCATTGATTTCAATTGTTTGTGGTCACTAAACTATTTTTCTTTTAGCATAACATTGTTTTGTTGCCTTATATTTTGCTTTAATTTATAGATAAGTAAACTTTATCTTAGAAAAATAATCTTCACATGGCTGCTTTCAAAATTTCTTACTGTGTTTCTCTTGAATCATGCAGTTCAATAGATTATTTTTTACGACTAAGACTACTCTGAAGTAATTTTATTTCAAAATATTTTGTAAGGAGCCCAGAAAATGTGGTGGTCCTCGGGCCTGAATTTGTCTTGAGCGGTCCCTGCTTGCGCTATACAGTTTAGGGAAAGGGGAGTTTTGAATGCAAGTCAGCGACAATGGAGCAGTGATTCCTTGAATTTTGTTACCATGCTCCTTCCTGTTTTATGCTGATTAATTCATGTAAGAATAAAAACGTATCACCCATATCAGTTTTATTTCGATTTCACCCAATAAGTTCTGATTGTGAGTATAAATTTATTACGCATATTTCTAGATTATTGTTGGATTGACGAACTCAAATGGCATAAATACGATAGACTGATTTAAAAGTTAAACTACTAAAATACCTTTTCCTTTCGAGAGTAATAATTTTAATTATAATTTTTTTCTTAAATTGGTGTGTCTGTACTTTTTAATGTTTTTTCTTTCTTTCTTTTTTAGATCGACAAAAGCTTAAAAGTGCTTTTAGTATAAATTTTAATACATTTGTCATAAATTATATATAAAAAATAACAATTATCAATCACAAAATTAGTGATCTTCCTGAAAATTGCAAAATACTAATGGTACTTTTACACCAGTGTATAGGTCAAGGCTCAAAATTTTGTCACTCTTAAAGTTTCGTAAAGTGTTTGAGGCCGCCTTTTAGCATCTACTAGCAATGCATTTAGTTCCGAAAGTTGCTTAAACGATCGGTAACATTCATATGTGTGCATTTTAGAACATGAAAATATGTTTGGGCACAAACACGCTACAATGATTTACTTTTCAAGAAAAAGAATGTTTAATAGATAGAGTTATAACTAATCAGATGAACAACCCATTCAATTCTTGAAAATAAGTATACAGAAGAATTGTAAGAGTAATTAAGTTTTCAAGTCTTGCAACCCGTGGAGACGATCAAACAACTGGATCGTAACTTATGGAAATTATTTGGGGACTTGAGTAATTTTTCTCTTTTTCTTGCTTGACTAAACCAGACATTTCCCACTTAGATTGGTTAACATTTGCTGTCCGATATGTGAACGACGGAATTCCCGTGGTCAAATATGGCAAGCAAGTACTCAGGTTTGCAAGCAAGGTTAAATAAAAAATCTCGCTAACTTTTTTTATTGGTGTGTTTTAGAGGATTATTATCAATTTTTACAGAAACTTGGTCTTTTCTTCTCCAGTTCTACCCATTGAAGTAATACCTCTTAACCGAATGCTTTGAATCTGGACTAGTCGTAAAGCGTCCATCGGATGCTAGGTGGTCCAACCATTTAGACGCAATAACGGCACTGCGTAAAAATTATGGCTGTTCTTCAAATTTTAGAGAAGAACAAAGAAAAGCTTATAAAAATTAGACTCGATGGTCGTGGTCTAAAGAAAGTTGTAAAATACTGTGTTAATGGAATTTCGTGGTGATATAATAACAAGAATAAAACAGACTCCATTTAAGCATTCAGAGAGGAAAGGTCTTTCGATCATGGAGCTAGGAGTAGCTCCTAGCTCCATGCTTTCGATGATGGTCTCGAATGGTTTGAATCGTTAATTGCTTTTGTGAGTGAACAGAGAGAAGCGTTCTCTACTTATAAAACCATTTCCAAGGAATATTTTACGGTATTTTAAATATGAAGGGAAGACGACACGTACTTCACTAAGAATTTCTCGTCTGACATTTTATTATGGAAATGCAGATGACAAGGTAGCGAACTATTTAAAGTTTATCTTCTAGTAATGAGCACGTTATTTAGTCAATAAAAAAATCTCTTTCAATTAATAAACCATTAGCTGATTTGTTTTCTCAGATTTGAATTATTTTAAGTCTAAGGAATTAATGTTTCACAGTTATTATTTTTGAAGATTTTATGCGAATGGTGTGAGTGAAAAAAGAACTGCGCAAGAATTAGAACATTTCAAGCATTATCTGGCCAAAGAGTATAAGATCAATTAGGAATAGGTGAGATGTATAAAATAGTAAAAAACAACAATTTCGAAGACATATCTCCATATATTGACATTTCACTTTCAATTTTTCGTCACTCAGGATAACTAAATGAAGTGGCGCCTGTGCATTCGCCGGAATAAAATTAATAAAAAACGAAATTGTATGACTTAAAAAAGTATGAGTCATTTTGTCAATGACGAGCATTGAATCTTGCAAATAATTGATTTTAACAATGTGATAGAAGGCTTCCACTTTCGAAAAGTAAGGCTACTGTAAACTTTCTATGTAAATAATCAGGGGACCGGGATGGGAGGTCTCTAGGATCTTCCAGATTTTCACTATTCTACAAATATTGTCTGGCCATTCGACAAACTTACAAGATTTCATATTCTTACTTTTATTTATTTTTTTCAAGAAACGCAAATGAAATTATAGCACGTTTATTGGACTTCTTTTTAAATAGCTTTGGAAAAAAAAGTATGCTTAAGTAAATTTTAAGGTTGCCATTTCACAATTTTGTCATTGTCAATCACTCGTTTTATTTCTGAATAAAAGCAAGCCAGTTGCATCTGAAATAGAGAGATACAAATTAGCTTACAGTAATAGTTTTCTGTATCATCCATAAAGAAAATTTGCAAGCAAAGTTGGCATCTATGTTATTTATAACGTATAGCTTCATCACCAATGAAGAACAATGATTTTTTAAAAAAAAAAGAAATCAATTTCAAATATATATTAATAAAATACGATAATTTTTGTTACATAATGTTAATAATAATTATTTATTGCTTATTTTATTTATTATTATATATTATGATTATTTCTTAGTTCTAATTTAACAAAATAAAATAAAACTTATTATTATTGGTTTTAAATATGCTATGAAAAAATATATAAATACTTTTATATTTGAATAAAGAAAAAATATACACGAAAAAAAATTTCATCTAAGAGCCTCAAAAATTTGAATGACCTAGGGCCCCGCATACGCTTAATCCGGCACTGCATAACATAGATGTTTAACTTGGAAGGGAAATAATTGGTAAAGTTAGACACATCCTATAGCGCAGAAATTTAATTTTGACATACCTTGGTATAGTGGAAAGCCTTGGTAACAGAATTGTCCGCCGAGGAGTAAATCACGTAAAATTTGGAATTTAATGCTGAAAACTAATTAAACCAAATTGGCACGTTTATTAATATAATAAATGAAAAATTAGAAGTAATAATTGATAGTAGGATCGTGTAAAGTTCAAATGATAGTAAAAACAATTGCCGATGGGCATATTGGTTTCTAGTACTGATGGGAAATGAATTATTGTTAGCGAGATCAAGTACGGATAAGAAGATAGTGATATGGAGTATAACTAAGTTGGAAAAAGCGTTCAGAAATCTGTTCAAAAGATAGTAGGCTCACATGCTGGTCAAATGATAGCAAGTTTATATATCAAAACAATGTTAGTGGGTTCGAGAACTAAAACGTGTTGAAATGATAGAGATTGAATAATAATCAAATGATAGTAAACTTAAATGTGATATGATAGCGGGATCGAGGACTAATGGAAAAATAAGGTTATCGTGATAGTGGTCGCGTACCGAAAAAGATTTAGTGCGTTCGCTCGAAGACTAATCAACGAATGCAACTTCGATCACCAATTAAAAAAAAAAAAATATTTCAGAACTGACTTAGTAGATTCGATTTGAGATCAAGGGATAATAGGTTCAAGTACTAAAAAACTGAGAGTCACATCGAGAATCTATAATAATATGGCGAGTTTGAGTATTGATCAAAACTAAGTGGGTTCGAGTCAGAGTTGGACAAAAATGCAATCGATTATATTTTTTGATTACAGTAATCAATTACCTGTAATCATGATTAAAATTTTCAAAAATTTTGATTACAGCTGTAATTATGATTACAATATTAATTACAGTAATCAATTACTTGTAATCGTGATTACAATTCTGATTACAGCTGTAATCATGATTACATAGTCGATTACAGTAATCAATTACTTGTAATCATGATTACATTTTTAAATTTTTTTGATTACAGATGTAATCATGATTACAATATTGATTACAGTAATCAATTACTTGTAATCTTGATTACAGCTGTAATCAAAATTTTGATTATAACTGTAATCATGATTCCAAGTAATCACAACAAAAACGATTACGGGAAATAATGATTACAAATAATCAAAATATTTGATTACATGTAATCTAAATACACGATTACAAGACTATTGTATTCTTACAAATGATTATATTTTACAGTAGATAGTATAATGTACTTGATACATTTGATACATTTTGCACGTATTTACATGAACTACATTTTGTACGTATTTGTATATGTACAAATGAATGTAACTAAAATGTATGTATATATGATTTTATCTAGTGCATATGTACAGACATTTTAGTTTCACACACATGTATAAACACTTATATTGTAAGTTTAAAATATATGTACGTATGTATGTGCAAACAATGTAGACATGTACATTTATACACAATGAACATATGCAAATATTTGTGTATGTAAAATGTATATTTATGTTCATGTACGCATGTATAGACAAGTACTTGTTGTATGTACAAACATACATACATTGTCCGTACAATGTATGCCCCATGCATGCATGTACAATTTATTTAGGAACAGTATAATATATGTATACATGTACAAAAGAGGTATATATGTAGTATGTACAATATATGTATGTATACATGTACATGATATGCATATCCAATGTATGGATGTACATACACACAATATGTTCAATGTATGTATCCAAATATGCATAATACATGTGTGTACGATTGTACGGACATTGGGTGTATTTATATTTTACATATATTCATACATACATTCGATATGCATAAAGTATGTACATACACACATTTCATATGCATATATTGTACAGATGTATATTCATATAATGAAATGAACATATAATGTACATATGTGCATAAATATATTCTACATAATTCTTTCGTACAAATTTTACGTGTGTACATGCATGCTATCCCAATCTATGCATATGGTGCAATGTACATATGTCCAATGAATGTATCCACGCATGTACAATGCACGTATGTTCCAAGTATACATGTCCATATGTACTATATATATGCATGTACAATGCATGAATGTATGTACATTACATTTATGTCTAAATATGTGTACAATGCAATAAATAAAATGCATGTAAGTTAACTTATAATGACTCAAGCAAGTTAAATGACAAAAATCAAACGGTATTTAAATTTAGTTATCAGCTTTAATTATTCTATATCATTTCAAAATTCTTTGAATAAAAAATTATTATCAGGTATTTTCATGAAATGTTTGGCAATACAGATTTATTTTTTTATAACACAATGCATGGTTCATAGAAATTTTTTAAATGGCAAAAAAATAAAACGGTACATTTTATGTGAGGAAATAATAATATTTAGAAATTTTTGCGTGTAATATCGATGTACATGAAAATGTACATGCATTCTGTGCGTACACACGTTTGTGCATACATTGTATACTTAGGAATCACAAATTGTACTTTCATGCGTGCGTATATTATATGTACATTAAAATATGTAGACTTACACAATGAATTTGCATATTGTATACCATCGTAATAACTTGTAATCGTGTAGTTCGATTACCCGTAATCGTCTTTGTTGTGATTACTTGGAATCATGATTACAGCTGTAATCAAAATTTTTTTGAAAGTTGTAATGACGATTTCAAGTAATTTATAACTGTAATCATGATTTCAGCTGTAATCAAACTGTGTAATCATGATTACAAGTATTTGAGTACTGTAATTAAAAAATGTAATCGATTACATTTTCGCTCTACTCTGATGTAATCAAAAATAATCGCAATTACAAGTAATTGATTACATTGCTATAACCAATAAACAGTTGTAATCGATGTCCAACTCTGGTTCGAGTACTGATCTAATTGGTTTGGAAACCAATATTAGGTTCGAGTCAGGATTAAAGAGAGAATGGAAAGATAGGTTTTCACTACTTGGAGGAAACTCTCGCCGCGCCAAACCTCCAATTATCTCCTGTGACGTTTCGGAGACACAAACATTGCACTTTTACTTCAAGAACGAAGCGTTCGATCTAACATTGGAGCATACCTTTTTGCGATGTAGTTTAAGACATTCGTTGTTTTCTATAGTGATTTTCACCAGTTTTTATGAGGTGAATTACTAAAAAGTTAAAATTATCAATGAAATGCTAGTTTGCGCGATTAACACAAAAGGAAAAAATATAATTTTTCACGTATTCTCCAAAATAAATGAACAACTATATAAAGAACGGATTCAACGTTGCAAACGGAATGACCTAGTTAATATAAATCTGCTATAAGTTTAAGAACTTTTATAAGAATTTGAAGAAATAGAATCGTTACTTCAAGAAAGGGGGAAAAAAATGGAATTTAGTTAAAGAAAATTAAAATTCTCCTATTTTCATAACAAATTTTTTAATATTAATTTCTTTTAATAATATTCTCTATTAATCTAATTAAAATATTTATAAAAAATTATAATCTTATTATGAACCAAAATTATTCTTTTGTTTCAGTACCGTCAAACTGGGTGACATCTCGGGTTTTCGAACTACCGCTAAGTAGTGGGATAGTAGGGTAATTTTAACTGGGGTATTACACCAAACTATAACCTGACCATTGTTTGTGTCGACGTGGATTTGTGATCTGGAAATCGGAAGCAGCCAGAAAAAAGGTAAGTTCAGTTTTTTGTTACCAAACTATCAAAGAAGTTCTACACGCTTCGACGTATCAAAATGATTTTTTGTTTACCTGTTATAACTCTTAATTCGATTTTCTAAAGTGTGGGGTGACTAGGTACCATCTTTTTTTGCAGTGGTTTGGTCATTTTTAAGTTTCTAGAGTGTTTATTGTCAAGTGAAGAGCCTGCCAATAATGTCAACCACCCATCTACAGCAGGCTCTGGTCCACCGTTGACAAGCAGCGAGTCAGTTAATGGCTAACTCTGGCCCTGTGCAAGGTGACTTTGTTGCAGTAAAATATAAAGGAAAAATGTACCCGGGTCAAATGATTTCTGATTTCGACAGTAGCAACGAGGCATGTGTGAAATTCTGGAAGGGGCCCGACACCCCTAATGATTTGTGGTACAAAAAGAAACGAATCCTGAAGAAGATTTGTCCTCCCGAACCTCTACCAAATGGCGAATTGACTGAAGAGAGAATTCCTATCTCAAATTTGCGGGTTTGTGTTTCGTTTTATAAATTGAGTTATTTTGAAGTGTTTCTTTAATAAATAATGAATAGCCATCTCATGTACGGCCTTTTTTATTTTAAAATTTGAAAGTATACTCTTAAAAAAATTAACTTATAACAGCCAGAATGACAAGGAGATGAATTCTGAAGGGGGAGAAGTTGTCAGCGATTGTTTCCAATAGATTTAAGAGGAGGAAACATGTGCGGAGTGCCACTAAGAAAAAATTATATCTCCCCTCCACGATACCTTAGAAAGATTTTTAATATGTCAATTGAAAGCTAAGATATACAATTGTGTTGCATTAAATCATCAACCCAATAGGTGAAAAATTAGAGGAAATATGACACGAAAGCGTCAAAATGTAGCACTTGGTAATCAGCGTTTTAAGGCTGATGTATCCTAATGATTAAATATGAACTAATTGCTATTAACAGCACATTTTAAAATCAGGATTTTACCCAACTTATTGAGAAATTCTTATTGCTAAAGAATTATCCAGCCGATAAAGTCCATTCGTATACTGATTAAAAGTTATTTGGCTTACTTAAAGATCATATGATAAGGAAATGACTTATTAATCTAATGCATTAAAAACTTTTATTTGTCGTTTTTTCCGCGACTAACTCTGTACTTTTTCAAGTTAACATTATTTACTCATTTCTTGGAATAGTTTACTTAATGCTTTTACAAATTTTTATATATAAAATTATGTTGCAGTCACTTTACACTTCACTTTTACTAGTGAAACTAGATTTTTATATTAGTTATTATGCATATTTACTATTATTTGTACGTAGCTTTTACGCATTAGTAATTTACAATACGTGTTTACTTATTCTATTCTTATAAGTTATCTTACTTAGCATTAATGCGCTGCTTATTAATTATTATGGTAATTATATTGAAATATTGACTTTTTATGTTTCCTTTACGCACTTTTTGTTACATATGCATTCCCTTAACGTGTTTTTAAATTACTAGTATCTTTATAACTAAGCCGAAATTTTGTGTCAGCGTTTTAAATCTTCTCATAAAAATATAATATAAAAAAGGAACCCTTTTATCTCAATTAACCAATTTAAAAATATAAATCTATATTTTTGCAATTTTTCTTTTAAGATTAAATATTCGCGATAGTTTTCTTTAACGCCATAATTTATGTGTTAGGGATAAATGAAGAAACACACATACAATGCATTTTAATTACATTATCGAGGATAACCTGTAAAATAATAAATTTTCGTTAAACTTTGTCGGCCTTTACAGTTTTATCTTTAGCGTACAAGGAAGATGATCTTGCTTATTTCATCAGTAATTCAGTCCTTACGTGGTGACATGGAATTTCATCTATATCAAGTTGATCTAACATAAACAGGAACAATGTAGACAAAACTATTATGACGAGGATGGCTTATATCGGACAGTAAGATGCCTCCTAAACAGTTTTGCGACTAATCTGTACCGATCTCTAATCCACAAGTCTATCTGTCTTTAGATCCTGCAACAAAAAATTCAGAACTTAACGAAAAATAAAAGATACACACACAAGAAAAAAGAATACACTTTTGGAAGATCATACGTATACGAGACTACATTAAAAAAAAGGGCAAACTTTAAATTTTATCACAAAATAATAACAAAATATACTACTTTTATTTTCCGAATTACTTTGCTAGAACAAAACATTTTAAAGCTTCCAGTTTAATTTTATCAATTCCGAACTGTATAGGGCAAAATTAACGGTCGCTTCTAGTCGTAAGGAGGATTAAATATAACAATTTGCAATTAAAAAATTGTCTGCCAGTCTACTCTTTTCCTTGAAAACGAATCTTTTATTATTAATTTTTGGAATTACAGTGGTGCAAGTGGCAAAACATGGTTTTGGAGCATCTTTGGAGCAACAAAAAAGCAATTTCGGAGCAGCAAAACAAAGATTTAGAGCATATTTAATTTTAAAAAAATTAAAACAAGAATTTAATAACAAGAATTTTTAATTTTGTTCATTAATAATACCTTATTTTTAAAATTTTTTTGAAGGTCCCTGCATTAACAAATTAAGTTTCTTTTTGGTATTTTCCAATGCTGTTAAATATTCTGCTATACTCGACTTAGCCTCAGATAAAAGGATTTGTCCGCTTTCTATAATCTAATCTGCTTTCTATAATCCGCTTTCTATGTCTTATTATTTTACCCACCTTTAATATTTTTTTCAGCTGTGACTAAGAGATCCTAAGAAGCCTTCAATTTTATTTATATATTTTTTAAAATCAATTTCAGCAGCTTTCAATCTGCTTTCCTCAGCTTCAGTGTTTTCACAATCTTTGCGCTTTCTTTTTTCTCAACCTCTAATCGAGCAGAGCCTCTAACTGCCTCTAATAAACCATTAACACCATGGGAATTTAAACTTGCCCTATTGTCAAGTAGCTTTTTGTTCACACTAAAACCTCTTTCAACATCAGCATTCCCATGTGGTATGCACAAATGAGCTTTAAAAAGCTTTGTTAAAAGAGGATATTTGATATTTCCCAAATTATCTTTCTTCACAAAATAGTTTTTCCAAAACACATCAATTGGTGCATATTCATTTGAGTCAGAAGAATAACCTTCTGGTTCTCCATGTAACCTCGTCCACTCATCTAGTAGCAAGGATGCCTCTTCAGGTTTTATAATGGATGGGGTTACTGTTGCCAGATATCTTATTGACTTAATAGAAGTGTCTTCCATTCTCATTATAGGACGCAACACTTTAAGATGGTGGAGTAACCTATTTTCAAGAGGCAATTCTTTTAATAACTTTTTTGCCAAGTAAAAAGACCTGGCCTTTGTGGTATCTAGTCCAACATCTATTGAATTTGAATTTTGTCAAATTTCTGCATTTTCTACATCTAATGATTTTAAGTCCTTTCCTGACAAACTAAGAAAAGCAGAACTCTTTAAAAAACGCCTTAACAATGCTTTAACTAGAGACACCACTTCATCAAACAGCTAGTGAATCAATGGTGTCTCAGTTTGGAAAAGACCTAAAAATTTATTTAATATAGCCGAAATATTTCTTAAAAAAAGAGCTTTTGGCCAAAGCAATTTAAATAAACTCAATATTTAGTGGCTCATACTTTATTTTAAATTAATAATTACTTTATTTAATTCGGTAAAAGGTAATTCAAAACTCTAATTAATTTAACTATTATTTAAGGTTATCAAAAGTATTTTTCTTAAAATTTAAATAAATGTTATTTGTAATAATATATTCAACAAAACATTAACAAGATTAATATTGATCATACCGAATTTATAAAAATATGTAAAGAATTAATCAAATTAAGAAAACTTTAATAATTTTATATTACAAATGTAAATTAGTGAATGGCCCCTAATAAATTTTTATTAAAATTGGTTACCTAGTACAGTATTTCTTAAATGAAATGATTAAAACAATTAAATAATTTTTAAATGCAAATACAATGAGTATTGAAGCTAACAATTTTTTGTCAGAAGTAAATTATTATATTGACCCTACACTCATAATATTTAACAAATCTGTGATAATTTTTAACTCAATTGTTTTAAATATAATTGTTTTAAATATTGTTTTAAATTGTTTTAAATATTTAACAAATCTGTGAAATTTTTTTATAAATTGTTTTAAAACAAATAATTAAGAGATGAATTAAAGTATTTTTGAATTACAAATCTGAAAAAGATTTTTTGCTGCATTTAAAATATTGAAAGCCTCTCTGTTCACACTTATTTAAAATCTTGCCTCTAATAAGTAAGTTTTTTTCCTAAAACAAATTAAAAGCACTAAGAATTTTGAAAGTAATAATACAATAATAAAATGCAGTAAGTAAAAAAAAAAAAAATATATTAGTAAAAAAAATAATAAAGCAAAATAAATGTTTAAAAAACAATATGCAATTAGTGGATGGTCCCTCAGGTAAAAATTTACGTTTAAGAAACATAATTAATTCTTATCTTTATTAAATTAAATGAATAAAAGGGATATGGAAATTTTGAGGTTATGAAGCTTTGTGACTGCTCTCAGGATTAACATAAAAATATGTACTTAGTGAATGGTCCCCAAGTTAATTCAAAGATCATAGTACTAATCTATAGATAGAATAGCGCAAGAAGGCCATTAGCTTGCCATGAACGAAGACGATGGCACTTCAATAACGATGAAATTAACAAGAGAAATAAAATTTTCTTTTGCTATTAAAATTTGGCAATGTTTAGTTGGTCCCCGAAAATTCGAGAGAAGTTTCGGTTCCTTTTCTGAAGAAGAAAATGAAGCCTAAAATTGAGAATATCTTGCAAAATGAAGCAGAGTTGCACATGAGAGTGCAAGAATCCTTCCCACTGAATCCAGAGCAACCTCCCACATGGCAGTAGCTTGGTAGTTGCAAAATTGTGACTTGGCAATACCCATGGGAAAATATCCTTTTTGGCGCAATTTAAGCCAAATACTTCAATTTGGAGCATGTAGGCGCAGGTTTCCACAATTGGCGCAGCACTTGCACCACTGGAATTATTATAAATTGTTTACAGCATTCTTATAATTATTTTATTTCATGCTTGATTCGCAAAATTTTTCTTTATTTTAAAAAATAAACCTTGTAACGTCGGTTATATTTTGAGAAAAAAGCTCCGAGATTGTATGAAGCACTCGAAACACGTCAACTTTTATTACCGTCTTTATATTTTTGAGACAAATATTTCGAGCGCTCACAACTAGGCTTCCATTCTCAAGATTCACCCGATGTGAATGAGGAAAACAAAAGTCACTTGAAAGAGAAAATGTACGGTTGTCAACAAAAAATGAAAAGTAAAGAAATACAAATCTAGAAATATCGCGGTAGCCAAGGGAAAAAAAAAAAAAAAAAGAAAAACTTGCCAGTGCAACCTTAGCAATATCGGACACACCAAACATGCATTAAAATTTACACTAAATTGCCTGTTATCAAAAAAGCGGTAAATCAGCTATTCCCGTAAAATTTTATAATCTTGGGTACAAATTCCATAATTCCTCCTACCCCTGTCACAACCTGTTACCCTTGAATCTTGTTTTATTCATATGAATGCCGATTGCTTTCTTAACGACATAAATGCCTCGTTCTCTCTTCCATATCACGTGGAAATGCCTTTCTCTCTGATTTACCCCCCCCCCCACGCCTACTGAGGTTTCACTCTCAGTTTCCGCTGTTTTCTATTTTTGTCTCCTTAATCTTTTTATTTCATAACCGTCGTTGAACAGCCGATCGAATTTTTTGGGTTTCCGACTACTAATGTTGAACTCCGTATCCTTGTAATTTTGAACACAATCCAGAAGACAAGGGAACTTCTGGATCAAGAATTGGGAGAAATTTGCTTTCGTGGAGGACTTTTTGATGGAGCTAACTCGCATTTACGTTACACGGAGAGGAAAAACCACGAGAACCTGACGGCAAAGGGACTCTAACCCATGATCCGCCTACCGCTGAGGATATTTCACGTCAGAACTGTGGCCGGTGCAAGCCAGATGCGGATTGGTTTCGACCAGCCATCGCTGGGTTTCGAACCCAGTTCACCTCATTGGGAGGCGAACGCTCGATCCCCTGAACTACGGCGGCTCTCACCTTAATCTTGCATTTTTTGTTGACAACTTAACATTTTCTTTTTCATTTACTTCATTCACGTCTGGCGAGACTTGAGTAAGTTTATTTTTGAGAGCTCAAAACATGACTTTTATTACGATCTTCATTTTTTTAAAGCCATTATCATTAAGTATGCAGTGTTACATGCGGCGTTTTATTATTAATTTGATAAGAATTTCATGTTCATACAAGTTAAACATTTGCATTTTATTAGGATTCTTGTAGTCTTTAAAAAAAGTAAGAAAAAACCGAGGTGTTATTATTGTAATTTTGAAGTTATCTTGAACGTTAAATATAAAATTTCGAAATTTAAGATTATCGAACCTGATTGTAGGAGTTATTAAAATTGAATAATGGTGAATATAAATGTAATGAAATACATTTTATCTTATTAGGTTTGCTTCCACTATTTCAGTTTCTTACGGTAGGAACTTTGTTTAAAAGGAAATCGAGATCTATATCTATGTAGTGACGGTGAGAATCGTAAAATAAGTTTATAAATAAAGAAAATAAACAAATTATTGTAGTGATCTTTGATGATAAAGGTAGCTGATTGTAATTGGAAAACATTTTATGGCGAACATACAAAAGTCAGTTTCAGAATGTATAGTAATCATGTATATTTACAAATAGCGATATTTGGAGATAATTGCAGCTGATAGTAATTGGAAAATCATTTTAAGGTGAACGTAAAAAAATCAGTTTCAGAATGTATAGAAACCTCGAAAATCATTTTTATCTAAAGAAAACCACATAACGTAAACATTTGTCTGAATGAAGCGATTTGTTCAAACAATGGATCATTGAATACTCTTAAACATACATATATCAATAATTTTAAAATACCACAAAACATTAACTAATTTTTTCAGTTGTAGAAAAAGAAAAACCGCAAATCACATAAAACCTCGTGAAAATGCATTAGAATTCTAATCTCTTCCAGAACCTTGACATTTTTATTCCTGGGACTTTTTTGTCGTTAAAATTCCCTACCTGGAATATTCGATCCAAAGCGTACAAAAGATTAACCATACTACTTTGAATTATATGAATTTATGTAAATTTAAGTTTGGTGTAAGATTTTCACATAATCAAGTTAAAACAACGTAAAACACAAATAAAGACATAAAAAGTTCGGGCGTTCAAATTCCAAAACCGTGGAAAATCGGAAGTAATTTAATAATTGATATAAGTTTCATTTTTAAAGGAGAGTAGAGAGAAAATATGTGCTGTTTGGTCAGAAATCAGCCAAAAATTATCTGTTGCTTTAATAACATCTTGTTAATAAATAAGGTATTCGGAGCAAACACAAATTGTTAAATATAAAAAGCTGTTTATTTTTCTTTCTTTTTTATTGTGTCAACTTGGTCGCTTAGCAACAGAATTGATGGCCTAGCTACAAACTTGGTCTCCTTGGCAACGGAAATTAAATATTGTTCTTTTTTTTATTTTTAATTTCTCCTTCGGCTGCAGCGTATCGTTCGAATTTAATTTGGACTATCGCTTTTTAATGTTCCTTAATATTTATGATCCAATTTTTTCGAAATTTTGTCTATCCATATTTTAAAAGCCAGCAAAATGCTATAGATTTATTCAGAGAAGATACGAAATTGTCTGAATTAAAAAAATGTGATTTAGGAAAATAAGTTTTCACGCCTGATTTTGTTACTTAATGTTAGTACTAATTAATCAGTATATTTGCGGTCACCCCATGAACTATTAAAATTGACAGTCAGTTCGTTAAAACAAAAGTTTTTTTTCTTCCGTACTGTAGAGTGGCGAAGCATTACTTGTGTATAATGCTTTAAGAGCTTCAATTTAAAGGCTATCATAATGCATAACAACATTCACATTATGTTGCGAAACTTAAAAACTTAATTGTAGGAACTGATTTATATTATCTTCCTGATAAACTTGTTTTATTAGATCAATCAGACGAAAAACATTATTACTTTTATTCACTTTATTTGACTGACATTATTAAAAATTAAATTATTAACATTATTAACAATTTGAGTGAACAATTTGAATAATTTTCAGGAAGAAAAAGATAAAATATCGTGATAATAATCAGGCTAGTGGTTCCTAATTTTTACTTTATACCCAGATTTTATAGCCAATTAGAAACTTATTCATTGTAATAAACTTTCATTCAATAAATTTTATCATTTTTCATTAATAATCTTAAATTAGGTTTTATATCCGGCAGTTAAAATCGCACTTTAGTAAATAATTTAATTTTGATGTATATACATGAACTGAAAATTCATAAAATAAGAAACGTTATGGTTTTCTTTGAAATATATACTAAAACGCTTTTAACTCTATCAGGGAACTTTGGGGTTTCCGAGAACGCCATTTTTTAACCACAGGAGCAGACAATTGATTCTCTACTTTTATCAACCTATTAGAATGCGCGTTTAAAACTATTGATTAACATTCAAATACGAAATAACCATTTTGACACAATCAAAACAACTAATCAAACACCTGCAGTAAGGGCGAATAGCTTTCTCATTTTTTTTAACTCTGTGGCTGGGGCAAGCAAAAAAAAAAAAAAAGAAAAAGAATAGTAAACTGTATAATTTCCATTATACAGATTCATGGCGCTGGTCGCACTGCATGCTAATCGTGAAATTTGTTTTTTCAATGCGTGAGTTAGAGCAAGAAATGCGTCAATTAGAAAATGCTTGAGTTAGAATTCTTTTTTCAATGCGTGTTTTAAAAACTTTAGCATGCCATGAGATATTTTTCTATCCCAAGTTTTTACAGGTTTTAGTAATTATTAATTAGTAGCAATTATTAGTATTATTCTTAGTGTGTAATTACAGCTCATAAGCGAAATCTCTAATTTATCATACCATTAAAACAAAAAAAGAGAATTATTGTATGTAGAATGCAAAAAAAAATTAATGGATGAAAAACTTGAAAAAATAGAATTTATGTGAGCTTAACAAAATTAATGACAATAAATTGCGAAATTTGAAATCTAAGTAAACAAATTTAATTAGTTCAAATTATTTCTTATTCGCTTAAGTATTATTTAAAGATATGGCCAAACATGGCAAAAAATAACATTACAGGTACCAAACTTTTTAAATTCTAAATTTAGTAAAATCATATAAGTTCAAAATAACATGGGACACTGAAGAAGCGACGCTGCGCGAAACTGCGTTCTTCAGATAGCAAAACCACATCCGGTAAACCAGACTTAAACTATGACTGATGCAAAAAAAAAAACAAAAAAAACGTGGAAATAAACTAACGAAAAATATCACTAGAGTGACTAGTGATATTTTATAGAACTCTTGTTTTATTCTAAAGAAAAATATCCGTGATTTCAAATTAAGCAAATGAAGTAAAATATTTCAAAAATTGCGTTAGTATCTTAAGTGGTAAGTAATCCGAACATTTCAAATATCACTTAAAAAAAGGTATTCTAAGATGCTGTATTCACAAAAAAGTCAAAATGTGTTTCCATACATTAAAATAAGCTGAAGGCCTTAAAAGTTCTCCCAGGAAAATAGCTTTTAAAAAAGGCTACATCTGCTGCAAATATAAAATCTGAACACTATCTAAATTGTAGTTAAAATAACATTAATTAAAAAATAGTTAATAAAAACATAAAAAGTTAAAGCTTACTTACATTCAAATTAAACACCACGCCAAAGTTTTCCTTTAAGAAGATGCTAACAGAATAGTTAAAACTGAAATAAAAAATGTATTTTAGAATACTGAAAAAAGAAAGAAAGATTGGCTTTGAAATTCTGACGCAACAGATCAGTCGCCAATAAGAAATAGAGCCTGTCTTCCCCCATTTCTGCTTCCCCCCTTCTTCTCAATCGGAGTTTTAAGGAAAGAATTTTAAAATGTCAATTTTGAAGTTTTATGAATCTCGTATAATCCAACATTAAACGTGAAAAATGTATATTCTGAAAAAAATTCTTTTAAATTTTCCTTTCGGCTTTTTTAAAGCCTATAATAAACTGTATATCAATTTCTTTTCAAACTCATACTTAAGAAAAAAAGACAATAATATGAGTTTGATTATTCAATAAATTCTCTACTTGTTTAATTGTTCTTCCCAAATTACCGATATAACTATCACTAGAAATAAATGGGTGTTTTTTATGCATAAATAATATTTCTTTAAACCAATGTTTTAATAAATTTCGTGCAATTTGAGTTAAAAATATTTCTTATTTCACTCAATACTTTCTAAAACAACTTATTACACAAATACTTTTTTTTTTACAAATAAAAAAAGTCATGTTAGTTCTGTTCGTCATGTCTAGTTAATAACTGTTTCTTTTTACTGTATTACTGTTTTTTTTTTTTTTTTTTTGAATCGTTATCGTTTCTTTTTACTGTTTTACTGTTTTTTTTTATACAAGTAATAGCAAAATACCCATATTTTAACATGACCGATATTTTAACATATGAAATTTTTTTATTTTATTTTATAACCGTCGTTGAACAGCCGACCAAATTTTATGGGTTTACGACTACTCATGTTCAACTGCGTAGCCTTGTCATTTTGAACCCAATCTAGAAGACAAGGGAACCCTGGATCAAATATTAGGAGAAATTTGGTTTCGTGAAGGACTTATTGATGGAGCTATCCCAAATTTGCATTACATGGAGAGGAAGACCACGAGAACTTCCCCCCGGTAAGCCTGACGGCAAGGGGACCCTAACCTCTGATCCGTCGACCACTGAGGATATTTCACGCCAGCACTGTCGTCGGTGCAGGCCGGATTCGTATTGTTGGGATTCGAACCCGGTCCACCTCATTGGGATAACTTTCTATCCCTAGAGCCATCGCGGCTCTGATCCGAGATATTTTATTTTATAACCGTCGTTGAACAGCCGACCCAATTTCATGGGTTTACAACTACTAATGTTCAACTCCGTAGCCTTGTAATTTTGAACCAATCCAGAAGACAAGGAAACTCCTGGAACAGTACCCCCAGAGGTATTGATTTGTTATGGGAACATGGAGGACTTTGAGACTCGACAGATTTAACGTGCATCAGTCACCATTTACTACACGGGGAGTCTTCGGCCAGCGAGGATCGAACCCACAACCTCTTGGATATGGGCCCAGCGCCCTACCGACCAGGCTATCCCGGCCTGATCCGAGATATTCAAACTACCAGCTATACAAAAAAAAAAAAATAATTTTTAATTAATTTAGATGAAGAAAATTCAAAACTAACGGAAAAATTGACGAAACCCGCAAGCTCTTTAATTTTGTGAAGCGAACCCTTAACTCGAATTTACGTTTGCATTTTCGGTTTAGTTCAAGAAATATTTTGTTTTGACAGTGATTCTTTCTGCGTTTTTTTTTTTTTTTTTCACAGTATATTGAGGGGATTAAAAAGGAGACACTATACTAACATTGTTCAAACATAAGCCTTTTTTTCATTTAACATTTTCTAAATGCGAATTTTTGCAACGACCCAAACTAAGTTGTCGCTGTAATATCATAGAATCAACGTTGGTAAGTATTCCTTACAAATAGAAAACCAAAGCTTAGGAATTTTTTTAATGTCTAATTTCCCTCTCCACCCCACCCCCTCCAAAATAATTTTTATTCGTTAAAATAATTAAAAACTTCAAATAATTATATTCTAGTAGTTCCCTGCACACTTTGGTTAAATAACTTAAATAAAACAAAAATTGTCAAATGCGATGAAAGAAAGTTCAATGTCCAAAAAATAAATAAACACGTTGGATAACTTTCAATCTAAATGATCGGATTTTCAATTACTAGATCTCAATCATTATAGTTCTAAGGCATAATCCTAAATTAATTAGTGCAGACGATATTTTAAGTTATGAAATCAGAAACACCAAATATTTCTTGGAATAAACATATCCAATAACCAATAGTTTAAACAGAAGAGCGGACTAATTTTTAGATCTGAAAATGTTAATTTGTCATTTTGAATATTTCGCTATATGAAGAAAATGCTTTAAGCGAAACGAAAAAATTTTGTTCTCAATTATTAAACTCGTTTATCCAAAGACATGCAACAAAAAAAATAATTATAAATAATGATTTTTTTTATTTCATTTAATAATAGTCGAAAAATTTTGAAATGTAAGGTATATTAAATTTAAGAACTTAATTTTTAAATTTTCAAAAATTCAAGTATGCTATTCTAAATGACAAAACACAAAATTTTAAATGACAAAATAAAAAGCTTTTTAAACGAATCGAAATTTTTTTTATAACACAAAACTAAAATTCCAGATATTCCATTATTTACTAATAGCGAAGAACAACTTTAAATTGTATGGTATGCAAATTTTTAATAATTTAAATGGCAAAATACAAGATTCATGCAAATGCAAGAATGATTCTTTTTTTTGGAAAAAGCTTTCAAAACCTGGGTTTGGGTGTTCAGTAAAAACCGCTCTTACTACATTTTTTTTATCCTTTTCAAAAATGAAAATAGAAATATAAATTAATATCAAAACGAGTAAAAAACAAAAACACTTTCAAAATTTGAAAAATTACAGAAGAGGAAGGCGAATGTAACAAACCTCAAAAGAGGTTTAATTGTATATTGAAACTTGAACCTTCTATTTCTCTGTTTCTTTCCGCAACCAAATCTGCCGTATTATTTATTACATACGCTTTCCTTTTCTGTGATTGTCAGATTTCGATAAATTTAATCACTTATGCATTAATTTGCGATCATCTAGAGTTTTTTTTTCCCCTTTTTTGATAGGATTCTAAAAATGCATATTAAGGGCAATCTTCGCAAAACACCCTGTATATTGTAAAATATTTTTAAACGCTTAAAATATAATAATGGTAATGATAGTCAAAACAATATATTTGAATTACTAGGTGTTTAATAAAAGACCAAATATCTGTAAAATATCCTAATGATTATTATACAGTGCATTTGTTTGGAAATGTCATTAAAAATTATGAAGAAATTGTGAGTTACTTGAGGTATCTCTATTCTGTAATGTCAGAACTGTTTGTCAATATTTTATTAATTTCTCTGCTATAAAGAATGTAACTTAACTAAAGAAGTTGAATTTTAGCTTATTACGGTTCATGGTTGGAGTAATGCCAAGCATTTTTGGTTTATGCTATTAACTTTTTTAATAAACAATTTTTAAAAAATATATTCTAGTTCCATAAATATGGTAATATAACAAAAAAAATATTAACTAAACATTTTAAATATGCTGGTATATTGTTTTAAAACTCCACTGAATATTTCGCTAGTAATGCATGTAAAATAGTGATTAATATTTACAAATTTACATATCATTAAATATCAATTTTAATAAAGCTTAATAACTTTCTTTAATTAGCTCCTTAATAAATAGCCATTTTTTTATTTTTGGAAGATGAAATGAGCTATTTTAAAAACCATGCCAAAATAACTAAGCTGGGAAGCTAGGCTGATTTTTAAACTAATAAAATCCTACAATGTATATTACATTTTATGTGTATTTAATAATAGCACTAACTGCATCTTCAATATCTGTACTTATGTAACTAAATAATAGTATTTAATTATTCTTCGTCCCCAATGAACACAATTTTTAAATGGATTTATATAAAAAGAGAACATAAATCCTTCCAGTTCCAAGTAGATAATTTCGCAATGAAACAAATTTAAACAATACAAATTTAGTTGTTCTTCCTAAAATTACCTTATAAAAATTGAATAAGTTCATTTCGTTCAATACATGATAATTATTCAACAATAACGAATCAATAACCAATAGTAACCCATAACTATTCAAATGTAAAGAAAAAAAATTCCACTCTTTATAAAAACAAACTTTTTATAAAAACGAACTATTTATTGAAACAAAAAAATCAATTAAATCACAATAGGAAAAAAAAAATGCTAATGTAAACATATAGCAACAAAAATTGAAACTTACTTGACAAATCCCAACCATCACTTTCTATCTTGTCAAATTTTTAAAAATGTAACTAATACGTCGTTTTAGCAAACAGATTTAAAAAAAATCCTAATAAATACGGATTTTACATTTTCAAACTAAAATTCATTGAATATTTAACTATACTCTTCTGGGGAAGAAAATACTTCTCATCTATTTAAAAAAAATAAAAATAAATTTCAATTCAACTTAAGCTTTCGAAGGTTGTTATAATCTTATACTTTTAATGTTCCAGCTGAAGTCGCCAATTCATAATCCCCGCTAGAATGTTCCGCATCAATGTTTGAATTTAATGATACTTATTATTTTTACAACTAGAATTTTCTAAAGTATATTAAAATAAGTCACGAAATGCTTTAAGATTTTAAAATATGCTGACTTAATCAAAATTAGATGCAAAAGCAAAGTATATTTTCATTTCGCATTTCAATCACATAGACCAGGGATGGGCAAACTTTTTTGGTCGAGGGCAAAAAATCGAGAAAGAAAATGTTTGGTGGGCCAAGTAAAAACTTCAAAATTTAAAAGAAAAAAAAAGCGATATACGAATTTTAATTTAAATATTTAGTGAGATAAATGAAATGAATCTAAATTCTAAGGTTCACAGTTGAAAACTCATATTCACATATATAAGATTAAGTCAACATCATGATTTTCTGGGCATGAAATATTAAATTTTGGAAACTAGTTTTTGGTACTGATTAGTAAAATTCAAACTTTGGCATATTGAGAAACAACTGCTTCAGATGATTGTTAGATTGTCCGCTCGTTGGAGCTTAAAATGCGCAGTCTGCTACATGTGAAGTACAATTCACCTATATTAGATTCCATAAGTCTGCACCTCGAGAAAGACAAACGCTAGTTGGAGCCAATATACGGCTATTTTATAAAGAACTGCTTTCAACATTTTACCAATTGAAGCTGTCTGTGCTATTACCATAAATTTATGCTTTGTAGAACAAAAATAGAGAAAGTAAAAGGCCATCAGTACTTCGCTAAAAAAGAAAGAACAAAAATTGCTTTAAACAAAGTCGACAAGAAAATGGATGTATATTGTTTATATTTGCCACGGATCGGCAAGTTAAAATTCTATCCGCGGGCCGGATAAAACCTTCCAGCGGGCCACAGTTGGCCCGCGGGCCGTAGTTTGCCCATCCCTGACATAGATGAATACATATGAAAAAATAATAATGAATTATCACGTAGACGAAAATCGTATATCTATTAAAATAAATGACTTTATACGATTTTCGAAATAGCTTTCATTATCTCTAGTTTCTAAACAGTCGTTTCTAAATAAAAAACAAATTATAGATATCCAAGTTCCTAAGAAGTTTTTCTACAGCATCAATTTATCACTACGTTTTAGTTAACTTGTTTTCGTACGAAAACAAGTTATAGGATAGTGAGGATAGAAACTTGTGATCAAAAATTCATCAACTTCCCGATTGACTAGAACGCTCAAATCTAACCAGGAGCACTGCAGCTTATACTAGTTTTAATAGTTTCCTGTTTGCATTTATGACCAAAATGAGTTTATCATCAATGAAAATTTGACCTGTTTCCGACTAACTGAAGTGCTCATATGTTATCTTAAACTTTATGCTTAATAACAATAATTAAGTACAAATTCACTTATTTTACATTTTAGTTTTATATTGATATTTTGGATTCTAATTTTATATCTATATTTTTTAAATTCTAATTTTATATTAATTTTTCATAATTGCAATTTTTATTTTATCTCCTTCATAGCTTATGAAAAAAAGATCGAAAACTTATGTTCTGATTTAATAAATTAAAAGTCTTAGATTTTATCAACAAAGAATAGAAATAGAATAGAATGGATATCTGTATCAAATTTCATTTATCTTTTGAATAAAACTTTCTTCATGCCTGTCATTTTAATTATTTAGGAATTTTTTTTATTTAAAAAATAAATTATTAAAAAACATTTCTGATAAAAAACATACCCATTTTTTTATATTTTTCTATAATATTCAATCTTTAACAAAATTTTCAGGCAATTTAAATATAAAAAAAATTCAAAACATTCAAAAATTAAAAATGTTTTTTCCCACAAGATTAAGTAGCTGAAAAGTACAAATGCTAGTAAATTTCAAAGAATTACTAAATACTAAATTTACTAATTTAAATTACACTCTTTAAGTAAATTGTGGATATGAAAGTTACCTTTACTTCATCTAGAGAATTGCACGATTTTTAAAGAGAGTTTCAGAATAATAGTTTAAAAATTAATTCGCAATAATACTTTTAAAGTTATACAATTGAACGTTCCCGTACTTTGCGAAAGGGAGAAATTATGTTAAATTTGATACATTTATAAGCAGTTACTAAATTAAAATTATGACTTAACAAAACGTTTACCAATTTATTAAAGTAAAAAATGCCTCTTCCATTTGACAAACCAAATTTTCTATGTTTAATTTCTACACATTTCGAACAAAAGAATAACTTATAAAATAATTACCTTTTAATCTTATGAGGTTCCATGCTGTGTGTGTTGCGTCAGACATTTTTTAAATGCTTCAACTACATGTTCTCTCACCGTTTATAATATAATTTCTGATGGTGAAGAATTTTTTTGAGTCTATAACTGTTGTTGGGAATCGCTCCAACTATTTTGTAAGAACATTTGCCAAGTTTGTAAAAAGAGTTCAATCCATTGTTTACAAACGCTACTCGAAGAAATTTGGCGATAGAGCAGGTTTGACATGAAAGTTTTCGCCAAGAATGCCAAGTGGTGACTATTAACTTAGTAAACATTTAAAGCTGGTACAAAATACAAACTTTTAAATCAAATTTAATATTTTATTTTCAAAACTTGTTTGCATATAGCTGATGTTGACCAAATTTCTTTTTGTTTTACCTTAGAATATTATTTAAAAGATAATTTCTTTTACATTTCATACATTAAGAACTTCCAATAAGCTCGAAAATTGAACTAAACAAAAATGAAGACCATAATTTAGTTAAAATAAATCAAAATGGAAAAGTTCTATAAGCAGCTGCAACCAAATTGTCTTAAGTAAGCAATTTAAATTAAAATATGAGAATTTAACTAAAAACCAAATAAATTTTAAAGATACGCATGCTAGCACAAACATTACGTCATCAGAGAACTATTTTTTTGTTTTTAGTTAAATTCTCACATTTTTATTTAAATTGCGTACATTATTTTAAATAATATTAGTTTTAAATATCTGTAAATTCCTGCGTTAATAGAGTATCTCGATGAATTTATCCTTTTTGTTTTGTGCTTAGGTACTGTTGACGAGATTCAAATTAAATTGAAAAAACTTGTAGTTATTCTGCACTTTTCGTCAAATGGAAGAAGACTGATCCGTGGTTCCTTAAGAGATAAAGAATTTTTCTCCGAATGAGGTGGTTCAATTTTGAATCTCCAGAATCGGCTGGTTTATAGAAATCCTGGTACTCGCACAGACCACAGTATTGACGTAAAATATTCCGAGTGGTAGACGGATCGTGGGTTAAAATCCTCATGCTGTCGGCCTGAGTTGTGATGGCTCAGGGGATAGAGCATTCGTCTTCCAATGAGGTGACCTGTGTTCGAATCCCAGAGATGGCTGGTTGATACGAATTTCACATCCGGCTGGTGCACAACCACAGTGCTGACGTAAAATATCCTCAGTGGTATTACGGGTTAGAGTCCCCTTGCCGTGAGGCTAACCGCGGGTGGCTCTCGTGATCTTCTTCTTCATGTAACGCGAATGCGGGTTAGTTCCATATAAAGTACTCCACAAAGGCAAATTTCACCTAATATTTGAACCAGGAGTTTCCTTGTCTTCTGGATTGGGTTCAAAATTACAAGACTACGGAGTTGAACGTTAGTAGTCGTAAACCCAACAACTGGGCCGGCTGTTCAACGACGATTAAATACTGTCGGCCTAACCGTGAGAAGTTTTCATGGTTTTTCACTCCATGCAACACAAATGATGGTTTGTTGTATTTGAAGGCTAGTTTGATTCGGGAGTTCCCTAGTCTTCTGATTTGGGTTCAAATGTGTAAGGTTATGGAGCTGAGCAATAATGATGATAAATTCAGAAATGGGTCTGCTGTTTAATGCCAGTTGCATAATAAAATAAATTTATTTGAAGGCACATACTTTTGCACAAAACATAACTGTTTTCCATTCATTATAAGTTTGGGACAATAGAGATTTACGTGCTATAAACCATGCAATGAAATGTAGAATTCTCGTTTAAATCGTAGCTTATTTAGTTATAATATGTTAATGTCGTTAGGGTCTTATTAAGTTTAAATATAGTAGTCGGTAACTTGCTTTTGATGAAGGAACTTATGCAAGTTAATGAAGAAAATCACATTTCTTCTTTGAAGAAGGAAATTATTAAACATGATCTGTAAAATATTTAGAAATTTATATATTTCCAGACTTTAATTAAACAGTGTTCCACAAAAGAGAGATAAAACGATAACATTTCCTTCTCGCTCCCGTGAAAATGACGGGGTGAATTTTCGCTCACGTGTAATTTCCGGGCTGGAGTGTTCAGTAGTAATGCGCCAATAAGAATAAAACTAATTCATTTCTTTCTGCACGGAAAGTGATTTTTAGTGATCTTTCGATACTACGTTTCATGTGGGCCGGAATAGCCTGGTTGGTAAGGCACTGGTAAGGTCCAAGAGGTCACGGGTTCGATCCTCGCTGGCCGAAGACTTCCTATGTAGTAAAATGGTGACTGATCCACGTTAAATCTTTTGAGTCACAAAGTCCTTCATGTTCCCAGAACAAATCATACCTCTGCGGGGTACTGATCCGGGATTTTCCTTGTCTTCTGAATTGGTTCAACATTACAAGACTACGCAGTCGAACATTAGTAGTCTTAAACCCAAAATAGGGTCGGTTATTCAACGACGGATATAAAATAAAATGCTACGTTTTAAGGCCCAATTTGTTTGTAGAAAAACTGAAATAAATTTTATCGTAATTTAATTCTTTAATTAACATCCTTTTTTTAAAAACACCACTTTCAGAAAAAAGAAAAGCAAATCAATTGAAACAGCAATAAAATCGCGACTGTCATCTTATTTAATGCAGCTCTCCCTCCTTCATCTATCAAAAGGTATGTCGAAATTGAACCGAGTTAGCATGTTTTACATACTAGTGAATTGATGTTTATTAATACCCACAATACTCCCCCTCATAAATTTTTCAGGGATAGAATTCGATGAACGGATACCTGCCGTATTCGCGAAGCACCCAGAGCTGTGTTAAGTTTACCGGCTGTTGAGTGCTTGTGGTGAGAGCTATATTAAGTTTACTGGAGTTTTGGGCTTTGTCGCGTGAGAGCTCACGGTTGTGTGTGTGGCCTCTCCTGTGTTGCTATTAGCAGTAGATGATGTGCAGGTTTCCCATTGTGTAAATGAGACTGAGAAGCAAACAACGAGAGGACGGTGATGCAAACCCAAATAGCAAGCCAACTTTTTAATGTGCAATCCATCGAAATCTGCGTTACTTTCGATGTAGGGGGTTATCACGTCCGGATCACCAATGTGGGGAGTGGGTTATCAACTTCCAACCTGGGTTGCAACCTTCTGATATCAAAAGTCACCTAGAGATCGATCTAATCTTGTTTTACGAGCTGGGTGCCAGGGTCACGCAGCAGCCCATCCATCTTGTATTATTTATCGTTGTGTAAGTTCTTTGAGATCAGTAGACTATGTGTTAGCTGTCAAGGGGATTCAATACTTTGCTTGAATATCGAGATTTGAATCGATTTTGAGTCTTATATATTAGTCTAATTGATATTTAATAATCGTAGTGGCCACAACTTGATCATAATTTACAAAAATATATGTACTGAAAAAAAATTCAATAAAACAAGATATTTTTTGACACTAACATTTTATTACAAAATCATGTACAGCAGCAGATTTGTGCTTTGTGCAACTTGCATTACAGTTATACACTGAGTTTAATACTAGAAAAAAATGGTATAATTATTATGTACATATTTTGCAGAATAAAAATTACATCACTCACAATCAGACACACTCAATAAAACACTTGCTAAAAAGATTATACATGACCACTTAATGATAATGTACGTACAACTGCTATAAATAAATGAAAATACATTCACTCGTCATTAAATACGCTTTTCAAGGACTGGAAACAACACAATTTTGTCTTAATTAGAATACACACAAAAGAAACATTTTATTGTTATCACTTTCGTAAAAATAATGTTTTCCATTTCAATAAAATCTGATAAATGCTAACTCCACTTTTTTTCCTCCATTGTGATTGCATTTCTACGAATTTTTAGCCATCATTAAATAAATATTACATTTATGGTTTGTCTACGGTAAGAACTCCCCCGCCACAATGTCTGAGGCCGCCTGTTGCTATGGAAACAAGAATAGCGCATTTTAGGGAGGGTAGCTTCTCTTCACTCTAGGGCTAGACCGAAGAAAACGATTCCCTTTCTCTGGCCAATCCGAGCTGAAACCTATTCTAAATAATGACCCCACACCCCTACTTGAAATAGTTACACCTAGTTACCATAGTCACCGCCACTTGTCCAGACGATTGGCTAGGGGAGTTCTTACTTTAGACAAACTATACTGTAGGTCATAATTAGTGTAAACAATGTAACAAATGCATTTTAAATAATTTTTTCTTGGTTTCCTTTTAAATAAATTCTTGATTTCTGCTCATTAAAAAAATTTTTTTAAATTTTATATTTCCATGAAAACAATTTCTTTATTAATAAAACTTAACTCGTTTACTCCTGGTGAAAATAAAGCCTTTACTAATGATGAATTAATTTTTTTTTATCCTGGTGAAAACAATGTCGTCAATAAAGGAAATTCTTTTATTTCAAATGAAAGCAATAATGAACTCTCTTATATCCTGAAGAGAGCAATGTTTTTATCAATGATGAACTTAAAAAGTAGATTTTATTCCTGATAAAGAGTATAACATAATATTACTTTTTTTCCCCATGAAAATATTCTTTATCAATGATGAATGTAAAAATAACTCTCTTGTTCCTGATGAAAACAATGTCTTAATTAATTTTTTCTTTCGCGGTGAAATTTGTCTTCATTAATGAATTTTTTTTTTTAAAAAAATTATGATTAAAAATTTTGTAAGTATGTAATAAATTTTTTTTTGCATTCTTAATGAAAACAATTTTAAAAAAAAAATGACTGGCACATGGTACAAAACAGAAATATTTCATTCATTATTAATTTACATTTTAACAGGGTATCTGCTACATTTCAGATTTTCAAATCCATGACTTTTCAGACTTTCCATGAATAATTTAAAGAATTTTTCATGACTTACCGAAGTTACTATTTTCTCCACAAAAACACAACAATACATTTAAAAAGCATTATAAAATTAATTTAAATGATAGGTACAACCAAAACTGTTATACTCTGCATCTTCATATTTATTGATTTTAAACTTAAAAAACAGGGTAAAGAAAGAGTTGAAGCAATAAAATAGCTGGAAAAAAAATACAAAAGCAAATAACTATATACGGTCAAGATATATGTAGTTATTTAAAGCTGTTTTATTTCTTCTTTAAAGTAAGTGTAAAATAAAAACCCTAAACTAGAATTTTAAATTGATAAAATTAAAAAAAAAATTCTGAAATCACAGAAGTTTGAAAAATAATTCGCTCTAGTAATGTTTTTTCTTTCATTTTTTGAAAGAATACCATAACTTTTAAGGAACATGATAAAAACATTTTATATTTTAATCAAATATGATTGTAAGTGGGGATTTTGTTACAAATTCAGATATTCGAAACATCATGAAATGGGGGTATATTCCATTTTAAAAATTAGATTTTTCAGCGACCTAAATCCATGACAAATTTTGTTCAATACCGAAATTCATGACTTTCCATGATTTCTCATAAATTTCCAAGATACCCTGTTTGTAATTAAAAATTTGTTGCATTCGTATGAAAACAATGCCTTTATCTAAGAATTTCAAAATAAAATGAGTGGCAGATGACAGAAATACTTCATTCATTATTAATTGACATCACTAAAGACATAAAATGAATGTAAAGCGATTAACAGTATTTCTTCCCTCACAGATGACATATCCAGTGAAATCACCATTTAGTGCACATTCATCACCATATATTCACATTAAAAAAAAATATCTCTCATACAAATAAATAAATATTTACATGCGACAAAAGGAATGATATCGTATCATAAAGGGCAAAATGCAGCTAAATAAAAATTTATTATCTCAATTAAAGGCGATATGCACAAAAGAAAAATAAAGTTTAGAAAAAAATTATTCTAAACAAATCACATCTGAATAATATATTTTTAAATTTTAAAAGCAAATTATTTTCCTTAATGCATTAGATAAGCACATACTGTACAAGCTAAAAAACAGCTGGACGATATATTGTCACAGATTGACAATTTTTAAAATTATGATAACGATATTTTACAAAGTATTCTAATGATAGAGGTACCAACATTCCAAACTAATGCAATTTTAAGTTATATATACTACCTAATTCTAAGTAGACATATAATGTTAACAAAGTTATGCTGGAATTTACTTTTAAATAAACATTTAAATGAATGTACTAAATTAAAAATTTTAAAACACCGAAACTTTATACTTCATTATAAAATTGAAACAATTACTTGTAGTAAATGTTTTAGTTTTTGGTTAAATAAGAAGTAACTCTTATTGCCTATATATATAGGCAATAAGAGCTACTGTATATATCATCTTAAAACGGAATTGAACCAATAAGAAATGTTTGCTCACATTTTCTTTGCTTTTCAATTAGGAATGAATAGCTAATTCTATATTAGATAAATTCTAAAAATATCTCAATGTATACTGACCTATCAATATTTCTTAACCAGGAATTTCGATATTAAATTTCTTACATCCCCAAACACTAACCTACAGTGTTAGCATAAAAAAATTTTTTTTCTTTACAAATGCAAACTAGGTAAAAAATTTCTCCAAAAATTATTCATCAAATGTTTTATTTTTAAATACAGTAAAGCCTTGATCTATTCCTTCTGTATGTATAGTCTTGTTCAACCATTCCTGCTACAAATGCAATTATACTTATAGTGCCTATTTGAATTGTTATTGAAGCTAAAAAATTTCCGCATATATTGTTCTGAGATTTTCAACACTTCAAAAAATTATTTCGTTTTGAGAATAAGAACAGCGATACTAATGATAAAGAAAATAAGGATTAAACGTCCTCTAACATAACGTTTATGCATCAGTTAATTAAACTTGTGTTGTCATGTCGGTTGCAGAAACTGAAGTAGATGAAGGCGATAAAACAGAACTACTACTGGCAATTTTGAAATAATGTTAAAAATTTCTGTATTGACACTAATTTACAGTATATAACAGCAATCTCTAACAAGTCTCAGAAATACGATGTTTGTGTTAAAACCAAAATTTCTTTACATTTGAAATGAATAAATGCGTTTAAATCATCCTTTCGCATTGTAAATATTTTGGCAGCAAGCATGTAATTTTTTCCAATTTGAGTTTTTTATACTTATTTTAAATTAGTCCATTACATCGTAAAATTTTTTTTGTACTTTTTCAAGTGAAAAGATATTTCATGTTTTTGGCATTCATCGTTTCCCCATTGGCAATGAATGGCTTTACGAGAAACAATCCAGGTTTTACTGTAATAATACTTTTATGTGTCCAGAAATAAATAAAAAATTCTTCATTTCTCAATTTAGCTAAATATCAACTTTTTACTTTTTATGTTCACAAGTTAAGAAAAAAAGCCCATTTTTGCTTAAAGACGAGAGAAAAAAAAAAGAAAAACAGTTCAGCTGTTGGTTGGAAGATTTTTTACTCATGAAATTATAAAAATAAATACTATTTAAAAAGAAGGTTTGACAGAAACGTAACTCGAGTTTCACAGGGTAGTATTGCACAGCATGAGCTTAACTAAATCATAGACGCAGAAAGAATCAGAAGTTATGCTTGTAATTTTGAGAATATATTTTTCAGATGTTAGGCTTTTAAAGTTGGAGGAATAAAATTTCACTTTAATGCTCAAAAATGGAAACTATAGTTCTGCAGTTCTTTATAGTAATTTACACGTTTTTGCATTATCTAAGACACGCTCGGTATAAATTTATAAAAAAATGAGTCTCCTTCTGAAAAAAATTTAAATGTGTCCTTCGGCATGATTATTTCAATTAAAGAAAGTTATGTACAACATATTTTTTTATAGTATGCAGTTAAACTATTTCAGTGCAGCTAATATAAACTAAATTTTATATTTATTTGGTAAATTTTTCAACAGCATCAATTTATTTAATGCTTTTCAGTAAATTTCCTATAAAGTTGTATCCATTAATGCAATATCGTATCAAAGAAATTCTCATACGGTTATACAATTTAAAATCATTTTTTACACAATTTGATTCATAAATCAATTAATTTGATTTTCACAGAATCATTTAAAAAGAAATCATCATTTAATAAAAAAAAAGTTTATTTTAAGAAAAAATTAATTAAGCCTTAATTACATTTTGTACCCAAAGAGATTATTTTGCACTTGCAGCTTTCAACCACTTCAACACTACACTAAAATAAATATGAAAAGCTCTACAGGTAAAAATGAGTATAAGCTACCCTACGATAATCGAAGAGACACTTTCAGTTATTGACATTTTTAAAAATTTCTAACAAAAATACTTAAAGGATTATTTCGTAACTTAAGAGATGTTTAGTTCATGCAATTTTTCATATTTAGCAATAAAATTTAAAGCTTTCAGAGGTAAGAAAACAAGTATTTTTGAGCTCACTGTGTCACAAAATTAAGCAATAAGCTTGTATCAATTAATTTAGTTGTTATTTTTAATATCTGCATAAAGTTTCGTAAATATTTATAAAGATATGGACATTTTTATAAAAAAGTAATTTTTTCACACTATGTTTTTTTTCTCATTACAACTTTATAGATATTCAATGGCATTAAAAAAAAAAGTAGGGCGAAAATTAATTTTTTTATATTAATTTTATTAATAATTTAATTTTTTTATACTTCATAGATATTCAATGAAATTAAACATAAACGTAAGGCAAAAAATATTTTTTTTTTTTTAAAATGTCCAAAAGACATTCTTATAAAAAATTTTTTTTCACCTTACGTTTTTTTATTTTAACTTTATAAATAATCAATATTCTTATTAATTTTTTTATACTTAATAGTTATTCAAAGGAATTAAACAAAAGCGTAAGGTAAAATATTAATTTTTTAAGTAAAATGTCCAATATTTCCCTAAATATTTACTCTAGTTTTAAGATGTTTCATGCAGTTATTTCAATGAACAACTTAAGTAATCGATACAAATTACTGCTTGATTTTCAGCCATAGGATGTAATATACTTGTTAAATACTTTCTGCCATAAGGCGTAACATACTTTTTTTCTTTCGGAATTTATTGGTCTCCCAAACCTATGAAAGCTTTTAATCTTATTACTAAGTATATGAAAAATCACATGAACATCTTAAAAAAAGTATTTCTTGAGAAATTAAAAAAAAATTCAAAAAGGAAAGTGTATTTTCCATTACTGTAGGGTAGTGTATATATATATATACATAGTCTCAAATAAAAGCTATTTATATCTAAGTTTTTATTTGGATAATATGTACATGCAATTTTTAAAAAAAAAAAAGCATTTTAACAACCTCTGTATCATAAATCTTGTAATCATTGTAAATCTTGAGTGATTAAATTTTTAAAGAAATTGGATTATCTTTTTTAAAGAGTACAATACTATCAAAATGTTTAAAGTAAAGAAAAAAAATTGCAAGAAACATAGCCAGACAGGCTTAAAACCGTGACCCGTGAAGGAAGGACTGCACGATCACGATCTTGAAGGCGTAAATAGTAACCAGATGCATTATCATATTTCGTTTGAAAACATCAATGAGATTTTAAAATATGAACAGTAATTCTTGATTTACTTGAAAGCAAAACTAAAAATTTTTTTTCTTCAGAAATCTTCAAACGCAGTTTGTCAACATACAATTTGAGAGTGAACATGATACGCCAAACTAAATACAAGATCCTATTTAGAAATTAATTTCTAATTAAAAAATTAAGTTTTTTTTATTGAATCAATTCAAGAAAAGAAACATAATTTATATAAATATGCTGCAACAGTCAGCAGTTACAAAAAGTTCCACTGTGGTTGGCAACATTTAAATTACATAATAAGTCATGATTAAAAAATTTTGAAGGCAAATTCTTTGATAATTTAAACAAGCCATATATGGATATCTAAAAATAGATAGAAGCTGCTATCTAAAAAATAATTCCCATTTAATAAATTGGTTCACTAAAGGCTCACTCAGCAAGGAAAATTGATTTAAACAAAAAATTTAGATAGTTATCGCTAAGTTGGGTACTTGAGTACCTGGCTCAAGAACTTACATAATAGAGGGTACATGTCTTCTAAATATATGTTCTAAGTACTATGTTGTTTCAATATTCATTAGAGAGTTCACTTTTGAAAATAAATAAATTAGCTGGTTAAAGGAAACATCTCTCACAGTTTGTTTTCCTCAAAATATTGGAATCTTCACAACAAAAAAAAAAGAGGTTAGAAATCCAGAAGAATTAAATTTTTTTCATGTTGCATGGTATGCATATACAGAGCGGTTGTTGGTGAGTATTTCCAGTCTTTTCTGCACAGCATCTCGATCTGCAGAAAGAAGAGAGAAAAACTTATTAAGTTAGAAAAAATAATAGCAATTTTTATAACAAGAATAACCAGAAAATATTATTTTATCAGGATTCATAGCCAAATTTTTCAACAAAAAATAAGAACCCATTAAAAACTTTTTTAAGCACACAAAAATATTTTAAAATCATTCTCAAAAAAAAAAAAAAAAAAAAAAAAAAAAAAAAAAAAAAAATTAAATTAGGATCGGTGCAGCAATAAAAATGAATTTTTTCTATTGTTTAAAGTTCCTATTTTTAAGCCAGATTTATCAACAAAATTAAGCACCTTTTAAGTACTTTTCAAGCACACAAAAAATATTTTTAATCACTTTTCAAAAAAAAAAAAAAATCATAATAAGGATCTGTGCAGTGATAAAAAAGATTTTTTGTTATTGTTTAAAGTTCTTAGTTTATTAACATAAAATCAATAAAATTCAAAAAAGATTTAAAAAAAATTTACCTAATCATGATAAAACAACTGATTTTTGATACATTTTGCAAAGAAAATTGTGAAAATCATGCTTCTATTGTAATTTAAAATGACAATCGATACATCCAAGAGAAAATTTCTTTTTAAAATATAGAAAATTAAGCACTTTTTACAAACACCAAATAAAAAAGGCACCTTTATAAGAGATTCTAAAGAACGTAAATCAAAGATAAGCACGCTTAAGCACTTTTTTCAAAACCCTATGCACCCTGTTTATGTTGACTCACTAAAATATTTAATGATCAGTAAAATTATTTATTAAAAATTGATTTAAAAAGAAATATTTTAGCTACAGAAATTGTAATTTGAATTTAGACAAGGTAAACTCTTTAAAACCAGCAAATTATTTGCATAAGAGCTTTTTAAAAATAAATCTTTTTCAATACAATGTGAAAATACAATTTAATAAAAAATCTTAAGTATTCTGTTAGAGCAGGGTTGGCAGGTTTTTGACATGTGACAGTTTTTGACGGTTTAAACCATGGTTTAAACCGTCACGTCAAAAACCTCACTGTCATAAATGTCAAAAATGTCATAAACCTATATTCATATTTGAAATTTAATTATTACATAAAATTTATATATTTTTTTATAAAGGATAGTGTTTCTAAATATGTTCTAGAAAAAATAAATTTAAAATTTTGAAGAAACACTTATATTTTGAATAGTAACCAAAATCTTGTATTTTTGAAAACTCACATCTTTTGTAATATTATGTATTCATTTTCATGTGTTATTGAAAATCTGCAGTGATATTATTAAGAAATTTATTTATAACCAAATTTAGTGTATAGTATAGATTATACTAAAAATTAGACATTTTTAAACATTAGCAGTTTTGTACATCTTTTAAAGAAAATTCTTTTAAACAGGTTGGGCAACATTCACAATCAATTTATTAGGATATTTCCATAGTTTAAATATTTCATGGACTTTAATGTTCTTCTGTTTAGTTTGACTTTTGTGATTGGTGGTTGTTAGTTTTTCAGAAAAACCAGTAATTCTGAATTTTAAATCTTCAAATTTTTTTTTAATTCATAGTTAACATAAGACAATACAAATTTAAGTGCTTCCTGTTAAATACACAGAGTAGTTAGTGTCGATTTACAGTATATTCAGCCTCTTCATTTATTATCCTGAAAATTTAGTTTATCCAAATACTTGTGAATTTCATTTTGCTGAATACTATATAGTTTTGTTGAATATCTAAATATTCAGCTGTTGAATAATTACTCTTCGCTTTCAAGATATACATTATTTGTATTCTTAATACAAGTGCTGAAAAAAAAAATTAAGAGATAAAAATTGTTTTAAAATGATAAGTGTAATAATTATTAATAAATATAATAAACAATATGAATTATATTTATCATTATTCATAAATATAACTACTTTTAAATTCAAATTAACATACTGGATAATAAAGATATTCGGTATAACATCCAAAAAAAATTTTTTATACACTTGTATCAAGTTTGTATTTATACAACATAACTTGTAAGATCCTTATAAATATTAGTTATATGTTCCTTATGTGTCAAAAATGCATAGTAATAATCTTTTAATTTTATTAAATATTAAAAAAAATTTTTTTTTTCAAAATATAAATATTTAAACAATTTTTGTGCAAAATTTTTCTGCACATGCTTTTGAATATTAATTTCTGAGATTTTAAATGTTATTTTACCTTAATTTTAATTAAAAAATATTTTAAAACCTGCTGATTACCTATAGTATAATTAAATTTCAATATAATGCATGGTAACTGTTGGTAGTTTTGAAGTTTATATATTTTCTTGGCAAACTTCAGTTTTTGACGGGTTTTTGACGGTTTAAACCAGTATTATACCCTTGTCATGTCAAAAACCACTTTTTGACGTCAAAAACCCAACCCTGTGTTAGAGTCATTAATCATAAGAATAACGACTAATAAATTTGCATGTAATGATAGTTGACTTTAAATACAACAATGATAATCTTATTTCAAAAGTAAGATAAAAATAATTACACACTAAATAGAAAATAATTGATTTACAATAAACTCATATTGTGGTTTTTTCCAAAAAAAGTACTTTTCCATTTTGAAATTCTTTTTTGCATAACAAGGTCTTGAGACAATTTTGCCATAGGAATTCAAATTACCATTAGGAGAATATATAATGACAAGGGGAAACATATTTTTTTTGAGACATAACAAGATTTTCCAGATATCGAGAGTATATATAAGTTACTGTGAATGACCGAAACTGTAGTGTATGATGATGTATTATAATCAAAGGACGAAATATATTTTATTAAAACTTAAACGTAAAATTAACACAATTAGTAAGTTTATAAAAAAAGAAAGAAAAACAATAAATGAAAAAGAAATAAAAAGATGGAGGGAAAAAACAAAACTCCCATTCTGACAATGTCAACTTGCAAACTAAAGAGCTCACAAGTCAGATCAAACAGTTCTGATTAAAACCATTAGGTCGATTAAAGTTACACTCGTTTATAAGAATGATTTATTTAATCTTGAGTATATGACATTAATAAGAGTTTAAAATTATCATAATTTAATTACGCTAGAACAATTTAGTTTAACAGGAGCAATAAGGCTAGAATGAATTTTTAAACTGAAGTTTACAATTATAATTTATTTTTCTCTCTCATTTTAGTGAAATAACAAAATACTTACATTTATGCAGAAGTTCTTTATCACTGAGATCATTAACTTGTTGTCCTAAACTGTGAAGTAAAATTTGTGCCGTCTGATAGCGATGGAAGCTCTGTGGAAAAAAAACAACATTACTAACTCATGTTTTCATGGTTAAATTTTAAATAAAATTTATAATTTACAAGACAAGCAATTGGGTACTTGCACTTCAAGAAGACCTCCCATACCCACACATGTGACCTATGACCTCAGCGCCAGCTAATCTTTATCAGCAAAATGGCATATTAAAATTGAGCATAGTCTCTCTACATAAGTTAGAATGTTAATTAATGATAAGTTAATTAAAGATAAGGCCATATCGAACATCAAATCAGTTAAAATGTAATTCTTTCTCGTCTACTTCTTTTACTTAACTTAGAATAATTATTTCTCTCAGTATTTTATTGTAGCTGTGATATGATTTTTGTTTTGTGTACCTGGCAACTTTGATGCATAATTAGTTTATGTACTATAAGGCTTCATGTCTTTCTTTGTATTAAGTCTCTGTGTAAATGTATAGTGAAAGAACTGAAATCTTCGAGAGAGAATCTTTGTAAAAGAATTTAGAATGTGTCACTTAGCATACCCTTGCCATGGCAACTAACCATGGGAGGTTTTCTTCTCCATGTAAGTTAGTTCCATCAAAGAGTTCTCCATGAAGGCAAATTTTGCCCAATACTTCATTCAAGAGTTCCCTTGTCTTTTGGATTGGCTACGAAATGACAAGGCTATGGAGCTGAACATTAAAAGTCGTAAACCCAAAATTGGGTGTGCTGTTTAACGACGGAAAAAGTTACACCTGAAAAACTTTTTTTTTATCAACTTGTGAAGAGTTAAGAATAGCATTAAATATTCTCCATATAAGATCATACAAGGTGGTCAGGTTTTGTTATATGAGATAAATTAGGTTCATGATAATAGATGTTGTGAGGAGAGGAGTATTCGACAATGTCAACAATTATCTATGAAAAGGTACCCCAACATAGAATTAACATGTCTTTTATACTACAGAATAGTCATTGTATTTTTGTAGTGGTAGATACAGTACCGTGCTCCCCCACCAGAATTTTATCTGTGATAGAATTCGATGAATGAATACCAGTAGTTGATTCATTGCAGTTTTGTGAGAAGTCTGGAGAGCTGTAGTAAGATCCCCACACTTTTCGAGCGCTGATCGCGAGAGCTGTATTAAGTTCACGGTTGTGGTCGCTCCTGCGTTGCCTTTAGCAGTTGAGTGTACACAGGTCAACGTTGTATGTGATCGAGATTGAGAACCAACAGCGAGAGGAAGTGGATTAATGTCACAGTCAACTGTTCAATGGGGACTATCCATCAAAGTAGGTGTGTTCAAATCGAGGTGGGAGTTTCTGTCAAGGTAGGCTTGTTCACATTTCTTTCGAAAGTCACCAATGTGTGGATAGAAGTCATCGACAATGTAAACCTTCATCTACAAAAAGGTACCCCAACATAGAATCTAGTTAACACGTCTTATATACAGGGTATCTGCCACTTTTTAAATTTTCTAATTCATGACTTTCTATGACTAATTTCAAGAATTTCTTATGACTTACCGAAGTTACTATTATCTCCACAAAAACACAACAATAAACTTAAAAAAGCATTATAATAACATTAATTTAAATGATAGGTATAACCAAAACTGTTATACTCTGCATCTTCATATTTATTGATTTTAAAAAACAGAGTAAAGAAAGAGTTAAAGCAATAATATAGCTGAAGAAATACAAAAGCAACTAATTGTTTTTTCTTTTTCCCTTCAGAATTATATTCAAAAGACACTTTTCTTCTTCGTCGGAAAGAAATACTCCTGATTTTTGGAGAATAGAATAGAAGAAATACTCCTGATTTTTGCCTGTTCTCATTTTGGAATAAAAAAAATTCGTCCATAACTAGCTTGCTTCAGCTAGAATTTGAAATGGATAAAATAAAAAATAAATAAAAAATCAATCTGAAATCACAGAAGTTTAAAAGATAATTCGCTCTCGAAATGATGTTCTTTCATTTTTTGAAGGAACACCATCATTTTTAAGGAACATGATAAAAACATATTATATTTTAATAAAATATGACTGTGATTACTTAGATATTCAGAACACCATGAAATGGGGGATGGGGTAAATTCCATTTTAAAAATTAGATTTTACGACAACCTAAAGCTATGACTTTCCATGATTTGTTTTTATAAAAATAGTTAAGATCATGACAAGATCATTATTCAATACCGAAATTCATGATTTTCCATGACTTTCTATGTGCATAGATACCCTGTTCATGATAATAGAGGTCAACTTCAGACAGGTTGCACCATATTTTTTTAAAATTAAAAGTTTGTTAAGAACAAATTTGAAACGATTGAGGGTATACCTCTTTAGGCTCTCCAAAAAGCTCTTCCAAGGCAGCAGATTGACACTGTAATTAGAATATTAAGAAAAATTTATAATTAGGTGTACATATGCATGCATAATACATCAGATACTAAAAAAAAAAAAATCCTTCATTTATTTTTATATAATTGTTAGCAATAAGTAGAAGGTAAATATAGTTTTTTATTTCATGTTTTACAAAAATCACAGAAAATGAGGGAAAAACAGACAGTAGCTCAGCGGCAGAATTTTTTTTGTTTAGCTATCTGCGACAAAACTCTCTAGCACTAATATCTTTCTGCAAGATACTTTTTTAATAATAACTTAGTAATTCAAAAAAGCAGTGTTAACTAAACAAAACAAAAACTAAAATTTTTTTTTTTAAATTGAACATGTAAATTTTTTATTTCAATATTATGGGTGATATTCTGACATTTTGTTGGGGGGTGGCGGAGCTCACAAATTATTTTCTTGTTTGCATTTTGTAAATTGATCAAGTAATTGCCAGAAAAAAGATAGACGATGAAATCGCACGAATCAGACTCTAACTAAATATAACAGTATCCATATTCAAGCACAATTAGTGTACACAAATATTTAGGGGATTTTTTACAATCAATTCAATGAAACAAATCAATATGCACTGCAGACAAATATTATCTGCATGATTTATTTGTGACAGTAAATTCATAAATTTAAACGTGATACTATGAATACAGCTGATTACTAAGTATATCCACCTTTTTCTTTTTCTTAAAAAAACAAGCTATATGATTGTTATAACTTTCTCTTAGAGAATAAAAGAGTAAATACATAACTCATTTACCAAAATCAGAATGCTCATTTTTAAAACTTTTTACTGTTAGCATGGAAACTGTCATAAAATCAGGTTTTGCGATTTTTTTGATTTTTTTAAAAAAAAATCAGATTTCTTTGATTTTTATTCAAATACATTGTAAGAACTTTAATTTTTGATTAAAAAAACCTTATAAATGTTTAATCAAAATTAGCTTAATATTAAAACTATAATATTTTAGAAGCTCTAATTTACTAAAATAATTTTTCATTATAATACAAAGCTTTGAATGCATAGCAACCATTTTGAAACAAATGCATGAATGGTATTTAAAGACTAGATGAAATAGAGAATTTAAAGAATACTTCAGGGGTCTGTCTAGGTTTTTCTGAGAGGTACATATTTTGTGAAAATTTTGACATAATTTGTGAAAATTAAAAATTATATTGAAAAATCAACATAAAAATATGGTAAAAATAACAATTCATCGTTTCCAGGGCTGAATTACCCAATTAGGCCTGACTAGGCCATGACCTGGGGCCCCCTTAAAATGGATTTTTTGAAAATAAATTTAAAAAAATTAAGAAAAACAATGATTTTTAAAAATTTTTCAAAATGTTATAATTATTTTTCAGTTCTAATTTAATAAAAAAACGTAAAATTTAATTTCTTAATATTTATTTTTATTTTAAATATGCTTTCTTAAATGAAGAGATATATAAATACTTTTATATTTGAATAAAAAAAAAAATACCAGAAAAAAAATGAATCTAAGGTCCCCAAAAATTTGAATAGCCTAGGACGCTTAATCCCGCCCTGGTCGTTTCTTACGATACTCAAAAATAAAATGTTAAGAAAAAATATTATGTGAAACTACTGCTTTTCCTAAAGTTGAATTTGTGAAGGTACCGCTAAGCGGTAGTAAATTTGGCTTGAACAGACCCCTGTTCTTTAACTATTAAAACAAAGTTTAAATTAGCAAACCATAATTTCAATTTATAATTGTGATTTTTTTCCTTTCATTTTTAAAATGACAAAATAAATTTAACATTGTGTTTATTGTATTCATTGTGTTAACATGTATTCATTCATCAAAAAATAAATAAATATTTAATCTAGATATTTTTATATTAAAATATTCATTTTTAATCAAAATAGATATAATTCATTCATTTTTAATCAAAATAGATCAATATCAAAATAGATAAGTTAGCGGAAATTATTATTTTTTTAAAAATTTATCTATTCATTGGAATTTTTTTTTCACAAAATTTCTTTATAGAAAATCTGATAATGTCAAAGATACTGTAAACATATTATGAGAAAAAATACCAGTTATCAGTTAATAATCCCACTGCTTCAAATAGACTTTGAAAGGCATACAGAGTATATTTTTGGCATATTAGAGTAATTTCTTTTTAATATAACCTCAAGTTTTAGAAATATACACTTTCCACCAATAAAATATAATGTAGATTTTAATTCCAAGCTTTTTCAATCAAAACGTAGAGTTTTAATTAACATTATTTACATTATTTTTGGAAAAAATTTCATGTTTGTTAATTACTTTCTACAGCTATGCAAGTCTATACTAAGACTGCATTAAATGTTTACTTTAATCTGTACTTTCAATCTCAAGAATCCAGAGATTTTTAAAAATGTAATTTCAAATGTGTTGGAATTAAACACACATCAAGAAAGAAAGTAATTTCGTTAACGAAAATTAATTAATGCAGCAGTTTATTAAAAAAAAATTTAAAACTAAGAAAAAAAATAATGAAAGTATCAATAATTTAAAACACTGTTTTTTAACATTTAAAATCAATATATATGTAAAAAAATCAGTTATTTTAAATCAATGATTGTTTTAAAAAAATCATTTGATTTAAATCATGATTTAAATCAACAAACCCTGCATAAAATCTGACTATTTTCCTGAATAATAAACTGATTTCTTTCCATATTATTTGATGATAAAATACTATATGGCAGGAAAAGTCTAATCAGAAATTTACAAGAACAGCTGGATAGTTAAAGGTAGAGCTGGGTCATACATTAAGAAATGTAAATACTTTTAAATCAATAAGGATACCTTAATATATATTGTCTAACAATGTGACCATTGTGCATGACAATAAATATTGTAGATAAGATAAGTATCTCAACAATGATAATATAATCCTGATTATAAACATAGTTATCTGCAGCATAATTGATATCATTGTCCTTAACAATATAAATCAAATGTGAAAATATCATAGTGGTAATTTAACTATTAACAATAAATAAATGCATTAATTTTTGACCAGGATACTATTCGTATTGTGAAATTTAATTCTCTAAGAAATCTATTATTGTTTGTAAAAATTTTGAAATTGATACAAGATTTTTTTCAAACAGAGTGCGTAGCCAAATCTATTAACAAAAGATAAAGACTAAAGTTCTCAAAAAATATTTGTAAGCACTGTATAAATTAACAAAATGCAAAATAAATTTCAAAGACTTTTAATGAGCATGATAAAATAACTAGTTTCTGACAAAGGACTCTTTTTTTTAAAATTATAATTAGCTATTATAATGATCAAGAGATTTTTCAGTTCGATATCAGAGGGTGGAAAATGAAGCCTGAAATTAAGAATATGTTCCCAAATGCAGCATAGCACACGAGAGTGCAAGAATCTCACAGAACATAGCACATGTGGACGGTCTCGCAAGTATTTCATCAAACATGTAACAATACTAAAAGAATACAATTAATATCTAAACAAAATGAACAAAACTTCTTTTAAAAAAATGCGCTAAAAAGCATGCGCTATTAAATGATTGAAGAATATTAGTTTTTTTATTTCTTTTAACAGGGCGCAATTCAAGACTTAACTGAGCAGCCCCAGTTAAGCATTCTATTAATATGTGACGTAATTTTTCTTTGACAACTTCTTCCTATCATTTTCTCAATCTGCGCATTTTAAAAGAGGGCGTTGTTTTTCTTTTGGTTTAAGTGATTCCTTTTCATTCGGTTTGCTTTAGAGTTCGCTGTCTGACCTTGTTTATGTGAGTTTTTATTTTTTGTTGATTTTTATTTTCTGATGAATTTGAGTTTCTGATGAGTTGTATGAGTTTCTTTTCTGTATTAGTTTTATGTCTTGCATGTTTTTTTCTCCTGGACTTTTAAACAAAACCTTCGGTTTACTGAGGAAGATTTTTAGGCTTTTGCCATCTTCCTCAATAGAAAAGGTTTTGTGTTTTGGCCACTGGGGCCGGTACCCCCTGAAGACGTCGGCTTCAGTGGTCATATTTTTAATTTTGTTTTATTTCCTTTGCTACATTTATTTCTATTTTTATTATCAAACATGTAACATAATTGGTGCTTTCATAAACTAAGGGCCGACCATACATTGAAATAAATTGTGAAAATGTTGAATACAATGTGAAAAGTACGCTTTTGCATAATACGTGGCAAAAATCGACATGGTAAAAATAAATCTCATTTTCGGGAATAAATAAATAATAAATCTTATTTTCATTTAAAGGGAAAAATAAGCACTTTAGCACTTTTTAAAAATGCTATGCACCATGTTTGAATCACAAATCTATTTTAAATACAGTTTTTAAAACTGAATTTAAAAAGAGATACTTACCATTTGAATAGCATACTTGTAAAGTATTTGGTCTGCCGTGATGCTAGAGGCAGCTGGATCAACACCCACAGATTGCAAGAGGCCAGGAGTATTTAAACTCTTGCACATACTCAAGCAGAAATGGTAATTTTCTTTCATCAAATGCAAAACTTAAAAAAAAAAAAAAAAAAACTCAATCAAGTAGTCTAAAAAAAACTAACATGTTTTTGAGTTAAATGAAAGTAATTTTAAAATGAGCAAACTTTACCATTTCGTACTGAGGTAGAAGGCTGTAATTTTCCACTTTTCACTTCTTGCTGTGAGAGTTGAAAGGCTGAAGAAATTAATTGCAAAGCTTTCATGTACAGCAACAACTGAACAGCCTTTCTACATCCTTCGCTCATCGCTTGATCTGTATCCTGCTGGGGGGGAAAAAGCATATGATAAAGCTAAGTTTAGACAGCATTTCATACATTGTATAAGCACCAGGGGCCCTACCACCAACTGCAAGGAATCCATGAGGAAAAAAATTTTTTTATATTTCATAACCGCCGCTGAAAAGCAGACCAAATTCCTTGGATTTATGACTACCAATGATCAACTCTGTAGCTTTATAATTTTAAACCCAATGCAGACAGGGAAACTTCTGGATCGAGCACAGGCTGAAATTCGCTTTTGTGGAGGACTTTTTGATGGAAATAACTTACATGGAGAGGAAAACTACAAAAGCCTCCCACGGTTAGCCTGACAGTAAGGGGACTCTAACCCATGATCCCTCTACCACAGAGGATATGGTGCGAAAGGTTAAAGTTACAGAGTTTGGAGCTATTTAAAAAACCTATCATTATTACTAAAAAAATCATTTTACGCCACCAATAAAAAACTATTGGTATATGCATTATGGACCATGGGGGAAAAAAGAACAAAAATCTTGCAACAAAGTTAATATGTTGACCAATGATGATGGCATTTTTCATGCTCAGCAAATGGTGTTGACGAACTTTGGAGCACTTTAAAAATCCTATTCATAAATTTTTGGCATACAAATTAGATGAAGGAAAGAATAGATTTTGATATCCATTTTGATGTGATACTGAATTAAGAGGTTATACACTTGTATTGCATAAAAAGTCAGCTGTAATATTGATTGTTAAGAGAAGAATAAAAATGTTTATATTCGCTTCAGGATTCAAAATTAAATAATTGATTATATTACATTTTAACAGTATTAAGAATGATTAAATAGTATTTTAATTTCTGAGATTAAAACTATATATTTTTTTCATCACAATATTTTAAGAAAGGTAGAAGTGAAAAAATCTTAATGTTCATCTGTATTACAGTAAATTTTATTCCTTTAAACTAACCCATATACCAAATATTACTCTTTACTAAAAATTGTACTGTGGTCATTTTTAGTTTCTTCTAAAAGAAACTAATTTCTTCAGGAAGAAATCTTTACTTGGCATAGAACTGGAAAATGTCTTAAAGAAATTGTCTAATAGCCCTTGTGGCAGAATTTTTACAGCTATCTGCGGCAAAACTCTCGATCACTAATATCTATCTGCAAGGCACTTTTAATAATACCAAACATACATGTTACTGATTTAAAATCACAAAAGTGCTGTGTTTACAAACAAAAAAAAATTATATAATTTTTTTTTATTGAACATGTAATAATTTTTTATTTTAATATTATAAGTAATATTCTTGCATTTTTTTCTTGGAGGGGGGGGGGAATGCACAAATTATTTCCTTCGCATTTTGTAAATAATCATCACAATAAAAGAATAATTAAAAATCATGAAATCTGAAGTAGTGATTGGCGACAAACTCACACAAATCGAACTCCTCAAATGTGTTTTTTTTTTTAAAATTAGGATGTCATAATAAATAATATTGTATCAAAAATATGATTTAAAAAGTATGGAGAAATCAATAGCAATAACTGACAAAAATTGGATAGAATTATTGCCTTAAGAAATGAATACTCAAATGTAATTATCTAATGTTCCATATTGTTCGAAATATATCGTGATATTTAAAATCCTCATGAAAATCACTATCAATAACTGCTGAAAGTACTATCGAAAAATTACATCGACTTATGATACTATAGGTGTAAATTGAGTGTGTCAAAAAGTGATTACCTGTAAATTTCTGTAAAAAAGAAAAGTAAATTTTTTTTTAAAACTTTTCAAAAGAAAAATCTTCCTGTTAGAATTCTGTAATGTTCTGCAACAATGTCGTTGTGATTCTGCCACGGGGCTAATCGCCTTAAGATTTTTAATTAAAATTAATTGAATCATTGGTTTATATTGATTTAAATTAGTTATATCAGATGGATAAGCAATTTAAGCAGGTCAATGTATAAATGAAAAATTCTAGCCATATAATCAAACAAATTCACAATGGTTTATATAAAACAATATATTGTACAAGTTATTATATCCAATGTCAACTAATATCAATACTTACATCTGTTCTTGCGATTGAACTGGATAAAGCAGAAGATAAAGGAGAGCTTCTAGTTTTGGCTAATTCTAATATGCACTTTACTAATGCTGATACAAAATTAAGTTTGGCCAAAGTGTCATTGTGTTCTTTCTATAAAAAATCATTTAGTAAAAATTATGCCTTTGAAAAATTATGTAATGAAACAAACAAAATATATCAAATAATAAGAGAGAAATGCTAGTTTTAGCAAAATTTATACACTTCATAAAAGCAGAAAAAAGTTTAAGGACGAAATGGTATTACATTCTTTCCCCACAAAAAAATTTAAGGTGAGCATGAAAATCATTATTTTATCAAAAATCAAAGATATGATGACATCACTTTTCTTCAAAATTTATTTCTTGCAATAATATAAAGCGTATCAAAACTTAAATAATAATACAAGATATTAGATAAATTGCTTATTTATCTATTTATTATTATTTTTTTAAATAGTAAAGGATTGATGAATTTTAACCCAGGGATTGTAAACGTTTGGAATAATGGAGTTGCTTCTGCTTAAAACTCTCCTAAACAAATAAAAAGTGTGGAGCTTATTCAGGGTTGTCATTTAAATTTGGAAAATAAAATTCCCTGTACATATTATACACAATATATTAAGAGGAAAAATACTATCACATTGGGCTAACTATACTAGTTTTAATTGCTGGAAAAACTTCAGAGAACAATATAAAAAAAAAAAAAAAATTTAAAGTCAATTCCTACTTAGGTCAATAAAGAAAAATTTCATTTTAGTTAGTTTTTATTAAATAATTAAAAAATTTTCTTAAATATAAAACTAAAATCAATTAATAAAATTTAATGAATGAATCAATATTTAAAAAAAACTGTATTAACATCAAGTATCATCCATTACAAGTTTTAAAAAAAAGGAATTTGAATTTGAGTGCATGAATAGTAAGTATTTTATTAACGATTGAAAATTTGAACAAGATATAGGAAGAGTGTGAATTGAAAAAAGAACATACTTAAAACAAGTAATGAATGAAGTAGATTAGTATAGCTGAAATATCATCCTTAAAAATCCCTCCCATATATTGCACTTAGAGTTGTTACCATTTTTTGAAAGACAAAATTCCCTGTTATTTTAGGTAACTCTTAAATTTCCTGTATTTTCCAGGTTTTTCCTCTGGAGTGGCAACCCTGCCAAAACAATTTATTTTCTAAAGATATACAAAATATTGGGAGTACCTCAAGCAGAGTCTCTTCAGGTAGTTCTGGTATGAAGAGGCCTTCCAGGCTTGAAGGAGAAACACTATGGGGAAAGTAGTGGCATGTAGGGGATGAATCACTGTACGCGCCTGTGTAGGAATTGCGTCGAATTCTTCCAGGGGAGCTCTGGCCTCCACAACAACAATGGTGTTGGCAGCTGGGAGTATATTTTTGTTGCTGCACATTAAATGTCAGCAAAGAAGGAAGTGGAGGGCTAGGAGAAGCTAAAGAAAGAATTCAATAATTAAAAAACTTGGAAGAAAATTAATGCCATTTCGTGGTGAACAAACCAGGTGACAAGCATAAAGATTATATTAATTAAGTAGTTTTATAGTGAAGCTCCTCTAAAGGGAATCTACAGAAAAAACACGAGTTGTGTTGCTTTTTTATAGTAGAGATTATTTTCTATGACTTTATTTTATTTTATAGCCTTCATTAAACAGCAAACTCAATTTTGAATTTATGGCTACCAATGCTAAATGACGTGTCCTAGTAATTTTGAATCCAATCCAGAAGACAAGGGACTTCCTGGATTAAGTATTGTGAGAAAGTTGCTTTCGTGGTGGAACTTATCGTTTGATGGAACTTATCTACATTTGAGTTACATGGGGAGGAAAACCCAAAAAACCTCCCATGGTTAGCCTGATGGCAAGAAGACTCTAAAACATGATTCGTCTACCAGTGAGGATATTTTACCTCAGCACAATGGAAGATGTGAGCCGGGTGCAAAATTTTTATTGAGTAGCAATTGCTGGAATTTGATCCGGGTTCACCTGATTGGAAGGCAAATGCTCTATCCCCTGAACCACCACGGCTTATTTTCTACGATTTGTGTTTTTTATGATTAATAAATAATATTATTTATAGTTTAAATACTTCATTAAAGGCAGAGTTGTACAGAAAGGGCATCTAATCAACTAGAAAGTACACTAGAACTTTAAATCTATTACTACTGTTATATTTATAAAGATTGCATATTTTAATGAGTCAATACTTTTCTTAAGCAAAATTATTATGCAATATAATATGATTTTTTCGAAATATAATATGATTTTCACACAAATATAATAATGAAAATTTAGGCGATCAAAATTCAAACAATTTTTACAGATACAAAAAATTTTCAGATATACTTACATATAAGTGAATTTAAAATATATATTTTAAATTTTAATGAATCAATCTGATGTTTTCCTTAAATATATATAAGGTTTGTTCTTTCATTGATTGCATTACATCTAATAGAGAATCTATTTCATGTATCGAATAGAATATTTAATAGAGGAGTTTGTTTTAAACATCTTTGCACACTACTGATTAAAGGAAACATGAAATGAGTATTTGTCAAAAATATTTGCTTACTTTTAACTTTACCAAGGACAATGGAACCGGGAGGGGGGGCGGGAGGCTAGGGGACTCGAGCCCCCTCATATTTTATAGATTACAAGACACAGCTCTTTCTAAGATGACAATTTTCCGCTCAATATTTGTGTAATAAAATTTACATGAATGAAGTTTACATAATGAAATTCAAAATGTAGAGAAAACATGGAAAAATTACAGAATAATGAAAAAAAGAAAGAAGTTTATAATCGCTTCATCAGCTCACACAAATATATCCACAAAAAGGAGTGCTTTCTAATATAGTATCAATATACCCAAAGCAAAATATATCAATACAATAGTGTGAGTAGCACTAAAAAAATTAAAAAAATTTTAGAAATTTTTTTTTTATTTTAAATAATTTTTCTCCCTCTTTTTTCATTATTCTGTAATTTTTTTCCATATTTTCTCTACATTTTGAACCTATTTTATAAGTTGTATATACTTGAAGCTTGTGCACAGTAAATAAAACTTATTGATTTTCTTAGTTTTTCTCTTTTTGTATTTATTTATTATGCTATATATATATTGTATACGTATACAGGGTGAGAGAGAGCCCCCACACTCATGAGATGATTCCGTAGCCACTGAACATTACTTTGGGTAGGCAATGATATAGAATGTTTTATTATCAGTCAGAATGAATAGATTAAGATATTAAATTTAAATTAAGCACAGAAAACGGCTTACTTCTTCATTAAAAAGTTTTCTTTTTAAAAATAAAATTCTTTTCATCACAAGAAGTTTGTAAATATGGATTTGAATTGATTGGCTAAGATTACAGAAGCACTTAAGGGAGGGAGAGAAAAAAATTGTGAATTCACTTATTTTTAAGAAGTATAATTTGTTAAAAAAATTAAAAGCACAACATTTTGATATTATCAAAACGTCAAGTGTTTTTTTAACCTGGAATCATAGACCAAAAATCAACTAGTTTTTACACTACAGTAAAATAACAATTAAATAGCTTTTTCAGTTTGATAGAAACCTTTTCAGAATAAAAATCTGATAAATTAAACAAGAGAAAAAAAAGTTTTAACTTATTAAATGCATAGAATATTTTTTTAGTATTTAATGGAAGTATCAGTTTAGCATTCAAAGGCGCCGGCAGAGTAATATAAAAAGGGGTGCAACCCTCTAAACTCCCCCCCCCTAAAAAAAAAATTTCTGTTATTACATTTTGTTTTATTATTACATATTTTTTAATCTGTTAATTTTTTTCAAGATACATTTCTTCATTGTTAACAACATATTTAAAAAAAAAACTTACGAATTTCCTGTACTTGCAAATTTTGAAACGAGAAACTATATTGATGGCGCTGGCATAGCTACTGACTTTGAAACACAAATAACTACAAACAGGGTTTCGTATACTGACGTGTTTTGGGACGCTTAACATTGGTATAAATTGTGTTGATGAAGTTATACTGTAAGACGTCAGTTTGTGTTATACACCTTTGTTAAACTAAATAACTAATAAAAAATATAAAATTTATATTTTATTAAATGAAACTTAAAAATATAGCTTAGATATCTGCCAAGTTTGTGCATGCTCAGTGTGCATAAGAAAAGAATCAAAGATGACTCAGAATTCATTGAAAAAGCTATAAACAGATGTGGACAGCAAACAAGACTTGTTTGATTAAAAAAAAAAAAATTTAATTGTTATGTATCAATAATTATTTGTTTTTGAATAAAAATATTTTTATTAAAAATTTTTTATAAAATTGTTTTTCTATATCTCTTTAATTGTTTTTTTTTTAAGCCAGGGGATGCAAGTGCACCCTCTTGCACCCCGCTGCATCCATTACTACTTAAGGCAAAATGACCCATAAGAAGATTAGTATCAGAGTAAAAATATGATTAAATGAAACAAGATAAAAAAAAAGTTTCAACTTGCTAAAAGCATAAATTATTTTTAGTATTTAATGGAAGTATCAGTTATTTTTTAAAAAAAGAAACAGTGACATTTTTATTAAATGCAGTAACACTTTCTTTTATAAGGAAGAAAAAAGCCTACCTCCATTACCACTTAAGGCAAAATGACCCATAAGAAGATTAGTATCACTTAGTCTGCCTGAACTACCTGACCTCTGGATGAAATTCAAGCCTTCAGCTTCAGGTATTCTTCCACCTGCAATAATAATTCATTTGCATTTTATTACACAATTACATTACATTTTAAGATGATTTTGTAATAACAGTCAATACTGAGAAATGCCATCAGAATGAGCAATAACAGGACTAAAATAAAGTGTCTTAAACCGCTTCACTTACCAATTTTTTGGAAATTTTTTTTAAAAATATTTTTTATTTTATTTCATTAATAAATACAAGGAACTAACAAAAAACATAACACGCAAGTTCTAAGCTGAAATTTAAATTTTTTTTTTTATGCGCAAAAAACATTTAACATCAGTTTATTATCCCGATTTATCTCAAGCAAATAAAAAAAAGTTTTTTTCTATGTTCTATTCTACTCTCCTTTTTTTTCCAATGTAAACTCTGCGTATTTACAATCACAAAAAACACGTGTGCAGTCCCATAGTTCTACAACTAAACTCTCAAACAAAATTGGAAAACTGTCAATAGCAGCGGATAATTATTATTATTTTTTTTATTTCCGTCTGAGTAAAAACGTGACAAAATAAAACGTACTGACAAATTTTGCTATGCTAGAGTTTTCTTGGGATAATAAATATCAGCAATATATACGTAGCCCAGTTAACTCGAGATAATCAGGGAAGAGGTTAAAGAGCATTTCACTCATATAAATAATTATTTTAAACATGAAATCGCTTGCAAATTCGGGAACAGGTACACTTCAGCAGTGCAGTGAGTGCTGATTAACCTGAAAAAATTTTTTCTCTTTGGAAAAAAAAAAGAGAAATAGGAAAAATTGCCAAGAGGCAAAACAGGAAATTTTTTTTTAATTCCTATATAATTTATTCAAATTGGTTCAGATCATTAACAAACTTTGTTGGTAAAATCTGCATTTACATAAGTTTAAAAAATTTGATTTTTAAAAATTCTAAACCATTTTCTTTTAATGGAAATTTTGAAACAAGAATAATTTAAAAAATAATTATCAATTTACAAAAACTCTAGTTAACCGTTTATAGGTTATTTATACTCTTCCTTAACCGCTTCCCTGATTATCAAGAGTTAACTCTGGTATGTGTAATTTACAAATATTTACTATCCCGAAAAAACTCGGGCGTAGCAGAATTCGTTAGTACGTTTTGTTTTATCAAATTTTTGCTTGACTGGAAGCAGAAAATGCAGATTATTTCTCAGATGAAGATGTGAGCATATACAAAGACTAATATTTTAACTTTTTTCTTTGCCCAAGATGACTCAGGAAGGAGAGTAACTGATGGTAAATTAATTGGTTTTTACACACAAAAAATTAAAATTTCAACTTAAAACTGGTGCATTAAGATTTGTTTTAATTCCTTGTAATTATTAATGAAATAAAAAAAAATCTGTTGATTTTTTAAAATAATTTTTTTTTTAAGGGAAGCGATTAAATTCTTATTATTCCATTAATTTAAAAGTGCATAAAAATGCCAATTTAAAAAAATTAAACAATTTGTATAATTTTATTTGCCTTATATGCAAAAATTTTGCTGTACACATGTTATATTAAGTCTAAATTTACAATTAATAATCATTGATTGACAGTGTTTAAGTTTCAAACATAAGAGGATTTATAAAGTTTGTGCTGCAGATTGATTTGATAAGTTCTGCAACCAAGTTTGCAAGCACTGAAATACCACTTCTGTTGGCGTCATGAAAAGACGAGTCGATGAACTAAATTTAGCATCTATAAAAATGTTCCCAACTGATATAATTATGTGTAGAAACAAATTTACCAATTATAAATGATAAAGCTATTTTAAAGAAAAAATTATTTTTTTTTTGTCTAAGTTTGCATTTCATTTCATATCATAAAAATTAGTAAACTTTAAAAGAAGAGAAGAGGTTTGTTTGTTTCAGATGCTTTTTTTCCTTTTCTAAAATAACTTTATTTTCTTCTAATTTAACTTTCAACACTAAAAGTAAATCATTGATAGTGCATTGAGTCTTTAGTGTATTCTGACTGCAAACATGAGGTTGTATTGCGAAAAAGAGTCTCACTTAAATATTTGAATATTACTACTTATTTGTTTTGTTAAAAAAAATTTTAATATTTTTTTCTGTTTCCTTATTTAACCTTTACAACATTTGGTGCAGAAGTTTGCCCAGTCGCTGGGAGAGGTTTTAATGGTCTCTTCTAAAGGTTTTCTTCAACACAAAATCTATGAAAAAAAATTCAGTGCCCCCCAAAAGTGGTCGTAAACAGATATGGCCGCTACATAGAGGTGGTCTTTTCGGGAGGTTTCACTGTAGTTACATAAAACAGGCTTTAGCATGCAAAAGAGAGAAAAAACATAAAACATTGAAAATAATTTAGAAGGGCATTGTGTATGTATTATTTAATAATTTACAACACATTGAAATTATTTATTTTAAATACATTATTCAAGAAACACAATGGAATGAAGATAATAGAATGCTGATAAACAAAGTTTAAATTAAATAAGATTTTATAACCACACAGAAGTAACACTATTGATTTAAACATGAAGGCCTCACATTGCAAAATTAGTTTGATGGACACAACTATAACTTATAACTTTATAGAATTTGATTGGTAAATATCCTCCTTATAACCACATTGAAAAATTTAATTTGCCAGCAACTGATATCAATCTTAATCAATCCATGATTTTAAAGTTTTCTTTAGTGGTCAGAAAAACTACTTCATAGCAAATGTAGTTAACTACAACGACCTTTTTTAAATATGCAGTGATTATGAACTACTTTTGAAATGAAGTAACTACTCATAACTATATAATGCAGATGAAGTTTTTTGGAGGATTCAATTTATACTCATGTTCAAAATGAAAAAAAAAAAAAAAAAAACATAATAACTTATATTGAAAGAAAAGAATTTGTAAAAATTGGTTTAGAATAATAAATGAGCTAATTCCTTTTTTACAGACATTTTCTTTTAACTTTTTATATATCTCTTGACAATAAATATTCTTATTTCAAATTTATTACCAGGTCTTTGAAAATTTGCTGTCTATTTAAAACTTTATTTAAGTAAAAAAAATTAATAAGTAATAAACAAGGTGGATATTTTCCTTGCATTCATTAGTGGATTTTATTTGTAAAAGTTTGCTACAACTAAAGTCTTTTTTTTTTTTTAACTAGAAAATTTTTTCAAAAAGTGGAGAATTACACGACAAACATAAGAATAAAACAAGTATAGTCCACAGCAATTTCGCTACTTGTAGAGCACAAGTTCCACCTCTGGCTTTTTTTTATTAATTTTCATAAATTCTCTAAAAGTTTACAATAGAAAATTCATGGCAGAGTTCTATTTCACAACAGCATTAAAATTTAACAAAAAATAAGTAAAAGGTAGGAAAAAAAAAAAAAAAAAGAGAAGAAAGTGATAAAAAAAAAAGAGGAATATCATCGATTTGAGGTAAAATTATAATAACTTAAACTATAACTAAGCTGAAGATATAAAAACCTAAATTATAGATGCAATAAAGTAATATTTAAACAAGACAAAATTTTGTTAACAAAAAAAAGAAGAAAAAATTATTTAAACAAAATATGAATAAAGTGAATCTTACATAAGAGAGATTAATATAAGAAACCAATTTATTTGTAGGATAAAAGTTAGAAGACTAAATAGGTTTCTATGATTCTGCTTTTTTTTAGAATTCAAAATAAATAAATAAAAATTAATAATGTAATTATGAAATATTTGTAATTATGAATGTAAATGTAATTATGAAGATATTTAACAATAAAGTATAACAGAAAGTGAGCAAAAACTTCCAATTCTGATTAAAAATAAAATATTTTAAAATAGGTAGATAAATTATATCAGACAGCTATATTTTTACTTGAAAACAGTAAATTTTTCATGTTTCTTAAAGCATGAAGTTGATAAATCATAATTGTACAAGAATGCAATAAGTAGTAGTAAATGTAAGTAATAGGTTACAGTAAATAGAAAAATTATAAAAGACATTACATTTTTACTTCAAAATAGGTTACTTAGACAGTTTTTGATGTATAAAGTTGACTCTCTAGAATTATTATAATTAAATCATTAAGAACAATTTATATTGAATTATCTTTCATTTTTTAAAGCTACCACCTAATTTATAGTGACTTGTCCTTGAATTTATAGTCAAAGTCAGTGTAGTCTGGTGGAGTTCTCTTGATAATAGAATAGTATCAAAATAAAGAGTTGTGCCTATCCCATAAGCGGCTCGAGGAGATATGTTTCTGGGATATTAACATCAACTGGCTAGGTACCCATTTCTGCAATTTTCATATCAAACAATTGACCTATCCCATTCCAATTTAAAGTGCTTATAACACTCAATGTGAGAGTATGGTGGAGTTCTCTTGATAGGAAGACAGCATTAATTTTAAGATGAGTCTATGTTGACACAGTCATCTCTAGGTATATAGTGATAAGTATTCAATCAGAGTTTAGAATTTAAACAGCAGGGCTAATTTTGCAATTTTATACAATGAGTACAAAAATTAATGGATGACATAATATAGTCGGCCAATTATGTTTTATTAAAGTAAAATAAAAAATGTACAGCTAATACATAAACGGAACGTTAATTGAAACAAGAGAAAATGTAAATACTTGATCTCATTTTTTAAATTAAAAAAAAAAAAAAAAATAGTAGAATGGTGTTGGGGAAAAAAAAAAAAAAACTCATTGCATGCTTGGCCAAACAAACACTCCTTTGTATTAAATTTAGGAGTTCAAACTCAGACAGCTCCAAAAGTTGTCTTAACTGTTTTTGAAATGTACAAAGCATTACTAAGTTCTGATTTTTTGTAATTTTTATAAAACAAGAAATTTAATGTAAACCAAGAAATTTTGTAGTAAAATTACCAAAAAGAATTATTCTTCCCTCATCAAGGTGTAATGAATATATTTCTAAGTATGTCCCTCAGAAAGAAGCGTTTAAATTTTGAATTATTAAACACTCTTTGCACTACTGATTGTACTTAAGGTCTTAAATTTAAAGACGTTAAGATCATTACCCATGTAATATGCGATTCTGAAATGGGTCTTTTTGAAAATTTATGAATAAGTACCACAAAGAAAATAAAAGATTTTTTTTTTTTAAACTGCTTGGTAAAATTTGAATCTGATTTTTTTTCCCTTTTTTTATTTTTCACATTTATCATTCTATTTTACATTTTTTTTCATAATATTCATGACAGCTGGATGAGTGAAGGCTCTTTTTTTCAGAAATGAGTGACTCTCGTTTTTGTTCAATGCTGTTTTAAAAATTTTTAATAAATGTTATTGTATTTGGCCCAATATGATTTATTCAAAGAAAAAATATTAGTTAAAAAATGTATATCAGATACATTAACGAAACATTAATAAAAATAACATAATCCATTTAAGTGCATTACTCAAATTAAAAAAAAAAAAAAATTGTGTTGAATGGTGTTGAAAAATATTGCATACTTGGCCAAACATCTCTTGTACTGAATTCAGGAAGAGTCATGGCTCTGCCCACTCCTGATATATTCCTGAAATCTAAACATCGGTTAGCAGAATGCTCAATTCTGCGATTTTCGCATCTCCTGATGTCCCTGCAGCTAACTGGTGAAACAGAAGTTGGGTAGGGGTTGCAATAATTGGTAGGAGGTGTTGACCCTGGAGACATGAATAGTGTAGTCAAAAGAATTTAAAAATCATAAATAAAACTTCAAAAAAAAAAAAAAAAAATACAAATAACGAGTAACAATTAATCATAATTCAACATTGTATTCTTAGTTTTTTAAAGGACAAAAAAAAAAAACTGCTTTAATAAAAATAATAAAAAAGGTGTTTCGATATAAGTGATACAGTATGAAGAAGTGAATATTTTAAATAAGTGAACAAAAGGGGGGGGGGTGGGGGGTGGGGGGAATACAAGAAACGAGCGTTGGGGGGACCCTGCTTCACCTTTCATTATTTCTTGTGAACGGAACTGAAGTGGTCCCGATCTTCACAGTATGAATTATCTGACGTTAAATTAATACTTGCGTTTTACATATTCTTCTTGAAACAGCTGTATTTAATGAGAACAGGCTGGGTGTGTGGAAGCTGCTGTGTTTGCTGAAAATTAATCTTCTCTTTGGATATGTACACAAGTCTTATTTCCTGAAACCAGGATAATTCCAGAATTTGTGTCTAGATGAAACTACATGTTTCCACACTGTAGATTTGGAATGCATATCAGTTAGTAAAATCCAAATATTTAAAAATATGCCTTCATTATTAATGCTATGCAACATGGTGTATAGCAAAATTTATGTGTACTTTTTTAAATTTGAAACTATTTTCAGAAATAAAATGTTTACTTTTGATTTATTGATATAGTTTCAACAAAAATTTAGAAAATCATAAATATTTCTGCACATTTATATAAAATTTTAAAATTTAAAGAAATTAAAGGAATTTGAGGCCAACTTCAAGCTCTAAATGTACTAACAGAATAAATGAATCCAAAGTGAGAAAACTTTGTGAGGAATTCTCTATAGGTAAATTGTTTCCAACTGTGTTGAATTTGAGTGAAATAAGTTTACACCTCAATGTTTACAACACATGAGGAGCAAACCACAAACCTTTGAAGGAAGATTAATGGAACATAATTTATGAATCATCAGCACTGTATGTATAGTAAAAAGTACTATGGTCAATGAAAGAAAATGAACATACCAGATCTTCGAAGAGGTGACGTTGAGTAATTCTGTGGCGCTGCAGCTTGGTGACGCCAACTTGTGGGCGTTTGCCTGCCTGAACCAGCGGGAGGAGGGGTGCTGCCACTAAAGCTTCGAAGTCTACCTCCAGTTGGGGGTGTCCCAATCGTAAATTGAACTGTAAAATAAAAAACCGCATCTTACTTCTCCAATAATTTAATAGCCATGGTAAATATTTCTGTTGATATAAAACTGTATGCTTAGTAATAAAGCACTTGAACAATGATTCGATTGTTTTGAACAATAAGTAAAGAATGTCATTTTAAAATATTTATGAAGACTTTAATTCAAAACAGAATTCAGAAGGATTGTAGATGCACGAAGAATATGTTAACTAAGCTTCTAATAATATTTGCTTAGTTTACATGAATAGCCTAATGATTGATATTTTCCCTACAGAACGTAAAATGTAAGACGGTCATCCAAGCAGAAAAAGGAGATATATATAGAAAAATTGTTTTAAAATTTTTACACTTTTTTTTCTACAAATAATAAGACAATGTAATTTTGCAATCAGCATTTCAAAAATGTGATTTAATGTTAGAGATTGGGCAGCTCCAAGGAGCAGGGCACATCAACCTGATGTCTATTGTACTCAAACCCTAAATCATGATTATCAAGAAAGCTTTATAGCTGAAATGATGTTCAGCATACACCTGACAAGAACATCTAGAAGTTCCCAGACCTAAATGCAATGTTGCCCTAAATGCTCAAATCTTTGAGCTGAATAGACATCACAAAGTATATGCCTTAAAGTCTCCTCCTCAAGATTACAACCTCGATTAAGATTCAGATTCAATACCCATTATGTGTACAAGTGCACCATTCATGATTTCAGAGACTGTTTTGGCATACACGCCTCTGACAAAACAACACCATCATCAACATACCCATCACAGGAAGTGCCAAGATTGGTTAACCGAACTAATAGAGTCCATAACCATAGGATAGGGGACAAAACCCCTCCATGAGGGCAGCCTGAACGGTCATGCATGTGCCCAGTAAAGAGGAACAAACATACATGAAGGACAGCAAATTAGCTACCCACCTGGTGATGATTTAATATTATACATTTGCAAATTTTTAAAAAGTATTTATTTTTGTATAGTTGGGGTAAAAAGAGCCCTTTTTGCAAAAGTCATTATTAAATTATGCTTTTTTAAAAATTTTACTAACACAAATGCAAATTTTTTTTGGTATCTTACTTTTACAATTTCAGAAAAAATATTCAATTATAAGTAAGATGAAATAAAAGTTTTATTTTTAAATGTTATCAAAATTATTTTAAAAGTACAAAAAGAATCTGCATTAAACCAGTAAAGTTTTCATATCCTAATATAGATACAACAGTTAACAATACAGTTAAATCCCTTTTTAGCGGATTACAAGGGATCAAAATAATCGCCAAGCAATAATACAAATTCTTGATTTAGGTAAAACGAATTTTAGAGCTAAGCAAAAATTATTTTGTTACATAGGAATTTTTCACAAAAAAAATTTATAAATACTTTACAGTTTCGATATATTTGTACTCTACATTTAGGAAAAAATCAATGCAATATTTAAAAAACACACAAAAACTATTAAATTAAAACAGACAATGAATTTATTAAAACTACTTATCACACAAATATGTCTTCCGTAATTTTTATTTCCTGTACAAATGACTTAGAACCAGTAGGTATTACTAAACTTCTTCAAAATATGTACATGTTTAAACAAAGTATTCAAAGTTTTTTTTTTTTTTTTTGTACCAATAAATATCTTTTTACAGCTTCCTAATTGAACAAGCAAACTATAAATAGTTAATAGTAATAACCATCTTTGAACAGCCAACCCAACTTTGGGTTTGCGACTACTAATGTTCAACTCCGTAGCCTTGTAATTTTGAACGAAATCAGAAGACAAGGAAACTCCTGGATCAGTACCCACAACAGTATGATTTGTTACGGGAACATGGAGGACTTTGTGACTTGACAGATTTAACGTGCATCAGTCACCATTTACTACATGGGGAGTCTACGGCTGACGGGAATCGAACCCACGACCTCTTGGACATGGGCCCAGTGCCTAACCAACCAGGTTATCCCGGGCCTAAGGAAACTATATAGGCACTGAAGCACTTTATTTAAAGTGTTTACTTTTGAAAAAGGGTACAAATGTTTTGATCTGGAGAGAATTATTGCTTATTTTTGCCTTCATTAAATCAGAGGAACTATTTTGTAAAATCAATATTTTAAATAAATTGTTTCTATTGAAATTCATTTGGAGATTTGAAAAATTTTCTTTAGTAGGAAATTTTTGCAATTTCGGATACCGATTAAATGGCATTCGACTGTATTGGAAGGTTGGAGTACCTGAAGGTGGGGTCATTGAGCTTAAGTCTGTTATTCGAAAAGGATCACTCCCAGAAGAATTAGTAGAATCCTTTCGATTCCTTTCAGTGTAAAGAGGGACAGAATCCTGCAATTAATAGCACATTTTAATATACATAATTTCATAACATAGTAATATTATTCAATAAATGATACATAAATACAAAATAAAAGAGCATTACAAAACTAATAATTTTAAAATTAAAAAATACTTTTAATTTTTCCTTCTTTAAAAGGGTGAGTAGCCAAATCTTTCAACAAAAAATAAGTACCCTTTAAGTAATTTTTAAGCACTCAAAAAATATTATTAAGCCTTATATACATTAAAAAAACGTAAAATAATTTAAAAACACTTAATATGATCATGAGGAAATAACTAGTTTCTGACAAAGAAAACCTTTCTCGATAATATTAGCCAAAATATAAAAAAAATTGAAAGATTTTTCGGTTTGATTTCAGAGGGTGGAAAATGAAGCCTGAAATAGAGAATATCTTGCAAAAATGCAGTAGAGTTGCACATGAGAGAGCTAGAATCTCACTGAGCCCAGTTCAGCATGCACACATGTGGACTCGCAAGTATTTAATCTAACATGTAACACGATTGGCACTTTCATACACTATGGACAAATGGGATCTTAAAATCTGATGCATTTAAAAAAATTAATATCTTTATTAATTTAATGCAATGATAATTTCACAACGTGAAATTCTAAATAAATTACATGTAGCATAATTTAAATTAATAATTATGCATAAATTACTTTTATCTCTAATCACCTTTATTATTCTACCAGAAAAAATATTTACAAATGAAAGAGATGCCAAGTATAAATTCTAGTTCTAATATTTTTAAATGAAATATACAGGAAGTTTTATACATAAATGCAATTGGTGATTTCCTGAAACTTCTGGACCTTGGATTTCTGGAAATTTTAGGATTGCGATTAGCAAAAAATGCGATTTTTTCCGGAGAGCAATTGAAATGCAAGAGAAATCTCAAGTATAACTTCTAGTTCTAATATTTTTAAATAAATTATACAAGAATTTTTTACACATAAATGTGATTGATGATATCTTGAAATTTCTGGACCTGGAATTTCGGATTGCGGTTAGCGAAAAATCCAGATATTTTCCGGAGCACAATTGAATATTAATTTCAAACATATAGTATTATAAAGCTATTTTTCTTTAATTGTTAACTGTTTCACAGACAAAATAAGTTACGAAGTTTCGATTTTTTTTATTCCAAATCTCTCTTTATTCATTATTTAAAAAAAAATTCTAAGATCAAACAAACTCCAAGAGATTACACAAAAATCCAAACCTTCAAAGTAGGAGACGTCCCAGGAGAAAGCATTGTCTTTGAAAATTCATATCCATCCGGTGGGGAGGAGGATACTGTGTTTCGGAGGCTCTCTTTGTATGCATTCTTCTGAGTTGGAACAGGAACAGCATCCGCTAAATGGCTGTCCGCAATATTCTCTGAGATCTGCATATTGGAGGATGCTTGAGCAGCATCACTCTCTGATGATACCTGCATCATTTGATACTTAACGGCTTTAGCTGCCAGATTAATATTAGTTCCATGCATAGCTTTTTTGAATGCTTTGTTGGTGACAGGAATTTTTGAAGGTGAACTAAAAACAAGTAATATAAAAAAAATTTAAAGTCAATTCTTTCTTAGGTCAACAAAGAAAAATTTTATTTTAGTTACTTTTTATTAAATAATTAAATTTAATCAATTTTAGTTGAATCAATATTTGAAAAAACTGTATTAACATCAAGTGTCACCCACTACAAGAATAAAAAAAGGTATTTTATTAAAGATTGAAAATTTAAACAAGATATATAAATATATATAGGGAGAGTATGAACTAATAGTACGAATTGGGGAAAAAAATGGCATGTGGTATCAGACAACTGTAAAAGTATAAATTGGGTGATGTGGATCACACGTGCTACCATGTAATGTTCTTTATTGAATTTATCTGACACAGCGAATATAAAATAATTAAATATTTAAATGTGCACAATAAACTATTTTTTGTTCAAATAGATTTATAAGTTAGAAATCATCACTGATATTATTTTTAAAATATGCAAAAAACTGAATCACTTATAGTAAAATTTCAAACAATGACTAATGTTTAACCCATCAGAAAATTCCATTTCGTGTTTCGTTCCTCCCTATTTAATGAAGGAATTAATATTTGAAAAAACTGTATTTACATCAACCACTACAAATTCAAAAAAATTTATTTGAACTTGAGTGAATAAATAAAGAGTATTTTATTAATGCTTGACCAAGATATATAGGGAGAGTTGAACTAATAGTAGGGATTGTAAATATTAATTACCATTTATTAGCTTAAATAAAACACAGTAATTTATAAATAATGTCATAAACAGTGTTTTTAATATTCTCTTGTGAATACAAAATGTGACTTAATTATTTTAACTACTAATTATTTTAACTACTAATTTAAATATGTTGTCAAAATTTAAATATAGTTTCGGCTAAATAGTTTTGAAAAAGGTAGACCATTCGAGGATCCCTTTCAATGACTAATTTTTCTTGTAACAGAAGGCGGTTTCACCTAAGAAGTTTCACTGTAGTTATCTATAACATTTTTTTAAATAAAATTTCTTTTATTTTGTAAACTTATTAAAGTAGCTTAATTACTTAATTAAACTTAAAACTTATTAAAATCACTTTTATTCTGATGCATTCTAAAATAAGATTTTATCTTTTTTCTATTTTAGTGATTTGTATGTTTTTTTTCCTCGATTCTAAATATTGCTCATCCATAAAACGTGTGCAATTAAATATAACATGAAACATCCTGCAATTAAAGAGCAGTTTTGCACAAAGAAAAAAGAGTAGTTTTACGAATTGCTAAAATCAATAAAGAAAAAATTCTCCGATTATATAAAACTTTGGGTCAAGAAAATTTTCGATGATACATAACACTTTAGTGAGTTAGTTCTAATTCCAAAACTAGTCAGACTTATTCAGGTTTTGTAGTTTCCGGATAAAAAAATCTTTGCTTTACTTTTAGTTAAGTTACTACCTTTTCAATAGACTTAAGCAGTCAACTTAAAAATAAAGCAGAAACAAATCATAACATTGTTTCTGTTATCAAAATTTTTTTTATTTTCTAAATTGTTTACTTTCTGAAAAATAACTTTTTTAATTCATTGTTAGGACATATAATCATTTTAACTAGGTTTTAAAAACAATCTTTTCAAGTAATTGAATTTAAATGCAAAATTACAAAGTAAAAAATTATAAATGAGGAACAAATGAAAAAAAAAATCGTCAAATTAATTCATCAAAAAAGTAATAATTACTCTGTTACTTATTAAATTCATTTATTATATTAAAATGATTTTGTCAAAAAAGTAAAAGTTACTGAAAAAAATCATTAAATTCCTTTACTTCATTTAAACCATAAAATTGTTTTGCCAAGAAAAATTTTAACCAACTTACACATTTGGATCACTAAGTTGGTGTTTGAGATGGCTATTTTTATTTTCACCTAAAATAATTATGAGAAATTTAATCATCACTTTCATTAAATACTTATCAAGAATTAATAAAAACATTCACTAGAAAAGGTTAAACAAATATGCACTATGCAAAGATTCCAAAAAATTTTGAGATATTTTAGCTTATTATAAACAGTTCAAGAGGGAATTTAGCTTAAAAAATTTAAATTATTCATTTTATGATGCCATTAATCCCTTTTTCTTCAACCCCTTAATTTAAAAGCTTGAGATAACTTAGCCCAAGATAATTAAAATTAAATTAAACAGGTTTTTAAAAAATTTCAACTCATAATTTTATTGAAACAAGAAAATTTTTTTTATTAACAGGGTGCGTAGCCAAATCTCGAATCAAAAATAAGCACTTTTTAAAAACTTTTCAAGTACTTTACAAAAATTTTCAAGCACTCAAAAAATTCACATTCAATCAATGATATTAATGAAAAACAAAAACTTTTGTAAACAGTTTTAGCGTTAAAAAAACCAAAAAGAAACGGACGTAAATCGAAACAATCAGTTCTTTCCCACATTACTGGTCCAATCCGAGTGAATTCAACGTGACCCTCCAGTCACAACGTGGGTACGACATGAAGTCCGCGTAAATGATTCCGTAGCAACACCCCATTTTTCGTGAAATGCATGGGATCCACCAGATATCACTGAAGGGAAAAAAAAAATGATTCGTGAAAAAAAAAAAAAAAAAAAAAACACTTTTTAAAAACGCCAGCTGAAAAAAGCACCTTTAAAAGCTTTTAAAAACGAAATCCCCCCAAAAAGCACCTTTAAGTACTTTTTACAAACGCTACGCACTCTGATTAAATATAAATTTGAATAGTAATAGTCAAATTTTTTTGCTGCAACAAATTCATGTTTTTTTTTGTTCTAAAATATATAAAGTGACATTTCTTACAATATTTTTTTATTTCCATAAATCTTTTGTAAAACATATCAAGTTGCAATATCAATCAATCAAAAATTCCTTAAAGTTATTCAAAAAATTTAATTTTCAATAACACAAAAATGTAAACTTTATTCAAAAGAAATCTAACTGTTTTAATGTTCTTTTTAACAATAAACATTGAAAAGAAATGATAATTAATAAAATGATAAAGTAAACAATGACATTTTTTAAAATAGAATATATTTATAATTAAAACAATTATTTTAATATGCTAGTTTAAGGATTTAATATGTAATGCTGTAAATAAATTCAATTTGTTTTAATGATAGAAAACTTTTAACGTTAACTTTGGAAAAAGAGTAGAATTTGTATATCTTGTCTGGGTTGTCATTGATTTTTAAACTATGAAAGTTAATTTTAATAGTAAACATCCTATACAAGTAAATCATGGTGATTTTAAGAAAATTTTCTTTTTAATATCACAATTACACAATTTAATTATTGCTACAAAACATAACTTACTTAATCTTGATTCATCAGGAATATTTGAAGGTACAACAACAAAATCCTAAAATAAGATTACAATATTATAAGATAAAATTGTAAATATAAGTAGTAACATCCTCATATATAAAAATTTGCTTGCCACAATATATTTAAATAGAGTTTGGTGTTTTTGTCATAAGAAATTGCTGTAGTTTGATAAATCTATACTTTTTATTGTTCATGGATCTTCAAATCTTAGGGGCCTAGTTCACCGGAACCTAAAAAACCATAGCTGAATATTCTTCTTAATTTGTTAAACCAGTTTAATTAATTTGTAATTTAATTTATCTGTTTTTCTTAAATTTTAAAAAATGTGAATGTTTTTGAAAAAAGTTTTTTTTTTTAAACTTAAAATCTGGATAGAATAATTTTTAAATCTATTTCCTCACCAATGTGAATACTTTGAATCAGAAAACCCTGATGGTATTTGTATTTAAAAAAAAGAAAAGAAAAGAAGATGTTTGAATACTACCCAGGCTTGTAATATGATTTTAGCTTGCATGAAATTGTCTTGAATTTGTTTACCATTTTACCCGACTACTTTATAAGATAAAATTTAGTTAATAATCTACTTATTACTCAATAACATTCTGAATTTAAATAATTTTGTACACCCTTACCTATTACTAACTTCACAAATACCATTAAAATTAAATATATTTTATTAGAAATTAAATTTTTTTAGTAATAGTAACAAATAGTTTTTTTCATTATATATTTTAATATAAAGATGAGTCCAAAAAACATTTATTATTTTACTTTGTGTTTCAAATTTTAACACTTTTTTCTTCTTTTTCAACTTATAGTTTAAGTAAAGCTAAATGGAAATAGTAAAACATAAAGTTGAATATTCGCTGAATGTTGTATAATTATTTGCCGAAATAATTGAGAAGATGCAACCAAAAAAATTTTTTTAGATTGTTGAACAATCGATTTCTAGATTTCTGAATCATGTAGAACTACATTGCAGGAAGATAGCTCATAAAATTGGTATTTTTTCCAATATATTTGATTAGTTCAAGTCAGGGTTTTGCCAATAGTAGGTCGATCATTTAAAGTTTCATAACCACCAAATTTGGAAAACAGCTGATCTATAGGACCTAGCTTGTAACTAGCTAGAGTAATTTTTTCTGGCTCCAGAAAATTTCTTATACTGTGAGATCTGAACTAAACCATAGCAAAAAATCATGGAAAAACCCTGGTTTGATTTCAATATATATTTTGAAAAATAGTAGTACCTGTTCAATGGCCATGGGTGGGGAATATCTCTGTTCTTCTGAGTTATTGAGTGAGGGAGAGAGGGAGGAGTTACTCTGGGCCATATCTTCACCACCCACCTCCCTTTCCCAGCTGTGGGTAGCAGAAGAACTATAAGGAGAAGTAGGAGTACAGGGAGACACTGATCGCCTTATAGGAACAGGTACTGGAGAACCTGATAAAAAAGAAAGATTATTTAAAAGAAGAAGTTAGAGGATTTATTTACTTAGATTGTAAAGATAACAGTGTGGTAGACATGTCAAGTTTACAGAAAAATTCTTAACTTTACAGAATTGTATAAAAAAATTAAAAAAGAAAATAATAATAATAACATTAAAACTATAAGAATTTTTTTTAAGTACAAAAAGGAAAAAAGGTCAAAAAATAAATTTTAATAGAATGTTAGCAAAAAATAAAACTTTTTTTTAAATCGTTTTTAACAGCATTTATTAAATTAGGTTAAAAAATTAAGCACGGGACTCAGAAAGGTGATTAAAAAAATGGGATTAATATAATTTTGACACAGAATTCTATTATAAGCTATAAATACTTACTACTGCGAGGAAGTGCTTTTAGAAATGGATGGTTGTACAACTCCTCTGAAAAATTTTTTTAAAAAATCAGCATCAGACCATATTCTTTAAAACATTAAAAAAACTATACCTATTAAAAGAATAGTACATTTAGAACAAACATACGGAACTGCTACAAAAAACCAGCTTAATCAACTTTTTTGATTTTCAACATGTTTGGAAATTTGGATATGTCACAAAAATATATACAAGTTCAGTCTAAAAGTTGGTATTTGTGCAAATTTTCCCTGTTTTTATAGCATAGGGGTGCACAACCTACTGCCCATTGACTGTTGATGTGTGGCCCGAGGGAGCTTCTAAACGTAATAAAAAAGTTTACTTTAATTTAGTTTTGTTTAAACATTATACATTTTCTTTTTTAAACATTATAAATTTTCTTTAATTAAAATATTTTATTCAAATTTATATCACTCAATAAAATGCGCATATTTTTTGCACTTTCATTCTGTAAACATCTTTTTGGTTAGAGTTTATATCCCTTCCCCCAATATATCTATAAGTTTGGATAGTTATTGTGAAAAATGGAAAAAGTCTTTTGAAAAAAAAAATTTTAAATTTTTTTTTTAGTTTTAAATAAACTCAAAACATTCAAAGTATTTAATTTTCTGGAAATATCTTATTAAGTTTACTGATAAAAATGCTTAGTGCTTAGAACACTAATGTCTATATAAAAATTATCATATTTGCCGCTAACATTATTAAATACATGTGCGGCCCTTCGTTAATCTACCTGTTGTGCAAGTGGCCCTTCACTTAAAAAGTTTGGGCACCGCTATTATAGCATGTAAGATTTTTTACATCAGACATTTGGAAAAGTCACAAAAGCAAGTAAATAAAAAACTTATTTTAATAGTATGTATGCATTGCAAGTTGTCCTCACTGTGTAATATGTAAAATTTTCAGATAAAAGACATTTTTAAAAGTCACAAACACAAACTCAATTTAAGAAAACAAACTGAAATAAAAGCATTTGAATTCCAAATTAAGTACAAATAATTATTTTTAAAAAATTATATCTTTTAAAATATTGTAATAGAAGTATTTATTCAAAGACAAATTCAAAAAATTTTAGTTCAATTTGTACACAGTAGAAAAATAAAATACTAACAAAGGAAGGTAAAAAGTTATTTTATTAAAGAAAACAATGAATAAAAAATCAAAAATATCAATGATAAACTTCTTTAAATTTTTAAGACAATTTGATATTGCTCATATTAATGCATAAATTAATTAAAACTAAATTACATTCAATTAATTATAAGTAATTAATTAAACTTTATAAAATTTATTTAATTAATAAAAAATTTAACCAAATGATATAAAAACTGAATTTATTGTGACACACAAATGCAAAGAAGAAAAATAAATAAATTCTCTCCAAAAATGGAAGTACAGCCCAGATAAGACGAATGGCTTTAGTTAAGTGATAAAAAAAGGAATTTAAATAAGAAAACTATGTTCAAAAATTGACAAAACAATAGAGAGTAATTATAAAATCCATACCAACATCCATTCTGTCTTTGGCATCTCTTTTCATTAAATGCAACAGTAAATCTGTTAATTCAGGTGACGTTCCATTTGGTATGCTACAAATACAATAAATACATATTTTTTATAAATGCCTTCTATATAAAGTTTTTTTTGAAAAAAGAAAAAAAAAAGTGAATATTGGTATTTTTTCAACAAAAAAAAATATTATGTAAAATAAATGTCGAACTAAATGGTACTTTAAATGGTCGTTAAATAATGAGCTGGAAGAAAAAAAACAATGGTAAAGTTAACTGATTTTTGAAAAATGAAGAAAACTTTTATTTTTAAATGTAAAAATAAATAAATAAAATTATAAATTTGCTGGTAAAATTGGCTTAAAATAGTAATTTAAATGTAGGTCAACAGATAAACAAATAGGAAGGTAGATTGATAAGGTGAAATATTAATTAAAAAAATTTTTGTCAAAGCACTCATATTAGAGTTAGTCATATAAAAATCGTAGCTTGAAAGTAGTTTAAGAACCATTTAACATTTAAAAATTTGTTCTTGTCAGTTAAAAAGTCGATCATAAAAGTATAAATAAAAACAGCTATTGAAAAACTTTGAAATTGGACTTTTGAACTAGAAATGGAGGTATAAATCTTATGCTATTAAAATATATCACAGATTTTGAGTTATTAACATGAAAGTTAGCTTTTGCATTCGTAAGAGAACTTGAGCTAGCAAACTTTCTTTAAAAGTCTTCTTATATTGAAAATACATAAGAGACCCATGTTTTTCAGTATTCAACTTTTCATTGCATTTTACTTCGCTGCACAACTATTAAAATCATGTAAGTGGACAATCTCATGAACTCACATGGTATAGATGTAGACACTTGAATAATAATTGCATAAATTACATTGGAATTTTTTTAAAACTTTAACCTATAATGCTGAATGAGAAAAGTTATGGGTAATTATTCAATAAATATGCCAGAAGCTTAACCCCATTCAAATCAAAGCCAAACTCATACTAAGTAAACAGAAGGGGAAAAAAAAAAAACATTATATGATGCCAGATAATCCCAAAAAATGATTTATATAAATTTAAAGAAAATTGAATCAATTTTAAGTTTAAAATTATTATTTGAAGTTATTATGCTTGTATTAAGCAACTTATATTGATACAAATCGATTTACACTTTTCAACTGAAATCTAAGTAATACTTCACAAATCTAAAATTGATATGGTGACAATGTTTATACAATCTTTTGCTGTCCCCAAATTTTTTATCATATATTTTATGTATATATACACACAGTAACCATGGTTAAATAATTTAAGCCTTCTTACATTTGAACAAAGATTTTCAAACCAAAGTTTAAAAAATTTTACTAAAAGTAGTTTTAGAATAATTCACATACCTTGGAGCTAAGTTAGCATTTTTCTCATAATAGTGTTTTAGTTGTTGAGGGTTAGGAGCCTAAAAAAAAGAAGAGATAAATCAGAAAAAAATATAAGAAACAACTGAATTATAAAAAATGAAATCTGTTGGAAAATTGAAATTGTCAGACAATTCAGAAGTAGATTAACATTAAATTTTAAAGGAAATTACTTGTATATTAGGAAAAATTTGGTAGAAAAAACTTTTTATTTATTTATTCAATATATACCCCATATCAGACCAGATTGGATAAAAACCAGATGTTAATATACTTACAAAAAATAATTATAACACTCTCCAAAATGTATATATTTTTTAATTTAATAAGTATCTTCTAAACTAAAAGGCTAAATTATCATTCAAATAAAAATTTAAGCTCTTGCATTCCAGCTGCTTATTGGGAAAATAGGGAGAAAACATAGTCCAAATAATGTAACTGTAAGTTTATTAGAAAAAAATTTTGAATGTAAAATTATTATTTCTCAAATCCTATGGAGAAAATATATATGTGTATTAAAAATAACACACTTGATCACCCTTAATAATATTTTATTTAATGATATAAAATAAAAATATTTTTATCATATTTTAAAGCAAACTAACAGGATAAAAGCAATGGATAATCATGTTTTCACAATGAATTGATGTAATTTTTAAACTATATGCAACACCTCAAAAGATTAAAATGTAAGCAAAATATGCAGAGTTTGTAATGTTTATTATCAAAGGTGAAAAGTGAGAATTCTATTTTAAATATTCTGCAAGAGTCATGGCTGTTACTTATCTAGAATAAAAGAAAATATTTGTGACACAGACATGCTACTAACAATTAAAAATTTCGATTATCGTATAAACATGCAACCAATATGCACGATATGTGTTATATTCAAGAGGAAAAAAATTGGTACTCTTTGTATCTTCAAATGAAAAAGAAATAAATAATAAATATTTTTTTTTTTTTGGGGGGGGGGGTTAAGTAACAGCCCTGTTTAGTAATTTTTAATATGATTTAGCTTCATTATCAATGAAAATTATGACAAAATATGTATTCAAAAGGCTTGAAAGAATAGAGACTGCAACTTTCCTATTTATTTCATTCAAGTTTCATTTCACTTAATTTATAGGATATAGCATCAAGTTTTATAAAATTCATATCGCTTATTTTAACTTAATGACTGAAACATCTTAATCGTTGCTAACAATGATATTTTAATAACAACAATTTTGTAAACAAAAAAAAAAGGACTCTTTTATAACATAGAAATTTATATGTTCGATGTAAAATCAAATCATACAACCAAAAATCATTCATTTTAATTTGCTTACTGTACTTTATGTGATCTGCAGAAAAGCAAAAAGAGGAATTAAATAGGTAAGTCTTGTCATTTGATATTAAAATAATTAAGACTGAGCAATACAAAGAAAAACAATCAATTACAAGAGCCCGGTCAAAGGATAATCATTAGAGAATTAGCTTTTTTTAGAATAAGAATGATCATCTTTGAACAGCAAAACTGCAGCAAAAAGAATTCGATGCAAAACTATTGCATTTCTATTTTATTGTATACAAAAGCGAAGAAAAAAATGATTGCATGAAATTGTAAAAGAATTTCTTTAACAGATTTCAGCATTCTTGCAAAAGTATTGAATCAATTTTTTTCATTGCTATATTCTTTAAATCAGATTAATAGAAGGAATGGAATAATTTATAAAAAATTTTTTGCCAACTAAATTACCAATGTTATAAAACCAAATATAAACATTTATAAATTTAAAATTAATTTAAATATTAGAAGCAATAGAAGCATCAAAGAATTAATCTAAGCTTTAATCAGGAACCTAATCGTCTTAGCTATACCCAGATGCAAAGGAAGATATATTGGTTCATCAGTATATTATTAGTTGATGCAATGAGAAAAAGCAAATGGAATGGTGTAAAAAATTAAACACATATCCTCAGTGAAAACCTTGTTATAAATGCATAATAAATATGTGAGAAGATTTGTCTAGAATACCATTTGATTTTTACAACGTAACAAAAAAAAAAAAAAAAATGAATAACTGAATGAAATTCATTAAAAAAAATTAGAAAAAATTTCCTCAAAGAGAATCTTATACATGCTACTACCATGGATGAGAAAATCTGGTTGAAATACAGTAATATAAATTGATGAAATTTTTTTTAAAAGACACATCTAATTCCAAAAAATTTAGTGAACCAAAAACTGAACACACTTATAGAACAGGGTAGGGTGCGTAGCCAGATTTTACAACAAAAAATAAGTACCTTTTAAGTTCTTCTTAAGCACTCAAAACATATTTTTAATCACTTTCCAAAAAAAAAAAAAAAAAAAAAAAAAAAAAAATCATAATCAGGCTCTATGCAGTTTTAAAAATTACTTTTTTTCTATCATTTAAAGTTCTTAATTTATAAACATAAAATCAATAAAATTCAAAAACATTTTCAAAAACTTTACATAATCGTGATAAAATAACTAGCTTGTGATAAATATTACAGAAAAAATTGTGAAATATTAAGCATTTTTTGTAATTTAGAACGACAATTGGCATGGTAAAAAAAAAAAAAAATCTCCATTCAAAGAAAATTAAGCACATTTTACAAACCCCGAAAAAAAAGCACCTTAAAGGGCTTTTAAAAAACGTAAATCAAATATAAGCACTTTTTAAAAATGCTATGCACCCTATAGAAGTAATAAATCACAATTTTCTTTTGGTACATTCATGAAACCTGATTCACAGTGAGAGGATAACTTGTATGATAAAAGGATAGCACATGTGCAATTAGTAAATAATCATTTAAGAATTTTCATTTTTATTCTAATATTTTTTTAAAAGAACCTTTGATTTCTCACTTTCTACATATATTTTAAAAAAAATTACATGGAATATTTCAAATTTTAAAAAGTGTTCAATTCAAAGATTGCTTTGAGTGTAGAAAGAAATATTAAGCAAAAAACCAAAATATTTTGAAAAATATTAAATACATGATAAACAACAAGACTTGTAAGAAGTCTAAATGAATTAAAATAATGAAGACACTATAGATGAAGAAAAATGTAGACAAATTAAGATAAGATAACAATAGGTAAGATAAAAAGAGACAATGAAGATAAGAACAATGCAAAGAAAATAAGACAATGACAAGAATGATCCAATGAGAGAGAAATGCATTTGTAAGAAAAAATGATGATAAGCAACATGATTTCTAAATTACAATAAAGATCTTGATAAAAGAAACAATGAACTACAAAGACTTATAAGAGACCAAGACCCATTAATAAGAATAATGAAGATAAAATAAAACCTCCAAGATAAAAAAAAAATATAGATAAATGTAGAGGAGAAAGATAAGAACAATGTAGATAAATCAAGAGGATGAAAATAAGAACAATGCAGAGAAATTAAGAGAATGAAGATAAGAACAAGGTAGATAAATCCAGAGGATGAAGATTAGAACAACATACATAAAATAAGAGGATGAAAAATGATACTTAGGCAATTGCATAAGAACAATGAAAAAAAAAATGGTTCAACAAGGTGCGTAGCCAAATCCTTCAACAAAAAATAAGCACTTTTTAAGCACTCAAAAAATATTTTTAAGCACTTCATATATTAACAAAATAATTCTCAAAAGCTTTACACCATCATGATAAAATTACTTGTATCTGACGAAGAACTCTTTTCTTGATTATATTAGCCACCATAAAAAGATCGAGAGATTTTTCTGTTTGAAAAATTAGGGTGTAAAATAAAGCCTGAAATTGAGAATATCTAGCGAAATGCGGCAGAGTTGCACACGAGAGTGCTAGAATCTCACCGAACTCAGCTCAGTAGACGATTCGAAAGTATTTCATCAAACATGTAAAATGATAGCCGCTTTCATACACTACGGATCGACAACAGGGCAAAATGGATAGTGGTTGAATGAATTATGAAAACGTTGAATAGAACAATGAGAAAATCACGCTTTTGAATACGTGCCAAAAATCAACATATTTAAATAAATCTTATTTTCCAAAAGGGAAAATCAAGCCCTTTTTAAAAACTTCCAATGAAAAAAGCACCTTTAAGTGCTTTTAAAAAACGAAAATCGAAAATAAGCACCTTTAAGCACTTTTTAAAAATGCTACGCACCATGTTCAATGAGAGAGAAGAATTTGGGATAAAATGGTTAACGACAAAACTTACCATGATAAACCTACATAAATACTTATACAAGCTAGTTACCATAAAGGGAGCTTTCCCAGTGAGGCATTGATATACAACTGTTCCAATGCTCCATAAATCTGCTTTGGCATCATATTTTAATGACATTATTACTTCAGGAGCCTAGAAGGAATACATCAGAATTAAAAACATTTCATAATAAAAAAAAAAACATAATATAGCAATTATTTTTGAAATAAAAATGCTTGACTAAAAATGCCAACGAATGAATGGATGGATGACTGAATGTAAGCAATAACAAGCTTCCTAGAACCAAAAGAAATTTAGAAAACTTCCAGTGTATTCCTCCGCTTATGTTATGCTTACGAAGTGATTTGCAAATGGGCTTAATATTCTAGGAAGGTTAATTATCATGATTTGTGCTTAAATTCGAATGTAAATTTACCATTCATGAAAGTTTATATCGCAACATAAATAAAGTGTAAGGTTTTGAATGTTATCCCTTATTTGGATATATATGTGTTCACTGTTTGTTATTTTTTGGGTAGCATGTTGCAGGACATAGCAATCTTGCGGCGTCTTCAGACTTTCATTTGTTGTTTATTTGGTTGAAATTTAAATTGAAAAAATATATTTTATTGTAAACACTACAAGTGTAATAATAATGGCCTGGATAGCATGGTTAGTAGGGCACTGGGCCATGCCCAAGAGGTCTTGGGTTTGATCTCAGCTGGTCAAAGACTCCCTGCATAATAAATGGTGACTGATCTCGTTAAATCTGTCGAAACACGAAGTCCTCCATGTTCCCATAACAAATCATACCTCTGGAGGTACTGATCCAGGAGTTTCCTTGTCTTCTGGATTGGTTCAAAATTACAAGGCTACGGAGTTGAATATTAGTTGTCTTAAACCCAAGATTGGGTCGGTTGTTCAACATTGGTTATAATATAAAATAAAAAGTATAATGATATAGGGAGGCACACTTTTTCAAGCTTAGGTCTAAAAGTCAGTCGGAAGTATTAACCCGGAAGCCTTACGATACATTTTAACCCCTAGTTCTATCTATGCTTAGCTTTACATGGTCAACCATCCATATTTAAATACGTAGGAATATAAAAAATTAAATTACATGATAGTAAATAAGAGAGATTTAATTTTAGAATATATAGAAATATCAAAATGTTGATCAGGGGTAAAGCCAGAACTTTATTTTGAAGAGAGTTTAAAATTATCAGTCATAAAAGTAAGATGATAAATAACTTTGTAAGTATGCAAAAACTTATAGCACCATAAGCTTAAATTTTTGGAAAAACTTCTGTATATTTTAGTTTGCAACACATAATTATTGTTTTTACTGTATGCAACCATATTTTATAAAAAAATCTCTTCAGAATTATGCATTGTTGTTTAGCCATGAAAAAAATCATAGGTGTTCAGAAATTTTTGATTTCCAACCAAAACTTGCTTGACAGTGAATAATATTTTTTGTGAAATTTTTCTTCCTTTTCCTTATAATCTTTTAAATATCATAAAAATTGTAAAAAGAAAAAAAAATCATAAAAAATTAAATGATTTTAGAATAGAATAAAAACTTTTGTAATTGACATGATATAAGTAGACTACTTAAATTGAGTAACTTTTAGCCCAATTCTAAGGCTTTTAAGATTAATTATTGAAGGAATTACCTTCATCAAGGTTGTCTACCGAACCGTAAGAACCTATTGTTTAGGAATTGATTTGAAAGAATTTTTCTTAAAAAATATCACTCACTCTTGCCAACTATAGAGATAAATACCTAGAAAATAACTTGTTTGATGATTGTTTAAAGTTTATCTAAAGAGATAACATAGCATTAAAATTTTCTTTCTAGGAATATAGTGCGGCTTTCAGGAGTACTTCTCTAGACACCAGTCTCGCGTCATAACAGGTACCATGGCTACCAGGAAAAGTCATTTCATATAGGGGTGAATAGTTTTGTCTTTATCTTGGCATAGGTCAGTGTGAATAAACCAACTGACACCTTCATTCCTCCAGTAGAAATGTGCTCTCACTTGTTACCATAGCAGCAGGCAGCTCCAGCCTTTTTGTCTGGAGCTCTCCTCAAAGTCGCACAACACAATAATGTAATTTTAAAACAAATAAAATCTCTTACCATGTACATTGGGGATCCACATAGAGTAGCTGCCATGACTCCCTCGTTAAGAAATCTAGCAAACCCAAAATCAGCTATTTTTAGGGTGATTTCTTCAGGGGGTGGATTAGGCTTTCCAGAGTGGCACAGAAGAATATTTTGGGGTTTGAGATCTCTATGAACCACTTCCATTTCTTTCAAGAGAACCATAGCTTCAGCTTTAAAACAAAAAGGTATTGAATAAAAATTCAGAAAATTTCTTGAGTAAAATCATTAATGACGCATTTCAAAAAATTAATGTCTTCATAAATTTATGTCTTTATAAATTTAAATCATTTGAATTTTTAAAACTTAAAATTCTAAATAAATTACATGCAGCAAAATTTAAATGAATTATTATGTATAAGTTTGCTTTTATCTCTAATCACATTTATTATTCTGCCAAAAAAAAATACTTACAAATGAAAGCTATGCCAAGTATAAATTCTATTTCTAATATTTTTAAATAAAATATACAAGAATTTTAATAAATGTGATATGTGAATTTTTGGAACTTTCGGATTGCCGTTGGCGAGAATCCTAATTTTTTCCGGAGGACAATCATCTCTGGATTTTAGTATATTACAGTAAAATAAAAATTATCCCAATCATGCCACACTTAAGTTATCAGACACTCTTACAGCCTCATGATAAAAGCTTACAAAATATCCTTCATTATTATTACAGCTGTTGTTTCATCTACAATTGTGACAATGATTCTGAAATATGACTGCTTTATAACTACAACTTTATTTAAGCAATTTAATTCATGGTTATTGTTCATGCACATGGGTGCAACTCTAAAAACATTTCAAAACCGAACTTATTTTTTTAACTAATTAACACAATCTAGTGTTGCTTAACAGAATTTTATGGCTATCTTACACCAAAATGTACCTTTCATGATAATGGCCTCTATATCAAATCAATAATTTGTTTATTTTTATAAATAAATATTTTTCTCTAAAGCAAACAAAACAAAACTAGCTAATCTTGTATACCTTTTATACACTTAATCACCAAGTAAAATTACTGATATAAACCAATATTTTTTTTTGTAAACTATTTTTCATTTCCCCCTTAATTTTATCCTAACTCTATAAATTTAAAAAAATTTTTTTTTTTGCAATTTAGCTTTGGCTAGCAATTCAAAAGTTCAGGGGAACATGTAAGCTATAAAACAGAATTTATATTCAATAATAGTACAAAATTTTGTTTACACAAGCAAACATTGAAGTTTAATCTATCCTATTCTTTCAGTGAGGAGTGACAATATTATTTGATCCTTTAGAAATAAACATAAAATAATAAAATTTTCAATAAAATTTATTTATTTTTAACAGAAAATATTTGTTACATACAAGGAAAAAAAAATTAATTTAAAAAAAAAACCCACCAGGAAAGATTCAGATGGATGGAATTCTGTCCACTGAGTTTTTCTCAAGACTGATTTCAGTCCTCTGGACAGAAAAGTGGCCCCCATGTTCATGCATTTAAAAAAGAAATCGTGAAAGTCCTCTGATTATCCGAAAATTTTGATTTTTCTAAGTAGTCCTCTTCCCAAATAAACGAGGTTCAACTGTATACTGTAAATCAATGTTTCTCAATGTGTTCAGTTTAATATTTCTGCTTACCAAATGGAAAGATAGATTTTAAATACAATTTTTGCATTCATCACTTTGTGCATAAAGTCGAGAGTTAAGTTCTAAATCGTTTAAAGAATCTCATTAACCTTACATCATAATAAGTAGTATATTTATGTAATTTGCACCAAAAAACAATAATTGTAAAACGGCTAATAAGATCAGACACAGATTTAAATAACTTTATCTTAAAATGAAATGTAGAATTACGTTGTTCTAATACTACTACTAATAAAAAAATTCTCTTAAATTCTTTATTTAGAACAAAAGCGTAATAATAACCTTTAAATTAGGGATACAAGAATATTTATAGGAAACCAATATGAAAATTAATGTGGGAAAACTGGATACTACCATATGATTTTAAAGCCAATAAAAATGTATTGATAACAATGGACACCTACGACAACATCATTAGATTTTTATATATAAAAAGATACTTACCTATTTGTCTCAGGAATAGTCTAATAGTATCTTCACTAAGACTACCCTTAACTGTAAAATATGAAGAAAAAAAAAAGATAGTCAGTCACATATATACATGATATAAACAACTAAAGACAAAGATATATAGTTAACTTACTATTTAGGTATTCAGCTAAATCACCTCCATTACAATACTAAATTTAAAAAAAAAAAAACATGTTTAATAAATCATAATTTAAATTTTACAGAATTATAGATTTTACATAATCCTTCTATTGCTAGTCAACAGAGATAAGTCTCATAAAATTGTTATACATTTGTGAAGATAAACTTCATGTACATGCAATGATACTACAGGGTGGTCAGTCACTTATACTAATAGGATAATTTCTGATTTACTTATCCCATTTTTGTTTGTATTTAAATTTTATAAGCATTGTTCATACCTCTCCTCCACCATTATCAGCAAAAATAAGCAAGTTCAGCTAGTTATTGATTAGTCTGTTTGCTAAGGATACATGAAAAACCAATTTTTCTGATTCGATCAACATTGCATAAGGTTGCAAGTGCAGATAATTCGGTTTTATTTTTCTCCAGTTATTTAAAGGGTAACACTATTGATGTTAGCTAACTTATATAGCCCTAATTAATCAAAAATGAGTTGCACAATGAGTTTATAAAATTTTTTTTAAATGGCAGGTACTAAACTTTAAACATTGAAAGATGCCGGGAATGTTGCTCATTTGCCACTGTGAGCTTAAGTTACACAGGTGAGCAACATTACCCATGCCACACTGCAGTTTTATATAATTATGTTCATAGGGTGGCCAAATTCACACATCACGTACAACAGAGGACAACACAGAGAAACATCCATGCTCTGAGTGGGATTCGAACCTGTCAGCCATTGGCTTGGCAGTCAGACACACTAACCGTTCGGCCACCTGGCCGACCAATGAGTTTATTGCATTTTCTTCATCAACTAAAATAACATAAGCTTAAGTAAAATGAAAGTGGGTCACAGAATATGTATTTTTAAAGCTAAATGAAACCACACCCATGAGATTATTTTATTAGCCTCTCAGTAAGGTGACCCGTGTTCGAATCTCAGTTATGACTGCTCGATACAAACTTTGCTTCCGGCTAACACCGACCACTGTGCTATCCCTAGTGGTAAACGGATTATGGGTGAGAATCACCTTAGCCATCAGGCTAACAGCGCAGGTTCTAGTGGTTTTTCTTTCCATGTAATGTAAATGCGGGTTACTTAATTCAAAAAGTTCTACACGAAGGCTAGTTTGTCCCATTACTTGATTCAAAAGTTCACTTGTCTTTGGTGCTCGATTAAAAAACTAAGAGGTTACGAAATTAAACATCTTTATTCATGAACAAAATTATTGGGTCGGATGATCAAAGCTGGTTATAAGATAAACCTGAATGATGTTAAATCAGTGGAAACTGAAATATGAAAAAATTAAGTTAAACTAAAGTGCAAATTTATAAAAACTGCTCAATTATAGTAAATTTTTGACTATCAGCTTTTGGTCATGATAATTGAGTATAGTTAATTTTTATTTTAAAGAGTTAAACTTTAAAACAGATTTTGTTAAAGAAACTTTGAAACAACTTTTAACAAAGCAAATAACGTAATGTCATTGGGTAGGGCAACAAATAATATAAATCTGAATTAATTCTTTCATTTGTGTCAGTATATTCCTTTTAGTTTTGTGCATTTCTGCATGTTGTTGATTAAAACATATATTTAATATATAGTTTAAACCCTTCTGAAGAATGGATATTCAATTACTCGTTTCTAAAAAAAAAAAAAAAAAATCTTCATGCTAAATTAAGGGCCGGATTAAGAGGAGGTGGGCTAGTGGGACTGTAGCCCCTGGGGCACAAATTGTTTTGGGCCCCACAAAGAACCTCTAAAGTTGATGAAGTAAAGGTAAAATTGATTTGTATAGTTTTCTAAAAAATTTTTCAATTTTTTTAAGCATTATGTTTGAAAATCTTCTCTTAAAATTAATAAAAATGTATTATGTGGTTTAAGTGCAAAAAAAAAAAAAAAAAAGTTAAAAAAAGTTAAGTTAAAAAAAAAAAAAAAAAAAAAAAAAAAAAAAAGGATATTTGGCTATGTTATTTCCTTCACTACCATACCCAATTCCCTAATTTTATTAATTAATTTTTGTAATCGTCTAGAAAATATGTAAAATTTCCTAGCAGTGTTTGATTGGCAAAATTTTTCTATGTTTAATAAAAACGGAAAATTCCCTTTTCTTTTTGGATTTTTAAAATTTGTAAATTTGATGGTTCATACTAAGTTCTAACTAATACTTGATATTTAGAATTTAATTCATGTTTTTTTTTCTTCTTTTTTTTTCTGACATATACACTTTATGGTATTTGAAAGTTTTAAAGAAATACTTGAAATGTTCTTTTTAAAAAAGCTTTTTTTTTTTTTTTTTTTTTTTTTTTTACATTATTTTGTAAAACACACTTTAACTTAATTGAATATCATAAAAGTTTTAATATTAATGAATATAGGTAAAGCTTATCTAATTTGTTAAATTAGAGCGCCAAGTTATACTTAATTAATTTTAAATTTTTTAAATAAATTTCTTACCGGCCACTTTTCCTACCAAATATTAATAATAAAAATTATTAAGAACTGCAATTCGGGCGTTGACCGATTAATGCTCAATAAATAAATCAAAAAGACTTTAAAGAAGTTGAGAAGTTACGTTTGCTCAGACGTTACAATGAAGAATTACCGTACGAGAACAAAGAAATGAGTTTAAAACTTCGCAACGAAGATGACGTTCTAGTAGACAGGAAGATACTGTGCACGTGATAAGCGAAAAGTCGTAGGTCGTTCCTTCGCCAATCTTAAAATAAATATCTCAGTTGACGACAAGGAGTCTACCAAAACCAAACCAGGAACGAGTGACAATCAAGGTTGTAAGAAGCATTAGAAAAACACGTGTTTCTGTTTGTATACATAGAAGGAAGAATAATAATGCTATTTTACGTAACACTTTACTTTTGGAGGACAGTTGGTGGAACTTTATTGTTATACGTCGAACATGCTCGAATATTTTATGGCATTATATTACTGAAAAAAGAAATAAAAAAACCAAGGATAAACATTTTATTTTATTTATTAATTTATATATATATATATTTTTTTTTTGTAAAAAATTAAGAGCGCAGAATAACCTCAGCTGAGAAGAACGGAAAGCAATTTTTTCATAGCTTCAAAGGGATTTTGTAATTTCGCAAGAGGGCACCGCTTCCTACCCGTTATCGTTCAATTACCCACGAAAATTCTGACCCCTGTGGCAGAATCGCGATGACATGGCGACCTTGTCGCAGAACGTTACACAGTTCTTGCAGAAGGATTTTTCTTTTGGGACGAAATGATTTTGGTTTCCTTTTTTGAAGAAATTTACACGTAAAATTAGAATTGCCCATTTAAATTATCACTTCTTGTGGCGTTCAATTTACGCCAATAGTATGGGATATCCATGTAGTGTTTCGATTGCATTTTCGGCAGTTATTCACGTGGTTTTTAATTATCCCGTCAGACGATATGGGAAATTCGAATCGTGCATTCCAGTATTTACTTTTAAAGGCAACGATTCTATCGTTCTTTTGCCAATTATCGCTTTTGATTTCCATATAGTTTTTAAAATCCGATATTATTAATCTTGAAACGAATCACGCATTTGAGGAACCACTTTTTGAATATTCCGATTCGCGTGATTTCGTCATTGATCTGTTTTTCGGCATTTACTGTAATGGAGGATTTCAAGATTTTTAATTATTTTTTTATAACGCGTCAATGAAATACGGTAAAGGAAGTAACAAGTGAGTTTTTCTCCCCAACAAAATGCTAGAATATCGCCGATAATATTATAATCAAAAAATATCATATATTCAATTAAAAAAAATATTGTTTTATAAACACTGCGTTTTTGTTACCTTCAATCAGTTACATACATCTTTTTTATTATTGAAAGTATCTTACAAAAAGATATTAGTTTTGCAGGGCTAAAGAGAATAGAAGGGCTAGTTCACTCCGCTCTTAGAGCTGAAGCTACGATTTCCCTCCTCATGACGTCACTGTGTCCACAGATCTCGCAGATCGCAAGCAAAGATATTATGATAACTTTGCATCTTTCTCTTTGTAAAAATAAGTTTGACTTTTACTTCTGGTTATTATCTTTCACACTTTAGGTAATTAACACATTATTTCCGATCATAAACATAGTTCAAAAAGTCTTTCTTGGCCATTATATTAAAAAAATACCATTTTAAACTTATAAAAATATTTTACTAGTTGGCGAAAATGACACTATAAATACTTTATTTTAAAAAGTTGTTTTAACTTTAATTATTAAGAAAAATGAAAGCACATATCGATACTTTTTTATCTACATATTCTTTTATAGCAATAAGTTGAGTTAAATTAAGAATCCCTGATTTTAAAATATGCCGTTAATTGCAATTTGTTCATACTTAATCATTAGGAAACATCAACCTTAAACGCTAATTACTGAAACAAAATAATAATTTAGGTTCATAATGACATTAGAAATTTTACAATTGTTTATAGATATTTAAATTTAATATGATATAATTTATAGATATTTAAATTTAAGAGAATATAATTTTTTAAAAAAAATCATAAATATTTAGAATAACTACATTAAAAAATATGTTATGAAATTAGGAGAATTTCAGCTATACACTATATATTTTATTTATACTTTTTACTTACGTTTTAATTTTCTTTGACTTTCTCCATTTTTTAATTTTTTTCACTTGCCTTTCTATTTGAAGTAACGAGGCGGTTTCTATTTAGATAATGAATTTTTATAAAAGTTCTTAACGATAGAAAAAACTTATTGCTGTTTTATATTAAGTGTGTCATTTCGGAATCCATTCTTTACATAGTTGTTCATTTACTTTAGGGAACACGCGGAAAATTGTATTTTTTTCTTTTGTTTTTCTATCAGAATTTTTGCAAGATGCAATCGCGCAAACTGTCATTTCGTTAATAGTTTTAAATTTGTGTAAATTCACTGCAGAAACTGAGGAAAGTCATTATAGAAAATAACAAATGTCTTAGAATATGTCACAAAAAGAAATGCTCCAATATTAGTTAGAGCTAGTAAGGCCGAACGCTCTGTTCTTGAAGTAAAAGTGCGAGCTTTGCGCCAAAGTGACGTCACTAGAGAAAATCGGAGGATTGGTGCGGCGAGAGTTTTTTCAAAGGAGTGAACCAGCCCTTCTATTCTCTTTAGCCCCGTTAGTTTTGTCGCAGAAAGTCCGAAAAAATTCTGACGCAGCTTTTTCCTAGCGAACTTCTCATTTTTTTCCTTCATTGTTTTATTTAATACCTCAATTTTTATATATTGATATTTTAATTACGTTAAAGGTTTTTATTTATTGCTCCCGTTTCCTCCGAGATATAATATGCCGAATAGCAAATCGAAATTTGCTGAACAGTGAACATTTCTGGGATGTTACAGGGACCTCCCACCTCAGCGCCCCTGGTGATGAAATATTTCATCATTTTTAAAAATATTTTTTAAAAGAGTATAGCTAATTGATACAAAATATTTGAAAATATACTTTGGGAGGAGATGTGACTCAGGGGATAGAGTATTCGACTTCCATCAATGAGGTGAACCGGGTTCGAATCCCAGTGATGGCTGATCGACACGAATTCCACACCCGGCTTGCACCGACCACAGTGCTGACGTGAAATATCCTCAGTGGTGGACGGATCATGAGTTAGAGTCCCCTTGCCGCCAGGATAACCGAGGGAGATTCTCGTGGTCTTCCTCTCCATGTAACGCAAATGCGGGTTGGTTCCATCAAAAAGTTCTTCAAGAAAGCAAAATTTCTCCAAATACTTGATCCAGAAGTTCCCTTGTCTTCTGGATTAGGTTCAAAAATACAAGGCTACGGTGTTCAACATTAATAGTCGTAAAACCAAATTTGAGTCGGCTGTTCAATGAAGGTTATAATATAACTAGCTGTACCCTGCGTGCGTTGCAACGCTTTCAGTTTGAATTTTAATTTTGTATTTAAGTGTGTAAATGAGATTTGCGATTATGATTTGAAATGAGAATTTTATTTAATGGTGAAATAAACCAGTGATAGTCTCAACAGTTAATTCTCTAGGATATCGTTAGTGAATTTTCAAACAGACATGTATGGTGTTGCACGCGGACCATGAAACATATTTTTGCTGATGATCTGAAAAAAGTTTGAATCAATGGCGACATCAGGTATTTCTGTTGATATGAGCTGGCCAATTTGTCATGGTGTGATGTTTTCAATAAGCCAAATCATGTGGCAATTCTCTTTCTTTTTTTCTTCTTTTTTTTGCCATTACATAAAATACATCAAACACCGTGTCTCTCCAAAAACATGACGCTTTGCAATAAAACTAGGTATAGAGCTTAATACTTGTTTTAACTCACGTGTGGTAATGCATCATGAAGATCTGATGATGTTTGCCTAGGTTACAAAAGATCTTTAATTTTAGCTCAAGCAGGATTGCATGTGAATGTAATAAATAACTCTGGCTGCCCATATGCCCACCGATACTTATAGCACCGAATGAAGTCATTTGGAAACACGAATGTACCGACATTTTTTCGCCAAGAAAAGTTTCGATTATCTTGCTTGACCAACACCTCCTAGAAAGAGTAGGCCTCAGCACGGGTTACCAAAAATATCCATTTTTCCGATGATGACGCTTAGGTGAAGACTATAGTTGATTGTCGGTTCATAGTGAAATGTACTGAGATTCAAATCAGAGTATTGGCAGCAAAGTGCGTTTTTGATTGATTTTCCTTCCTGCATCCCGTTGCTCTGTTTCCGATGAACGGGCTTGGGTAGCGCGTAGTTGATTTGTTAACAGTCTTCTTTCCCGTTGCTCTGATGTTTCCAATGAACGGGCATGAGTAGTGCGTAGTTGATTTGTTAACAGTCTTCTTTCCCGTTGCTCTGATGTTTCCAATGAACGGGCATGAGTAGTGCGTAGTTGATTCGTTAACAGTCTTCTTTCCCGTTGCTCTGATGTTTCCGACGAACGGGCTTGAGTAGGGCGTAGTTGATTTGTTAACAGTCTTCTTTCCCGTTGTTCTGATGTTTCCAACGAACGGGCTTGAGTAGTGCGTAGTTGATTTGTTAACAGTTTTCTTTCCTGTTGCTCAGACGTTTTCAAGGAACGGGCTAAAGCATTGTGTTCTCGATTAGTTTCAAGTCTTTTTTCCCGTTGCTCCAATGTTTCTGAAACATGGGTAGTTCTCTTTTTGCTTGCTTGAGATGTTGATTGACTAAGAGCGATTCATTTAGGCGGCATATTTTTGCAAATATTCTCTCTCAAACAAAAAGAAATGTAAAAGTTGACAGTGGCCGCAAATTTGCTAAATCTAAAATTCACATATTTATTTTAAGTAATAAAAAAAGCAATAAAAATGAAATAATTTAAATAAAAAATATAAAAATATATTTAAAACAAAAATCTATTTTTTAAATGAAAGAAATAAAATGATTGGGAATTCGAAAACTTTGTAATAATAAACCTTCTAATAGTTTTCAAATGACAACTGTCAGCAATGAAACCTTCAAAAACTATATTTAATTGTGCTAACCTAAAATTGCATAATAGATATAAATAATTATTGAAAACGTGCAATTTGAATGAAATTTGCTTTCACCTTTATTTTTATTAAGCAGTTTTCACAGTACTAAATCCGTGATACCACCAATAATTACGAAATCTATTCTCGTTGATTTTACGTGCTTGTGCTCACCTGACATAAAGAAACTTGCCAGAATTATAATTAAATATTAAAGAATATGTAATTTACTTTTCTAAAAGAATAGAGCTATAAGATAGAAAATATCACTGTCGTTATCTTCAAGATATTTGAAAACTGAATCGCTTATAGCAAAATTTAAAACAATGGCTAACTTTTAACCAATCAGAAAATTCCATTTCGATTTTCGCTGATATCGCTGGAACGGTTTGTCGCAGAATGTTCTAATGTCGACATAAACCTTCCTCGTGCTTTGAACTATCTGTATGCCAAGTTTCACAGCTTTCTGTCGGATGGTTTAGGAGTCTATAGGTGACAGACAGACACACATTCACTTTTATATATATAGATATAGAAAAAGATGTATAATTAAAAAAAAAATAAAAAACAAATTTTTAAAAAAAACCTTCTTACCTATTTTAAATTAATTCTTGTTTACAAATTAATATTTTTAAAAAAATATCGAGTAAATAAAAAATAAAAATTTACATTTGAACAAATGTTTAGTTACATAAAATTTGCGAATGGGTCGTTACATAGACATAATTTTTAAAACGAACACATCACTACTTGGTTTATCAGCTTTGGATAGTGATCTATTTCTGTTTAATATATATATATATATATATATATATATATATTTAATTCTTCTTCCCAAGTCAATTTCGTCACCCAAAAATAATGTTTTACAAAATATTTCTAACGGTGAATCTAATAAATCGGATATAACAAAAAAATAAAGATATTTTTGAGAGAATGTTAAAATATGAGATTTACATGTATTTTTGTTGTTGATTGATATGTGGCGTTGTGACAGATTTATTAAGGGAGGATATCCTCACCAGCCTTGGGGAGGGAGCATCCCAGTCGCCCTTAATATGCATTTTTTTAATCCTTACCAAAACAAAAAACGTCAAAAAGTAGTGGACAGTAGGGGTCACAAGCTTAAAAAAAAAAAAAAAAAAAAAAAAAAAAAAAAAAAAAAAACGAATCAATCATTAAAAAGGAAAGCGATAAAAATAAACAATTTTATTTTTTATTTTTTTTTTGTGGGGGCAGAGAGGTCGAAAAGCAGCTATTAGAAACATCGTGTAACTTTGCAAGGCAATGAAATTGGTTTTGTTTGAATTTTTAATCACGACATTTTCATTGGCAATAAATAAATCGAACTTCGATATTTTATCATTTATTCGCAAGTAAATATTTATTTGTGATCCCTCATAGACGTATACATTGTTTAGAATTCAATCTTATATGCAACAAAACTTTATCAATATTTGACTAATCACGATTGAAAAGGTATGATTAATCACATTCCCCCCCCTCCCTACACACAAATTTACATCGCAATAAAATCCTAGTACTTTTAATGTGCATTTTGTTGTATTATTAATTAGTAAAACAGTTTTTAAATTATTATAACAATGTGTAACTCCAAAAAAAGATTGCAGACTGATATGCAATGGCAGAGATTTGTCCGACAAAGGAAGGATTGGAGCACCTTCTGCAGTTTTGTGGGGGCGTCACCTTTTGGTTTCGTCATTTACTTAGTTGAATCGATTTTGAGGGGGACAAAATGAATTGTATAACTGGTGGGCGGTGAACACAAATGAAATTACATAAAGCGGAAATGCTGGTGATAAAGATGTATTAAGGGGGGGGGGGGGCACCAGACTGATGAGGGGCGTAAATAAGGGGAGCAAAGCCAGGGAAAAATAGGAAAGAAATAAAAAATTTCCATTTTTTACAATTTAAGCTAGAATAAATGATTTTGGATATCAATCAACATCAGTAACTGAAGAAATTGTCTAAAAAGTAAGTAAAAAAAAAAAGAAATCCCAGTTATGAATTAACATGTTTTTTATTATAACAAATTAATTCCTATTATAATATCTCGTCGGTCTTTTTTTTTAGCTAGATTTTTTATTTTAATTTATAACCGTCACTGAACAGCCGACTTAATTTTGGGTTTACGATTACCAATGTTCAACTCCGTAGCCTTCTCATTTTGAACCCTATCCAGAAGACAAGGGAACTCCTGGATGAAAAATTTGGAGAAATTTACCTTCATAGTGGACTTTTGTTAGAACTAACCCGCATTTGCGTAACATGGTGAGGAAAAACACGAAAACCTCCCACGATTAGCTTGACAGTAAAGGGGCTCTAACCCATGATCTGTCTATCACTGAAGATATTTTACGTCAGCACCGTGATCGGTGCGGGCCGGGTGCGGAATTCGAATCGACCAGCTATCGCTGGGATCGAACCCTGCTCACCTCATTGGGAGCCGAACGCTCTATCCCATGAGCCATCACGGCTCTTTAGCTAGCTATTATAAAAACGTATGGTTCGTCATTCAACATCAGTAACTTTATTTAGGCTCTTTTTTTTTTTTTTTTTTACGAATTCCGAAATTTGGCAAAAATAAAACTCTTGATATGGATCAATTTTTTATCTACACTATCCGGCCAAAAGTAACCGGACACCTAGTGGTATGGACTCAGAGCGTCCTGAGGCACATATTAATATGACGTTGGTCCCCCTTTTTGCATCGATGACAGCCTGCACACGTCTGGGAAGACTATTTGTTTTGAAGAATTCCTTGAAAATATATATAGTTCAAACGACGTAGAACAATTAAAAAAGAAAAATGCATTTGTTTTTTTTCCTCATTAATATCAGATGAATAATTTAATTTTTTAAGGCAGTCGATCCTTGTAGCAATCCTCGATGCTTAAGTACAGGTACTACCCATCGTACCAACAAACAGGTATTTCAGGAACTAGAATTTCATTTACATGTCCTTGAGTCGAAACATTAAACTTATAGTAATTGTTGAAGACTCTCAAGGTGAAACACCCAACAAATATGTAATTAAAGAGAGCCTCCCCAAAGAAAAAAACAATTGCTTTCACACAACAACCAAGGCAAACGCTAATTTTTATACCCTTACATTTTCAGAATTTAATATTATATTGATAAATAAAAGGGGAAATAGTATTAGAACGTTAACAGGGGTCTGTCCTAGCCACATCATAAATTCACCTTTAGGAAAAACGGTAGTTTCACAAAATACTTTAACTTAAAATTTTATTTTTTCTGTCTCGTAAGAAATGATAAAACCATATTTTTGTGTTTATTTTTTAATATACTTTTTAATTTTCACAAATTTTCACAAAATAGGTATCTCTCAGAAAAACCTAGACAGACCCCTGGTTAACGAAAATGTTGGGTGCATTGCGTCCATAAGACTTGGATGCACTTATAAATGCGCCCTATTTTATACTTGACACGATTTTTTAAAAGTTATAATTTAAAAACACTATGCAGAGATATCGGGATATATAAAAGATCTGGATTTTAAGAAACATGTGGAAATCCGACAATAACCTTCGAAAATACGATCGATACGTCACATGAATCATTGCTAAAATTCGAAATTCACGCATCATAATTTTGTCGTATTAAAAATATTGGAATTTTGAAAACTTTGGAAATTCGTAGCCATAACCACAGAAAAAAGCGATAAAAGATAGATAAATTTAGATTTGGGGCGTCAAAAACTTAAATGCGCAATTAAAATTTTTATTTCTCTTAATGTGAAAAAAAGGTATATATTATTATGTGCAGGTGGCTACCGCATGCCGCACATCAAGAGCTGTATCATTTTTTGATTTTGCTTGCGCCCTCAAACCTCGTGCGCCGCAGGGGTTTTATTTACGCCACTTATTGCATCTTTTAATTCGAGCACCCATACAGACTTTAAAACTAATGGACGTTTGAAACTGTTAGCGAGCAATATGAACCACATTTTAATATTGCTTAAGAGAGAGGTTTTAGGAGAAAAGCACCAACACAGGCATTAAAAGTGTTTTTGTGTAAGGTGCTGCTATTAAGTGGTAGTTTAAAAAACGTCTAGAGTACCTAAATGGAAACAATATGATAATGTCATTTTTGAAAAAACTACATTTTACCAAACACTTCAACATCGATAGGAAAAAATTCAGTAGATTTTACGAAATATTATAAATTTTATGATAATTAGGGAATTTTAAGGATTATTGTAGTCATGAAAATTGAAAAACTGCAATATTTTCCAGTTATGATTGACATTAAACATGTTATAGAAACTGGCAAAATTCAGTAGAGTAGGCAGCTGTGAATATATACATAAGCTAATATTTTTGCTGCATAGAATGTTTACTAATATCACAAACAAATGAAATTTCTACTTACTTCTATTGTGATAGACAAAAATTTAGGAGAGTCCTAAAAAAAAATATATTTATTAGAATGATAAATTAACAGATTAGTTAATGGCTGTTATTGCATGCACAAAGTTTACTAATTGAAAGTTTTTGATTGGTTGTTATGGTTTACTTACGTTAAGACAATCACAGTTAAAAGGAAACGAAACATTCATACCAACTTATGTGAAAATAGTACTAATACGAACAAGATAAAATAATATGAACACAAAGAGAAAATAGTATTAAGACAAACATAATATATAGTATTAACACAATAAATAAAACGAAGATTGAACTATTTTAAACAATCACTGGACTGAGCTATAACTCTCAATTCAAACTAATCAAATTAAAATAATGTTTTAAGAATTAAGGAAGTAATGGTTGATAGTTGCACAATATTCCCTTCAAAAGCAACAGCAAATCAAAAAATAATTTAGATTAAGTTTTATTTTATTAATACTTTTTTAAATAAACTAGGGGCTAAACTAGGCTGACGCTCACCGACCCTGATGATTGCTTCGCAATAAATGTTTTTCTTGGCAGAAAACAGTTGAAATTATTCAACTAAAAATATATGTTCTAAAAATAACACTGGTGCCTCCACTTCCCACGTCCAAATATTTCCCTTATGATAACTATTAAGTGAACATTAATCCCTTTTCCAAGTAATCATTTTTTGAAATAACATTTCAAATTAAAAGAATATTCTTATAACAAATTTAGGGAGTTTACAACTGTAATTTAATATTTTTGCTTACCAAACGGACAGATGTGTATATACTAAATACAATTTTTACATTCATCATTTAGTTGCAGAAATAAATTATTATTGGCTAAAATATAGAGTCAATATTCGAATCGCATTAAACAATTTGAAGTTAATGATATAATGAAAACTACCAATATAATTAAGTTTAGGAAACCCTTTATAGAAATTTCATTCTTTAAAAATATCAACTATCCTAATATGAGACGACCTAAAAAAAAAGATAATTCCTATGTAAAAGCCAAATCGATATAATCAGATAGAGTTTCGCTATTCAAATTTAGTTTTAATCCACAATTATTATTAATTTTTTTTTTTGGCTTAAAGCGATTGTTTATTTACTAATAAATGATAATTGACGTATATTAAATTAAAGTGCGTTATCAATGGATTTATTTCTCTATTTTTAGTATAATACCTATTTTTATCACGCTCTCAAAAAATTGTGACGAAAGATTTTTTAATCGTATTTGCAATCTTAACCTGTTGTTCAAACAAGATAGGACGAAGTGCACCTGATTTATTGCCTTCTTGCGTAGTTCACAACGTTGTTGACGAGTTCTCGTTAAAAAGTCCTTTGTTACTTTTTTTGACGTTCTTTCTGGGTTAATGCTTTCAGCTACATCTAAGCTTGACAGTTTCCGTTTTTTCAGTTCTCAAGAAAGAAAAAAACAGCTGCCAATAAATAGAGAAGATCTTCTGAAAATAATAAAATTTTTCACACGTTTTTGTTTCCAACTTGGATTAACTGAGGCTAACGCTTGTTCAGATCAGCGAAAATTAGGAAATAGTGCAGAAACTGGTATGCCTTGACAAACATACACTACAATAGTAAGCATAATTCATGTCCTCCCCCCCGCCTCACTCAAAATCAAACTCATGGTCATACGATTACCGAAAAAAAATGAATATAAGAAAGAGGGCACTTCGAAAAACATATTAGCATTTTATTCCATTTTTTTTTTTTTTTTTTTTGCAACGCAGTGTAAAAAATGATAGACAAATGAAGAGACAAAACTGGTCATTCGAATAACACATTTGGAACTCTTTCTACGTTTTCCATAAGTAATTTGTATTTAATTCTGTAATAACGTTATATTATTTGTTCTTCTTGTGATTTAACAATTACAGATCATTCTTATTTGTCACAGCTTTGCGCATTCTTGTAAATATCTCCACCTTGAACAATGTGTTCCGTAAGTCATTGTTCCAATTTTCATCAAAAATAGTAGAACAATTTTTTAGGGTTCCTCTAGATCAGCGGTTCCCAATATTTTTTGGCTACGGAACCCTAAATAATTAACCTTCTTTAGGCGGACTTTATAAATAACGTTTTTTAAAGTAATAGTAAATTCCCAGTTCTTGTGCTATATTTAGTGTAATTAAGAATTAGTTTTTAGTGTATAATAATAAATAAGTTGAAATATAATATAAATAAGTTAAAATAAGCTGAATTATGGTTTACTTCGAAAGGAAAATATAGAAAAACTGCTAAAAACGTTGAAAATGGTTATTAAGGAAACATATTTTTTTATTAAAGAAGATTATTTGGATCGGAAAAGCTTGATCAGAAATACTAATGCAAAATTCTATAAATGCCTGCTTTTTCATAATTTATTCATTATATTGTTATTAGAAATATTAAATTTTCTTTTAAAAAATATCATTTCTATTTTATTGGCATTTTCTTAAAATTAATTACATAAAAGGCAACTGAAATATTAAATAAATTATAGATTGTGTCTGAATACAAACTGAGGTTTTGAAACTGATCACTGACTATAAAAAGTACGAACTTGCGGAACCCCTGTAACTCTTAACGGAACCCTAGGGATCCGAGGAACACCATTTGGAAACAGCTGCTCTAGACGATTAACTACACTCATTCCACCAGTTTACTTTTTAGTACATAGCTTATTTCTTTTACTTAAATATGCATACACTACCTAAATTAAGTATTATTGGCGTCAATAATAGTACGGGGCATTTTTACGCTTCTTTTAGTACGCGAATTTTTATGTTGCCTTTGAATTCATAACTTATTATTTTTTCACTTCAATTACCGTTGAATTTAAATTATTTACTTATAGAAATAAGTTTTAAAAGAATTACTATAAACAATATACTAAACACGCGGTATCAAATAACTTTAGAAACACTAATGTGGTGGCGTAGTTCACGGGTGCTACCACGTAAATGTTGCTCATTGAATTTTCTGACATAATAAATAAAAAATAAGCAATTTATACGTGCAATAATTTTTTTTTTGATCAAACAGATATATATATATAGCATAATAAAAAAATACGGTTGCGGACATAATCGTGTGAGCTGACGAAAAGATATCTTTTATTTTCCGGATTTTAATATTTTTTTTCCTCCTTTTTTCAGATATTTTTCCGAATTTTAATTAGTATCATTTTTCTTTTTCCCTTTTTTCACTGTTCTGAAATTTTTTTCATGTTTTCTCCACTTATGAACTTTTTATGTCATCGAAATTAAGAAAGTACGAATTCTAAAACGTTAAATAAATAAATGTATTTATAAATTTTTTAAATGAATTCTTTTAGCATTTATTTTAGAGAACACATTTACGCTTAAATAATTATTAATTTATAATTTACATTAACCTTGCACTTGAACTCAATATTTTAGCACTAAATTAATTTTGAATATATTTAACAACTAAACCAAGTTCAAAATATTTTACATCATAACAAAAAACTAAACTAGGGTTATTATTTATTTCTTTTTTTACAAATTAGAAAATTAAAGAAAAAAGAAAATAAAGAAATTCAGGTGTTTTTTGAATATTTTAAAAGCGATGTGCAACAGGGGAAAAAAAAGCAACGCTTTTGGTTCACGCTACTAGTGATGCATAACACCGAATGCCACAAAATATTTAAAACCATTTCGTCCCTGTGAGAACCAATATAATTTCTTAAAAATCTTTTGCGTTTCAAAGTAAAGGTTTCAAGCGAGCGAGGAAAAGTAACATCTTTTAATGAAGCAAGCGATGGTCTTTGCGCAATTCAACACCTTGTTCTGGATGAAAGAATTTTGAGAAATCACTGCGGAAGTTTAAAAAAGAGACATAATAGCGTTTAGGCGGTCACTCATTTAACGCAGTAAACTAGTTTTGCAACTTTATATAAACTAGGTCGTCTTTAAAATAACGGTATAATAATAGATCGCCATTATCTGGTTTGCCTTTTTTTTTTTTTTAAATAAATAAATAATTGGTTACAGAATGATTATGGATTGACAAAATAACCCAAAGTTATAGAGTCCAAAACTGTTATATTCTGCATCTTCATATTTATAGATTTTAAATTAAAAAAACAGAGTAAAGAAAGAACAATAAAATAGCTGAAAAAAATACAAAAGCAAATATCTTTTTTTCTGCAGAATTATATTCTAAAGATACTTTTCTTGTTCATCAGAAAGGAAAGAAATACTCCTGATTTTTTCGTTCTCATTTCGGAATAAAAAAGAAATTCGCCTATGACTGGCTTGCTTCAGCTAGAATTTTAAATTGATAAAATAAAAAATAATAATAAAAAATTCTGAATCACAGAAATTTAAAAGATAATTCGCTCCATAAATGTTTTTTCGACATGTAGGGAAAATATTAATGTCTATACAATAACGGTATATTAATGATTATTAATCTGGTTCATTTATTTAAAATAAATAATTAGATACAGAATGATTATGGAATTATTTATGACTGGTTTATATATAAGCAATATGATAAGCCACGTTTTCATATTGTTCCAGAATATTTTATGTTGTTGTATGTTACTAATTTCACTAATCTAGCGAATTTTTAAAGCAGAGAGTGCTATTCTAAGTAGGTATTTTATGTTTCTATGCATGTGGCTATGATAAATGGTCGGAAAAGCTATATTATTTTTGTAGTTTACAACAACAACTACTTTTTTTTTTAAAATATAGAGACCACAAACTACTTTAAAATTGTAGTAACTACTCCACTACTTTAAGGAGACGAATCTTGCTGGAGAACTCAATTTACGCCTGTGTTCAAAACTGTTTTGAATAAGAAATTGGCTTATAATAAATATAAGGGAATAATTAAGAAATATTTATTCCAGCCGGTTTGTTATTTCAAAGCATTGTTTTTTGTTTTTTTTTCCGATTTTGTTCACTTAACCTTCAACTTTTTACTTCTTTTTTGACAGCGAATATTTAATTAAAAGAAATGCGAAACTGTTAAGTACTAGCAATTTTTTAATTATTTAATGCTCTTTACAAGCACAACGAGAACACGTTCCCTTCCTTTGAAATTACATTAATGTTTTACGAGTGTTTAGTTTATAAAACTTTCCGCCGATAGATGGCGTTGCTTTCAATTTTCTATGAAAATTTTTTACTTTTTTAATAACATTAAAAATATATATTCTGTTTTATGTTTTGCTAGCCATGAAATCGAGGCGAGCTATGTTGTTTCCATAATGGTGATGATTAATTAAATCAAAATAAATCGAATGAAGATAGCAAACTTGTCCCATTTCTTGATATATAATTCGAATTACTATTTTTCAGATAGTTTAACATTATTTTTTTATAGCAGCAAGAAATCTCAGGTAAGCCAATTTTAATATAATTATTTAAAAAACTTACCAATCGAAACATTTTGGAGCCACCAGTGAGGATCGAACTCACGACCCCTGGTTTACAAATCCGAAGTGAAACTTTTAAGTGGAAAAGGGGGTTCCCCATAAATCGAAGATGCCGAAAGGAAAAAATTCTGTTCCTTTTATGTTTGATACTCAAGTTAAAGAAATCAAAAGATATTGTTGTTGCGTTGATGACGCTATTAATTCTCAAAAAGTGCAAAAAATAATTGCGTTAAAAAATAACATTTTGAAATGTCGCGATAAGCTCGAAGAAGTTTATTACAATTTTTCGCTTCTTGATGATTTTGAAGAAGAAGCTGAATATAAAAAATTCACTGAATCAAAAGATGATGCTGATTTAGCAATCGAAAATATTGAGACGTTTTTAGATTCTATTAATGATAAATTGAAGTTAGATGAAATCGGTATAGATGATTCCACTCCTAATCCCTGTGTTAATGTTAATTTGCCAAAATTTGATATTCCTACTTTTTCAGGACATTTTGATTCATGGTTGAGTTTTAAATCTATTTTTTTAAGTTCTATTGATTGAAATAAATCTTTTACTGATATTCAAAAATTGCAATATCAGTTACGTGTGATGCGTCGAGATTAATTAAGGGTTTTGCTATAACTAGTGATAATTATAAAAATGCGTGGGAAACACTTTTAAATAGATATGGCAATAAAAGGGAGTTAACATTTTCACAGTGTAAAAAATTGTTTTAAATGAAAAATATTAAATCAACAGCAGATTCCATTCGAGTAATGATTGATACATGTAATGAAGTACTTCGAAATTTTGAAACTTTAGGTTTGGACTCGAACAAATTGGTTGAATTATTGTTGGTTTTCATGTTACAGGATAAATTAGAGGATTCAATTAAAGTTAAGTGGGATTTAACTCTTGAAGAGACTAATTTTCCATCGCTTAAAAACTTTCTTTCATTCCTAGAAAAGCAAGCTAGGAGTCTCCAGGGGATTAAACAAAATCAAACACCAGAAAAATCAAATAGAAGCATAAATAAAACGTTAGCACTTAAAACTTTAGTCAAACCATCTGACGGAAAATCGTGCAAGCTTTGTTTCTTACCACATTCCCTACATAAATGCAAAAAATTTCTAAAAATGAATGTTAAGGACCGTTGGGATTTCGTTAAAAAATCTAGATTGTGTTTTAATTGTCTGCATGCTAATCATAGTTACCCTACGTGTAAATTTACAACCTCTTGCCGTGTATGTAAACAAAAACATCATACGATTTTGCATCAGTTTAATCAAATCAATCAAGTGACCAATCAAAATCAGCCGCTGACAGCACAAGAGCTCTCACGGCCAAGTATAAGTTCTGAGAATAATACAATTTGTCTAACAGGTTGTGGTGTGCCTCGGCAACCATCCAGTCCCCTTGTATGTGCCTCGGCAACCATCAAATCCACTCCAAAAAAAACGAACTGAAGTGAGGAAAACCCAGCCGGCTAAACCGGTTGAAAACCCCTCATACTCACTTCCAAACTGACACGCGTGGAGAAGGGACGCGTTTCCTAAACCAACTATTTTTAATTTTTACGATGTAAGTTTAATTATATGTTTCTCTTAATTTTATTGTGAATTAAATTTATTTTCCTTAAAACTTCTATTCTTTATTTTTTTGTAATTACTATATTTAATTTATTTTAATATAGCATGTTATTTTTTTTAATTTTAAAAGCACACACGTGCTATAATTGGTAGACCCGGACTTAAAATTTAAGCTGAATCTTTATGTAATCGGAACTTTCCTAGCAATATTATGGATTTAAATCTATTAGCAATATGCTTATTTTAATTTTATTCATATTCTTTTTTATGTTCAAAACTTTGTATGTTATACCCACGTGTTTGTGTCTGATTTTGTGGTAGTCCTGTGCGCGTTTTTTTTTATCTCATGGATTAGTGTTTATATAGCGTAGGGAATGCTTCCATATTAATTTATATATTTTACCTTTATTCTATTTATTGTTTTGATTTTTTTTTCTTTGTCAAAAAATGCCGGAAATCGAACAGCCGACGTGGTGAAGGAAGGAGCTTCAGTTAACATTCAACCTTCTCAAATTTCTCGTGTAGCAATTAAACCACCTCGGTTTTGGAAAAACAATCCAGTGTTATGGTTTGCACAGTTAGAATCGCAATTTTCAATTTCTCAAATTTCTACCGACGCTACCAAATTTCATCACGTTGCAGCGGCTATTGAATCTGATATACTTAACTCTGTTCAGGATTTAGTTTTAAACCCTCCTGCTGCAGACAAATATTCAGCGTTAAAAAACCGATTAATTAGTATTTTTTCAGAGAGCGAAGCTTCAAAAATTAGAACACTTTTGCAAGGACTAGAGTTAGGTGATCAGCGTCCCTCCTATTTGTTAGCTCGAATGCGAGAACTAGCAGGATCCCATCTTAGCGAAAACATTCTTAAATCGCTGTGGTTAGCCAGATTGCCTCAAAATATACAAGCTATTCTTGCTGCGTCAAACGAAAATTTGACTCAATTAGCTGCAATGGCTGATAAGATTATTGAACTCGCTAGCCCAATTCAAATAAATTCTGCTGAATCAGTTGTAACTAGCGTTAATCCTACACTTTATGATCAAATTTCTGAACTTACCAAACAAATTAATGAGCTAAAAATGAGTTTTCAGGAAACCCAGCAAAATAGACAAGGACGTGAGCGCACTAATACCTATCGGGGTAATAGAAAACGTAGTAGGTCACGTTCTAGACAAAATTATTACCGTGAACCACAGAATAACATGTGTTTTTATCACACTAACTTTGGAGATAGAGCTAGAAAATGCAAACCCCCGTGTACTTTTCAAAATTCGGGAAACCAACAGGGCAGTCACTCCCGGCCATGAGTGGCGAACGCCATATTGATCGTTTTTATTTGGCCGATCTCTCTACGAAATTAAAATTCTTGATAGACACAGGCGCAGATGTTTCAGTCATTCCAAAATTTTGTTCAAAAGCTAATTATCCAGAAACTTTGGTGCTATATGCTGCAAATGGTTCTAAAATCCAAACATATGGTACTAAATTAATAAATCTTAGTTTAAATTTACGCAGGAAATTTTCTTTGAACTTTATTATAGCCGATGTAACTCAGGCAATCATTGGAGTTGATTTTTTAAATTATTTCAATTTATTGGTCGATGTTCGTAACAACTGTTTAATTGATAAATTAACTAATTTAAAATCAACTGGTTTCCCCTCAAACAAATCAACTCAAATTACTGAAATTACTCCAGTTCTAAATAATTCACCTTTTCAGCAAATTTTAAATGAATTTCCATCATTGACAAACCCTTCAATAGTAAGTAAACTAAACTCAGAGTCGCTGGTTTATCATCATATTGAGACTCTCGGACAACCCGTTTATGCGAAACCCAGAAGACTCTCGCCTGATATCCTTGAGGCTGCAATGAAAGAATTTGAGTATTTGTTAGAACAGGGAATTATTCGTGCATCAAAAAGCCCCTGGGCTAGTCCGCTTCACATGGTAAAGAAAGCAAATGGTGATTGGAGGCCATGTGGGGATTATCGTCGTGTTAATGCAATAACCGTCCCCGACAGATATCCCGTTTCACATATCCAAGACATGTTTCACATGTACGCAATAATTTGAAGGAATGACAATATTTTCAACTCTAGATTTAACCCGAGCGTACCATCAAATTCCTGTTTTTCCAGAAGATATTCTAAAAACAGCGGTTACAACGCCATTTGGCCTCTTTGAATATGTATATATGCCCTTTGGCTTGAGAAACGCTGGTCAAACTTTTCAAAGATATATACATCAAGTTCTGTCAGGGTTTAATTTTTGCATCCCGTATTTTGACGATTTGTTGATTGCATCCAAAAATTCAGATGAACACAGAAAACATTTAAGACAAATTTTCACAAGACTTGAAGAACACGGGTTGAAACTCAACCCTTCAAAATGTGTTCTCGGTAAACCACAAGTCTCATTTTTAGGGTGCTTAATTACACCATCAGGCGTTAAGCCTTTACCTGAAAAGGTAAAAACGATCACTGATTACCCCCAACCAAAAAATATTGCGGAGCTTCGCAGATTTTTAGCAATGATCAATTTTTATCGACGATTTTTACCCAATGCAGCTCAAACCCAAGCCCCATTGCATGATTTTTTGAAAAACTCCAAGAAAAATGATAAAACTTTGATCCCTTGGAACGATATCGCAGTGGAAGCATTTAATAAATGTAAACTTAATTTAGCTAATTCTGCTACTTTGTCATTTTTTTTCACCTAATCATAACTTGTCAATAATGGTGGATGCATCTGATTCGGCCTGTTTTGCAATCCCACACTCGCATTCACCCAATAGCATTTCAGTCCCGTAAATTAACCGCAACAGAAAAAAACTACAGCACTTATGATAGGGAGTTATTAGCCATTTACTGTACAATAAAACACTTCAGATATATTTTAGAAGCCCGACAGTTTATCATATTTACTGATCATCGCCCTTTAATCTTCGCTTTCAATAAAAAATCCGAATCTTGTTCTCCACGCCAACTTCCGGCAGTTAGACTTTATCGCACAGTTCAGCACAGATATCAGACACATTTTCGGTTCGGATAACACTGTTGCAGATGCTCTTTCTAGAATAAACGCAATTAACCTTTCCACAACTGACCTTAAAAGCTTGGCAGATTGTCAAAAGACTGATGAGGAACTCAAATTTTTAGTTTCTTCCAATAACTTATCAATAGATTTAAAACCTTTTAAGATGGGAAATAATCTCGAAATCTTCTGCGATGTCAGTAAGGAAAAAGTACGACCTTATATACCCAAGGAACTTCGCCATGAAGTATTCTGCTCATTGCACAACTTGTCGCACCCTGGAATACGCGCTACCAAGCGCCTGGTCCAAGATCGATTCATCTGGCCGTCAATGTTGAAAGACGTAACAGAATGGACTCGTTCCTGCCTGGCTTGCCAACGAAACAAAGTCCAAAGGCACACTGTAAGTCCATTACAGCCCTTCAACCTACCTTCTGAGAGATTCCAACACGTGCATATTGACTTGGTAGGACCCCTTCCACCCTCTGATGGTTTTAACTATTTGCTGACGTGTGTTGATCGCTACACTAGGTGGCCGGAGGCCATCCCTCTCAGCGGAAACAGTATCCAAGGCTTTCGTCGCTCATTTGATATCTCGCTTTGGAGTTCCTGCCGTCTTGACTACAGAGCAAGGCCGACAATTTCAATCTCATCTTTTCTCCTGCCTGAGGTCTATGTTTGGAATACAGCGAATCCGCACCACCCCCTACCATCCTTCTTCAAACGGTATGGTTGAACGGTTCTACCGTTCTCTGAAGCAAGCTCTTCGGTGCCACAACACTAAATGGACTGAATCTTTACCAGTAGTTTTACTAGGACTGCGAACGTGCTTCAAGGAGGATCTCAATGCATCTTGTGTTGAGATGGTCTATGGACAAACTGTTGTCTTACCTGGAGAGTTCTTTGAGCCATCTTCCGATGCTCCAAGTGACTCTTCAACTTATCTTTCGAAACTTAGAGAAACCTTTAGAACTCTAAAACCTACACCTGCGTCCTGCCATTCAAAATCATCATGTTTCGTACATCCAGCTTTAGAAACGTGCTCCCATGTGTTCGTAAGAATCGATGCCTTGAAACCTGCACTGTCATCACCTTATGGACCTTTCGAAGTTCTCCATAGAACTGAAAAACATTTCACGATTAAGAAAAATGGGAAGGAAGCCATCATAAGCATTGACCGTCTCAAACCAGCTTTTCTCTTAAACACCGACTCAGCAACATCAGATCCCATACTAGAGGAAAGAACAGACTCAGCGGTTTCAACTCCACAAGCTCAATGTGAGCAGGGTAAACCTTTATCTGTTATGACTCGCTCTGGTAGAAAAGTCAGGTTTAATCCTAGGTATTTGTAATTCTTCTTAAATCACTTTATAGACTTTTGGTGACTTTATAGACTGTTTCGTACCTTTGGTACTAAGGGGGGAGTACTGTGGTGTGCCTCGGCAACCATCCAGTCCCCTTGTATGTGCCTCGGCAACCATCAAATCCACTCCAAAAAAAACGAACTGAAGTGAGGAAAACCCAGCCGGCTAAACCGGTTGAAAACCCCTCATACTCACTTCCAAACTGACACGCGAGGAGAAGGGACGCGTTTCCCAAACCAACTATTTTTAATTTTTACGATGTAAGTTTAATTATATATGTTTCTCTTTATTTTATTGTGAATTAAATTTATTTTCCTTAAACCTTCTATTCTTTATTTTTTTGTAATTACTATATTTAATTAATTTTAATATAGCATGTTATTTTTTTTAATTTTAAAAGCACACACGTGCTATAAGGTCATATGACTGATTCAAAATTAATTTTGCTATCAACAGCAATTGTAAGAGTTAAAAATAGTCGGAGACAATATGTTAACTGTCGCGCTTTAATTGATGGGGTTCTCAAGCTTCTTTAATCACGGAATCATGTTGCAAGAATTTAAATCTTCAATTTCACAAATCTGAAAACACAATCTTAGGATTAGATGATAAAGTTACTGCTCTTGCAACTAGAAAGGTCGCTTTGAACTTTTCGTCGTATTTTAGTCAAGAGATCTTTAATGTAAACGCTCTTGTTGTCAAAAATCTGACCTGTAATCTGCCTAACTTTGAAATCTCAGAATTTGATTGGCCTCATATTCAAGGATTGAAATTAGCAGATCCTACTTTCTACATCAGTCGACCTATTGATATAATCCTGGGCGCTGATATATTTTTTGATTTAATTCAAAATGGAAAAATTTCAGGGTTCCAAAATCAACCATCTGCTTTAAATTCGAAACTAGGTTGGTTACTGTCCGGCCAAATTTCTGCTGATTCTAGGAGTGAAAGAAAGAGTGTGTCATTAATTAATCGCCATGCATTAGTGGAATTAGATAATGTTATGAACAAATTCTGGGAAATCGAATCTGTCTCAAATGCTATTACTTTATCTATCGATGATCAAAAAGTCGAAAAATTCTACCTTCAAACAACAAAAAGAAATTGCGATGGTAGTTACATTGTTAATTTGCCCTTTAAGGAAGGTAGAGTTTTAGGAAATTCTCAAAATCAGGCAAAACAACGATTTTTTTCATTGGAAAAAAGGTTTCGTGATAACCCTAAGTTCAAATATCAATACGTTAATTTCATAAGGGAATATCAAGATCTGGGATATATGCAACTTGTTTCGCATCATGAACTTTCCAAACCAACTTCAGAGTGCTTCTATTTGCCACATTTTGGTATCATTCGAGAAGAGAGTGAGACAACCAAATTACGTGTTGTCTTTGATGCATCCGCAAAATCCGAAACAGGCATCTCTCTTAATGACGTTCTTCATGTAGGTCCAAAACTACAAAACGAACTATTTAATGTTCTCTTAAAATTCAGATGTTATCCAGTTGCACTAACCAGTGACATTGAGAAAATGTTCTGTCAAATTCAAGTGAACAGTAGCGATGTGGATTACCAGCGGATCCTTTGGAGAGAAAAGCCTGAAGATCCATTACTTGAATCCCGATTGCTAACCGTGACATACGGAACAGCTCCGGCTCCTTATTTAGCTATTCGCACAATTCGACAGCTGGCGAAAGATGAATCAGCGCACTTTCCAGAAGCTTCTAGAGCGGCCTTAGAAGAATTTTATGTTGACGATCTTCTAACTGGAGCAAATACTGAAGATAAAGCTCAGCAACTAGTCAATCAAATGATAGAGCTTATGAAAAGAGGAGGATTTTTAATTCGAAAAAGGGCTTCTAATAAATCATCTGTTCTTGAGTCTTTACCACCTGAATTGCGCAGCTCTTCAGGATCTCTACAAATTAAAAGAGATCACGTTTTGAAAATCTTGGGCATTATCTGGGATGCCAAGGAAGATACTTTCAGAATCAAAATAAATCCTACTTCCGAAAACATGCTGACAAAACGTCTACTTCTCTCTATTATTGCTAAAATTTACGATCCTCTTGGTTTCCTGTCACCTACAACAATTCAGTTAAAAATCCTGATGCAAGAGCTGTGGAAAGAAAACCTCTCTTGGGATAATCCATTGCCAAACAATATTGAAAAAACATGGTTTCAATTCAAAGATCAGATGGAACATTTAGCAGACATTTTTCTGAAGATCCATTAATAAAGCAAATTCAACTAATTGGTTTTTGCGACTTATCTCAACGCGCATATGCTGCGGTTTTTTATTTACGAACAACGTTGTGCTCTGGAAAAATACATGTTGCAATGATTGCTTCAAAGATGAGAGTTGCTCCTGTAAAATCAATAACGTTGCCTAGACTGGAACTCATGGCAGCTCTTCTTCTTTCGCAACTTTATGTTGCAGTATTAGAATCTTTGCAGAAAGTTATTCAAATCGAGAAAACTATTTTGTTTTCGGACTCTCAAATCGTTTTGGATTGGTTGAAGTCAGATCCTACTAAATGGAAAAAATTTGTTTGTAATCGTATTTCCAAAATTCAAGAATTGGCTTCAGGAGCAACTTGGCAGCATGTAAAAAGTCAAGAAAATCCTGCTGGTTGTGCTTCTCGAGGTATTTCTGAATCAAAATAAAAATCATGATCTGTGGAGGACTGGGCCACCATGGTTAAGACTAGATTTCTTAAAGTTCCCATCTATTGCCTCATCGCAAACTGAAGAAGATATAGAATGTGAAGAACAATCAGTTGTAGTTCTCAATAACATCACAGTTTCTAAGGAAAACTATTTTTTAACAATTATTGAGAACTTTTCATCATTTACACGTCTAATTCGAATAATCTCTTGGTGCTTGCGTTTTATTAAGAACTGCAGGTCAACTAAAGTTTCTGGCGTACTTTCATCTAAAGAAATTTATAAGTCCATAAAGATAGTTATTAAGATTATTCAAGAATCAGAATTTTACCAGGAGCTCAATCATCTAAAAAATCAAATCCCTCTCCCTAAGAACAGCAAACTCCATCAGCTAAGCATATTTTTAGATACAGATAACATTATTAGAGTTGGTGGACGATTAAAAAATTCAAATTTAAATCAAAATTAAAAGCACCCAATGCTTCTTCCAAAAATTCATAATTTCACCAAAATGGTAGTGATGTATTATCATTTAATGCAATTGCATAGTGGATCTCAGCTGACATTGTGTATCATCCGACAAAAATTTTGGATCCTTCTGGCAGAGATGTGGTTAGAAGAATCCTTTCAAAATATCTGATTTGTTTCCGTCTCAAGGCCCAATCTGGTAATCAAATTATGGGTGACCTGCCTGCTAGTAGATTCAACGCTGGTAGACCTTTCTTAAACGTTGGACTGGACTTTGGCGGACCATTTACCACTAAACCTGATGTACCTAGAAGTAGAATCAAGATGAAGTCCTATATTGCACTCTTTGTATGCTTTGCCACTAAAGCAGTGCACCTTGATCTGAAGTGGTTTCTGATCTTTCGACAGATGCATTCTTAGCTGCATTGCGTCGTTTTATTTCTAGACGTGGCAAGCCTACCAACCTCTACCAACACCTCCTAGAAGAAGGAAGGTCTTAGAACGGATAAATTTAGTAGTCCGATATGACGAAGTTAACTGCTCAGCTTATGAAAAATAAGAAAGATGTCATTACGTTGGGGGTACTAAGCTGCGCAGTGGTTGAAAATACGAAATATGTCATTACGTTTGGACTACTTAAGGATATTTATGGTAACCCGTGCTGAGGCCTACTCTTTCTAGGAGGTGTTGCCTCTACACGGATAATGCTACTAACTTCAAGGGGGGATCTTCTTTATTAAATGAGCAATTTAGGCTCCTTCATTCACCCAAAGTTCAAGATGTTGTGTCACATCAATCATTAAACTGGCATTTCATCCCACCTGCAGCTCCACATTTTGGACGACTATGGGAGGCAGGAATTAAATCAGCGAAACATCATCTCATCAAGGCATGCAAATTAGCCATATTGAACTTTGAGGAACTTTGTTCACTCGTAGCACAACTCGAAGCATGTCTAAACTCCAGACCATTAACACCATTATCATCCAATCCTCATGATTTAGAGCCTTTAACTCCTGGACGCTTTCTTATTGGAGTTCCTTTAACATCTTTTCCAGAAAAGTTCCTTACTGAATCCATGTCATTAAAAAAGAGATGGCACCTGATTCAATTGCTCCGTAATCAATTTTGGTCTAGGTGGAGAAGACACTATTTGAGCCATATGCGGCAGTGGGGTAAATGGAATAAACTGAATAAGAACTTTAAGGTGGACGATCTGGTTCTTTTAAAGTATCCAGATCTTCCACCTATGAAATGGAGTTTAGGTAGAATAGTGAAAACATTTCCAGACAGTGATGGTGTGGTAAGGGTGATAGAAATCAAGACTGTGAAAGGAAATTTCAAGAGACCGATGTTGTCCTCTTCCTCTTGATTGCTGAACATAGTTCAGGCGGGGGAGGATGTTTAGTTTATAAAACTTTCCGCCGGTAGATGGCGTTGCTTTCAATTTCCTATGAAAATTTTTTACTTTTTTAATAAAATTAAAAATATATATTCTGTTTTCTTAGTCATGAAATCGAGGCGAGCTATGTTGTTTCCATAATGGTGATGATTAATTAAATCAAAATAAATCGAATGAAGATAGCAAACTTGTCCCATTTCTTGATATATAATTCGAATAACTATTTTTCAGATAGTTTAACATTATTGTTTTTATAGCAGCAGGAAATCTCAGGTAAGCCAATTTTTATATTATTTAAAAAACTTACCAATCGAAACAACGAGTGTGCGTGCATTCGGGGGTGAAAGTGTGACCGAAGTTATCAATTATCTATTTTTCGTATGGTTAGTTAATTTAGTAATTCTACTTCATTTTAAATACGTCATATCTATATTACGTATTAGGACCCTATGACTGCAGCTGTCGTATATTACGCTCACTCAGCTGCAGTCAAAGAGTCATAGTGCGCTACTTTCGACCAATGGCTATGAATGATCTTGCAGAAATAAAGGATACTGTCTCAAAAAAAGAAAAAAAAATTATCAATAAACAGTTGTATGCAAAAGGTAACTTTTGGGAAAAGTTTGGCTTTCAACTATATTGTTGCAAGCCATACATGCGCTCGAAAATGTACTTTAAAAGCTTAAAATAAGACTTTGAATTTCGTAGCATATATTTTAGTATGTTACTAATTTATCTTTGTGTGGAAATTAAATGATCTTCAAACGAATAGGTTATAAAAATATGACAATTACTTAAATGAGTTTAAATTAGGCGGTTCAAACATCCTTATTTTTACATAATCGAGGGTGATTGTGGGCCCAACTCAAAAATCCTGAAAATTTCTTGAGTAAAATCTTTCAAGAAATTAATATCTTTATAAATTTAAATTACTGAAATTTTCAAAACATGAATGAATTATATGCAGCATAATTTAAATGAACAATTATGTGTAACTTTACTTTTAGCTCTAATCATATTTTGTTATTCTACCAGAAAAAATATTTACAAATGAAAGAGATGCCGAGTATAAATTCTAGTTCTAATATTTTTAAATAATATATACAAGAATGTTTATACATAAATGTGATCGATGACTTCCTGAAACTTCTGGACTTTGGATTTCCGGAAACTTTTGGATCACGGTTAGCGAAAAATCTGGAAATCCGGATTTTTTCCGGAGCACAATCACCCCTGCAGAATATTTGAATTATGTAAAAATACCCTTACCAGCAGCAGTAAAAGAGAGGGGGGGGGGAACTGATTACAAGTTTCCACCCAAGTTAACATAAGAAACTGATTGGATTTGGTTTATTTACTGTAGCAATTTAACTTCAGAATTTAATTCAAATAAAACACGACTTTTCATAAAACAAGGTTTTCAATTCATTTTATATAAAATTTTGAGTAGAATATTTATAAGGGTCTCTTCTATTGGAGTTCAAAACCCTTCAGCTCTGAAATTCTAAAATATCTTTTTCTTTTCGCAAATTTAACTTTTACTCTTTACGTGAAAATTTGAAATTCTTTTTCTTTTCTTTTCTATTTTTTTAGTAAGTTTTGGAAAATTCAGAGACTTTAATGTTTTGTGTAAGCGCTACTTATACCTCTGGTCACCAAAAATATGCAACTCAGAATACCCGTTGGGAGCTTGCTTTGAATGGCCTATTTTCAATCTATGAATTGTGGTGGTAGAGCTTGAATAAAAAGAGTGCGAAAGAAATACTAAACCTTGAAAGAGAATTTATTTAAAATATGTAAATATCTATTTTTCAATATTTACACTACTATAAAACCACTTAGAGAAGAGAAAATAATTTCGTAATGAATTCATCGACTGTTGTTAGGATAAAATGAATCAATACTTACTACACACTCCAAAAGCGCCACAATATTTTTGTGTTTCAATTTCGTCAGTTCCTGAAAATTAAATAAACACATAAATAAAACATACAATAGTAAGAAAAATAATTGAGAAACTCAATCAATACTTTTAAGAATTTCCAAATATTAAAAATAAAAAGAAATATCAACAATTAAAGAAATGAAAAATTTAATATATATATACAGTATTATTTCGGAAGATATTCTTCCTAAAACCAAACACAACAGGATCCCAAAACTTTCAAATATCTCTAACTATTTACACGAATTAAAGAGTCTTTGTTTACTTATCGATTGCAGGGACCATGAAACCTAAGTTTGTTAACACGTTGATCGTAAACATAGATGTGTCAAATAAGACAATATCAGGATCATTATTTATTATCGAATTGAATTATATTCGAACTATTATTGTCGAATACCACGATCGATAACTTATCAAAAAGATAATATCACGAACATTAATGAATACGATATTTTATTTTATAACCGTCGTTAAACAGCCGACCTAATTTTTTCGTGTTTACTACTTACTAATGCTCAATTCCGTAATTTTGAAACCCTATCCAGAAGACAAGGAAACTCCTGGATAAAGTATTAGGAAAACTTTGCCTTCGTGGAGGTCTTTTTTGATGGAACTAACCCGCATTTGCGTTACACGGAGAGGTAGACCATGAAAACCTCCCACGGTAAGGGGACTCTAAACCATGATCCGTCAACCACTGAGGATATTTTACGTCACCACCCTTGTCGGTGCAAGCCGGATGCGGAATTTGTACCGACCAGCCATTGTTGGGATTCGAACCCGAATCACCTCATTGAAAGGCGCACGTTCTATCCCCTGAACCATCGCGGCTTATGAATAAGATATTGTGAATGTTGATATATTTTATATGGGTTTAAGAAAATATTGACCCATGTAAAAATAACGTAACTTTGTAATGCTGTAGAAATCTCGAGATATATTATTAAATATCTTTATTTTTAAGCAACACTTGACATCGCAATATGAGTTATAGAGACCAATTTCAGTGCTGGTGACAACAATAATAGGTCCCTATAACCGATAACAACCAATCTTTACGCTCTAATTACACAATAATATTTATAATATATTGTGTGCCACAATCTTTTTATTGTGTACATAATATATTGTGTACAGCCAAAATTTGGGAGCCTCTTACGTGGCTTCCAAATTTTGGCTGTGTTTCTTTTCCGCCGGTGGCAACGTCTGCTTTGTTTTGTTTACGTTTTGAAAACACCAAAGCATTCTGCCTTTTAATGATGTGTTTCTGATCTAATATATATAATTCTTTTACGTGGCTCCAAAATTTTGGCTGAAGTACTTTGTACAACTAAATAAGATTCTTTTCACAACACTTAAATATTTACTTTATTTTCTTCATTTATAGAGAAAACAGTCGGCAAAGAATTCTGTTAGGTTAAAAAAAATTTCGCTAAAAAAAGAACGAATTCTAAAAGAAATAAAAATAAACAACTTAAAAAATAAAAATGCTGTTGCCAGCCATAGAATTTTGAAAGTTAACTTAGCAACATAAATCAAAATGACATAGAAGCGCAACTTGATCAAAATTAAGATACCTGAGCGCTTGACGTAACAAATCCTTCAATTCTATAAGTGTTGTATCGTCAAATGCCCAAATTAACAATTGTGTTTTTAAAGAAATTCTCTCTCTCTCTCTACTATTCAGACTACTATTTCATATTGTTTTACAACACATGGCTTTAACACTCTGGTGGGAAAGACTTTAAAACAAAACTTACAACAGTTACTTTTCTCAACAACTGAAATTTAGAATAGTGGGATTAAGAAAAATATGTGAACTGTTTGCAATTTCAAATTAATATTGAAATGTACAGGTTTAGAGTTTTCTACAGTGAAAAGTTTTCGGAACTTCGGTATTCAAAAAAGTATACAAAAGCTAGACGTTAAGAACATATCCAATGAGCGAGCAAAGCGAGCATTGGATTTCGAAGCAATCCGAAATGAACTGCGAAAGCAGTTCCGGGGGTTAGCGAGCGCTAGCGAGCAGGGGGCGAAGCCTCCTAATTATAATAGTTTTTAATAATAATTTTTTTATTATTCATTTCATTCACGAACAAAGAAAACTGAATAAAAATTTGAATTGTAAGGTCAACGAATATTTAAATCTTTTTATTGCAATTTGAAAAGGCAAAAACTAAAATTTTTAAAAAACCTGTAAACATTAAGCAATATTTAAAAATCGTGATTATTGAACTCTGAAAAATGTTCTTACTTGGAGTATTTTGATTTCCTTGCCGAGCAGTGGCTGAGACTTGCCCAGTTTTCCTTTAGGTATACGCTTAATAGCCACTGCGAGATTGTGATTCTGAAAAACAAAAAAGATAAATTCATTCGCAACCATTAAAAATTTTATGCACAAAACACCACATTCAGTTTTAACAAATATAAAGTCGATAAAATATATGTATTACTAATTAAATGTAAACAGCACATTATCATAGCTGTCAACAAAGATGGGGAAAAATTCCAGCAGGTTTTACGAAATGTAAATTTCATGGCAATTGTTGCATAATGTGCTAAATATTTTACACATAGGGAATTTTATAATCATCAAAAAAGAAAAACTGCAATATTTTACAGTTCTGATTGACATTAAATATGCTTGAAATGTTGTGTATTATGTTAACTCAAAATTTTGGACAATAATAGGCATTTAATTCATAAAAAATACTTAAGATTATTACATTTATTCAAAAAAGGGAGTTCTGAATAAAAATAAACTGAAAATTTTAGAACAAAAAAAAGTTTTAAACCGAGTTCTATAAATGAGGCTAGCTTCATTATATATTAGTAATGCTTATTAAAATATTCAAGCAAGTAAGCAAGCAATAATCTGTACAAAAATTCTATTTCAAGAGAGATTTTTTTAGGAAACTTACTCAATTTTAGGGAATTTTTCTAAAATGTACAAAACCATGAGAATTTTTATTAAACGAGTAGAAATCAGAAGAAACTAGCGAAATCCAGTAGAGTACGTAGCTATGTATTATTTAAAATGCACTTGTTAAGGAGAAAAAAAAATCTTAGCTGGAACAACAGTAACTTTTCTGCAGAGGTGCAGAAAGTTCTCAATGTCTAATATATCCCCAGAACATTGTTTTTTTCTTCTTCTTGATTGGGAAAAAATCAAAATTTAGAAAACTTTGACTTGCACTGGGCTGTAGTGCTGATGAAGAAGAAAATTTGCAAACCGTTAAATATCTAACTATATATAAAAATCTAATGATGGTGTCGCCCATTGTTGGCGGTGCATTTTTATGGGTCGGAAAAATCACAGAGTAGGATCCAGTTTTCCCACATTAATTTTTAATTTAGTTTGGTTGTCATCAGCAAAAAATTTATCCCAGTCATAAAGTTAGTGTTTTCCTATAAATATTTTTGCATCACTAATTTAAAGGTATATTTCCTGTAATGTGGGTATTACGTTTTTAATTTTGTTTGTTTTCTAAATTAGAGGATTTTTAAGATTAGATTAAGATAAGATGATTAGAGGATTTTTTTTATTATTATTAGAGTATCAGAATAAGGTAATTCTATGTTACAACTTAAGATAAATTTATTTAAATGTGTCTGATCTTTTATACCATTTTACAATTATTATTTTTTGTTGCAAATTACATTACAATTGTTATGTTACAATTTAATCTATGTTACAATTAAAGATAAATTTATTTAAGATAAGCTAAATTTATTTAAGATAAATTTATTAAGATAAATTTATTTAAATGTGTCTGATTTTTTTAACTATTTTACAATTATTATTTTTTGTAGCAAATGACATTAATATACTATTATGAATTACGGTTAAAGAGATTCGATTACGAACTTAACTTACAGTTTCATGCATTAAGTGATGAATGCGAAAATTGTATTTAAAATATACATTCGTTCGTTTGGTAAGTAAACATATTAAATTACTGTAGTGAACTTACTAAATTTGTTATAAAAATATACTTTTGATTTTAAATGATTGCTTAAAAAAATGATTTAGGCCCACTAATTCATCTTAATAGTATCATAAGGGAAATTGTTTTTTTGCTAAGAAACAACAATTATCGCAAAGCAATCATCGGGGTAGCGAACAGTGAAATTTTTGAATTCCAAAAACAAATATATTTAGCTTATAATAGTAATTAGTTTAGTTTCATAATTCATGAATAGAATTTCTTTGTCACGTTTAGATTATGTGAGAGTGAGCAATTACTTGACAACACATACCTGCCAATTTAAGCTCTATCAAAGAATAATTTTATGAATAGTGAAATATTTATTAAAAGGCAAAAATATTTTAATATTTAACTAGTGTATAAAACACACGATATCATGCATTTATATATTATGTTTAATTTATTGATATGTGGCTAAAATCAATTAAATCATTGAATACAGAGAAAGAACAATACAAATATATTATTTTAAGTTTATTTCAACTGTTATCGTTTACCTTTGTGTAACCGTAAATAAAATATAATTTGAAATTACTAATAATATTTTATAACCTCAACTCCATAGAATTTTGAACCCAATCCAGATAACAAGGGATCAAGTAGTATTTTGCCTTTGAAAAGGATTTTTTGATGGAACTACAGGGAGAGGAAAACTTTCCATGGTTAGGGGATTCTAACCACTAAGAATATTTTACTGCGGTAACTAGTAATAATATTTTATTTCATAACCGTTGTTGAATAGCCGACCCAATTTTGGGTTTACGACAACTCTGTAGACTTGTAATTTTGAACAAGACAAGGAAACTTCTTGATCAGTACCTCCAGAGGTATGATTTGTAACGGAAGGACTTTGTGACTCGACAGGTTTAACGTGCACCAGTTACCTCACGGGGAATCTTCGGCCCACTTCCTCTTGGACACGGGCCCAGCGCTTTTCCAACCAGGCTATCCCGGCCCTAGTAATAATATCTGTCATTTCCTGGAATTTGGAAGAAATTTCAATTGAGTAGAATATTTCAACTGAGCACCCCTAAGCAATCCACGCAGCTCTCGAGATTTGTTTTCCTGGGCATTTTCTAGTTTTTCCTAAAACACAGGGGAAAAAAAAAGGTTTCTTTTTCCTTTTGTCAATATAACTCTAATGACATTCGACTACACAATATAGTTGCTAATTTTCGGAAATGGCTGTAAGGTCACCTGAAGGTAATTTACCAAACGAATGACTACGGGCAGCATGCACTTAACGATAAATTTCAAAAAGAAATGACTCTATATTAAAATTCATGCCAAAAAAGAACATTCAGTTCGAAAAACATCAGACAGAAATATCTTCGCTGTTCTAACTATTCTCAAACGCAAAATAATAAGAAATTAATATTAATAACCATTTTTCTAATCATTACTTCATTTTAACCCATTCAAGACACACAAAACAGGGAAATTAGACAAAATCTCATGCCAAAAATCATTCAATTCGTAAACCTACCGCCAGATAGCAGGACCAACGCTGTTCAATCATGGACAAATATTAAATAACAAACTAAAATTTAATAATAATAAAAGTAATCTGAATAAGTCTGATGCGTAGAATCGAAAAGGAAGAATGAATATTTTATCTAATACTCCAAATTGTAAACAGCCTTCATCATATGTTTAGAGCAGGAGCACGAAGATACTTCTAAACAGATTATGCAATAGTTCTTCTAATTTAGATCTCGTCCTTTATTTAGAATCGCGCTCAAGAGTTGGAACAAAGGTTACAGCGACGCGTTTTGCTACAATAGTTATCTCTTTCCTATACACTCCAAGTGAACGAGAAAGCAATTTTGTCGATTTATTATGAAGTATGCGTAATAAACTTTCTTTAAAAAAAAAGAAAGTTCGACATTTACAATTAATAAAAAATTAATTCAAACTTAAAAATTTTTGCCATTTAAATGTTAAAATTCAATAGAGAAAATGTGAATAAAACAAAATGTGCTAAATAAGATTCTAATAAATTTCTTTAAGAAATATTAACAGAGAACATTTCTATAGAATACTATTTAAAGCTTATTTGGAATAATCTGTTGTCTTACTTAATACGAAAAGAAAACAAAAAAAGAAAACGATTTTTTTTAAAAAATGTAGTATCATTTTCATTTCCTTCATAAAAAAAAGTATTTTTTGTAAAAAAATCAAATTTTGGACAATTTAATCGGTATCTACTGCCATGGAACAGTTTGTTACTCAAGGCTTCTATTAAAACATAGAAATTTAATCAGCCATTTATCATATCGTATGCTCTAAAACACTATGTACTTGTTTTCAATTTAGTATATTATTTTCAAATAAAGTAAAGCATAAAAAAAAACTATTTATTATGTAATTAATGTTAGCCACAGAATTTTGTAATATAAATTAGGGCGATTTGAACTGAATTATAAAAATTTACATACATATTCATTAAAAACTTACAATAGAGAAAATTCTTCATTTCTTCAACCTGAATTTACTCATTGTTTTTGCACTTTCACGACATTAAAAAATAAATAATTAAGAACTTCAATAAATGTTTAATAAATTCAATATTATTTTTATAAAAAGTTTAAGTATGAACTGATTTTAAAAGAAAAATGCTAATTAATATAGAAAAAATGAAGAAAAAACAAAGTTATTAATTAGAATTATTTATTACAATAGCACTAATAATAAGAAATTTAAATGAGAACACTGTTGTATAAGTTTTTTGTAAGTTAATTATTAATATGAAAAATGTAATAAATAATAGATTAAAAGTTTACTTAGTGTTAAATTGACATATTGTAAATTGCTAACACTCCAAGAATTCCCAAAAAAGGTTAAATTTTCCTGAAGATAAAAGAGAGTGCAAGCCTTATAATTGCAGTGGAAACAATAAATGAAGAATAATAAATGTAATCAGGGGTCTGTTCAGACATTTTGTAAAAGGTCCTGTTTTAGTAAAGTTGTGAAAAAATTAATCGTAATTTGTGAATATAAAATAAACGTTAAGTCACATTCTTTCAACCAGCTTTTGTGAATTCGTGCAAATAGAGAGAAATAGGGTTGCAAAAAACTTTTTCAAATTGTTTTTAAATTGTAAATCGATACAAGATTATGATCAACACTGTAAAATTATAATAATAAAATTAAAATTTTCAGAAATAAGCAGCAATTGCTGCTTCTAAATTAGAGATGGAACATACAAATATTTGGTATTTAGCCTATACTGCTGAAAGCAGAATATTCATTTCGGACGAATAATAGAAGAATCGTCGCCGAAGACAAAACTTAATTCTTTTACATCCATCTTTCTTGTTTTCAGCCCTGGGAAGGGTTTATTCCATTAACAAAACAATAATGAAGATAAACAAATTTGTGAAGGGTCCGTTTTTAGGAATAGATAATTTGTGAAGGGTCCGTTAACGGACCTAAATTTCTTCTAAACAGACCCCTGGTAATGGAACTCATGAGTTTAAGTAAATGTAAATAAGACTCAATTACAGTTAAAAAGAAAAACTCATACGTAATCATCGGAATAATACGTAATTAATATGTGTGCAATTTACTTATTTGACGAATCTAACACATAATATGCGACACCGACGACGGAAAAAATACCAAAAGGCGCAAATCTTGCGTGTTGCGCACAAAAAAAAAGAAGCTTTGTTTTCTTATTCAAATTAGAATAGCATTCTAATCGCATTGCTTTTTAAAGTGGGAAGGGAGGTGTTAATTATATATTTATCTAATTTACATCCCCACAATTTATAGTCTATGATTTGCATCACATTCAATAATGCATGCAATCTTAATTCAGAAGGATAGAAAAGCAAATGGAAGAATTTGTTTATGGTATAAAAATTTTTAACGATGTTTTCTTTAATGTAATTCTTATCCCTTTTATCTTTATCAAAATAAGAAATGAAAGTAACATTTTACGTTCCCCCCCCATTTGTTATTTGTGTTGTTCTTTCTTAACCGCAAGCTAAAAAGTTATTTAAAAACACTACAGCTGTGCATTTTGGGATTATTCCCAACTCACAATTGCGTTAAACACCTTTGTATGCCATGTCACACAAAATAGTAGACAGCAGGACTTCCGCATAAGCCAGAGTAACCCGAGGCTGATAGTTAATATTAATTAAGAATAGTCTGCGGTATTCTTCCTTGTAATTACTTTTTATTCTAATGTTAAGCAACAGACTAAATTCGCGTTTTAAAAGAAACAGGTTGAAGTTGGCTTTCAAGTTTTGAAAACTAAAGAAAAAGAAGAGAGGTATATATAGTGCAGCTTTATTTTGAGAACGTGCCTGAATCTATGTACAATTTTACACACACCCCTTAACAAATTGGACATTAATGAAATTAATTTCTAAAGATTCTTTTTTAACTTTTTCGACCCATGTTCCACCATCCTATGTACATTTTCTGTTATGCGCTTGCCCCAACAGAACTTATATTTTGAAGAAACTGTCTCGAGTCCCTTCTAAGCATGGAATTCCTCGATAGTCAAGCGTAATTTGTTAACGATCACTATTCATAAAACGTAATAAAATTTGTACTGATTACGATAACTTGTTTCAACAAGTTAATTTTGCAAGAAAAACTTTCACCTTATAGTTTTAAAAAGCTTTTATGGCCTTTCCAAAAATTTCAGCGACTTAAAATCATAAAAATGTTCCAGAGAAATTATAGGAAATATTTTCCACGCAGAAGCACAGAAATAAAATGAAGATGTATACTTATGTGGATAACAATAAATAAATAATTTATCTCGAAATGGGAAAATGAACTCTTGTCATTTCACATTTTACCGCAAACACTCCGCGATAGACTACCAGATATTGTCTAGAACATTGATAAAATTTCTCAAACTCAGAAACACAATTAAAATTTAAGTAATCGACATTAAATTTAATAATAAATACAGATATTAAACACGATATCAAGTGAAACGCAGACGATAGTAAAAAATTCTAACAGATAATAGCGATTGCTAAGAATCTGGTAATCAATCAAGAATTTAAACAAAATTTTTCAAATTAATCTAGTTAAAAAAAAACAGATATTAAACACGATTATCTCACGTGAAACGCAGACGATAGTTAAAAATTCTAACAAATAATAGCGATTGCAAAGAATCTGGCATCAATCAAGAAACGGTATATATCGAATGTAAATAAAAACAACTATTTCCATTCAGGATGATGCAAGTGAGAGAGGAAGTGGAGGCGGGAGAATGACATTACAGGCACGGTGCCAAGACAGTTGAGGTGAATGTTTTGAAGTCATCCTCTTCCAACATCACAATGGAAGGATGTGACGATTCGAATTTATGTAACAGATAATGATTATTTAAGTTCTATAGAGCAGTGGGATTGGAACGATAGCTTTGAGATTAAATATTAAGACACAGCTGGCGTATTTTCATGTTGTGAGAGTGAACTAGATTTAAAAAATGTTGCGTTTAAAAAATTTTTTAAATTAATTTTTTTAAAATTTCTAAAATATGCGCATATTTAACGTGAAGCACTCAAACCATCAAGATCACAGCTTAATAGTGATAATTCGATCATTAAATTGCAAGTTTTTATTTATTTATTTTTTTTTTTCTCCCGGTACTTTTCGTTACAGACTTGAGCACAAATCTTTATAATAAGAATTATTCTTAAAATGGGGAGAATGAAACATGGCGGAAGGAATCATTTTTAGGAAGAGGGTTCGAAAAACATTTTTAAAAAATAGTATTTTTAACCAATCAGAGACTCCACTTATCTGAGGCTGTTGCGATTTTTTTTAAATTTTTTAGTGGTAGTGCACTATAACAAAATTTTTTAAAACAAACAGATCTTTTAAAAAAAATTAGAACTAGAGAACTAAAATACTATATGAACATACATAATAAATATTTACCAAATTATGCCAAATTATTAGACGCACTATAAGATTTTATGCAAAATCTTAATTATCAGGTGATACTACACAGGTTTATTGTTTTTAAGCGGTTTACACTTGTTTACGTTCGTGTATCAATTGGTTAACATTGTAATGAAATACGTTAAAAATAAATACAAATAGGAATATATAAAAATTCTCTTGAATAAAAACCCATTTGATGTATGTTTAAATATACCCTCTGTATGGCATATATAAACTCGTTCAAAACACGCAATTATTATAAACTACAGGATGTCGAATAATTCGGTCGAATTATTATAATATACTAATACCTGATATAATAAATACTCTATATTTACATAGTATATCGTCTAATTTATCCAATCGTCGAATTTATATTATATATCGTCTCATTTAACCAATTGATACAATAACGTAAACAAGTGCAAACCGTTTTCATCCGCGTAAAAACAATAAATCTGTATAATATCACCTAATAATTTAGATTTTACATAGAATCTTATAGTGCGTCTAATAATTTGGCCAGGGACTGTAAATATATTAAAATTATCATTTCCTAAAATTTAAAAGGTAACTATAACACATTTAGGTAATTTCAAGGACATATATCTAAAAATCAATATGCAAGTTTAAAAAGTACACAAACAATTTTATGAAAAAGCAGTACAGTCGAACTCGTTTATAACGAGCTCGGATTTAACGAGAAATCGGATTTACCGAGGGAAACGAGAATATTTGGTTGGATCAATGTTAAGTCTATGGAACAGAAGTCGCTTTTAACGATCAAGACCCGGTTTTAGCGAGCAATATTTTTCTGTCTTGCAATCTTTTTTTTCATCTTTCTAGTCTTTCTGTCTCATCTTTTTTTCAAAATGATAAGAAATGCGCGCGAAATAAAAAAAAAACGTGAACTGAAACTTAATTACCCTTATCGCTCTAATCTAAAGCATAAGAAAAGTCACGTGAGAGTAGGGGGTGACGTATCGATTTCGCGCCTTATCGGCTTTTTTTTTGGGGGGGGGGGTTAGTTGTCATTAAATTAAGAAAAGTATTTAATTAAATTAATTAATGTAATTAAAGTAAGTAAGTATTAATTGAATTTTAAGTAAACTCAATCATTTGACCTCCCAAGCCCCCCCCCCTCTGGTTGCACGCCTGCCTTACGAGCACAAGGATTTAACGAGTACATGTTACGGTCCCTTTGTGCTCGTTATAAACGAGTTTGACTGTACTATCAGTTGCGGGGCACTCCTCCGCTCACTTAATGACTAATTACTTTCATGTAGACCAGTGTTTCCCAAACTTATGACTTTTGTGTACCCTTCCTAAATTTTTTGTAACGTTGTGTACCACTAATAAAAAATCAATGTATTTTTTACGATAAAAATATTACACAAAAGTTAAAAATCACAACTGGCTGTTGACACCACTAGTTATTAACTGTTAACTCTGCAAAAAATAGCCAACAGAAAAATACGAAATAATAAATTTTCATGGCTAGCTTTGTTTTTAAATAACATTTTTTGAAATTTTCGTTTGTTGCAAGATATTTCGCATCAGAATGCGTACTCCCGCTAAACTGTTCCCGTACCCCTGGGGGTACGCGTACCACACTTTGGGAAACACTGATGTAGACAAGGTCGTTCTAAATGACAACCGGTTAGAGAGGGAGGAAAGATAGGAGTTACCCGAATATAATAAAAAAAGCAGCTGCAATTTCGAACAAAAGATCCGTTTAATTTTTAAATTACGTAACATTTAAGAAGAGAAAAAAATAAGTTCAGCTAATTCATTCCTGATGCCAATCTCTCCCCGCAAAACGAAAATCATCGCAGAAGACAGAATATTATTTAAAATCAAGATAATTTACGATCAACAATCACCAAATAAGCTAAAATTACTTATTCATATCACACATATTTTTTAACTCTAAGACATGAAAAAAGAATAAACAGATGAGAATCAACAAAGGAAAAGGCGGGAGAAGAATACGCTTGAAATAATACAAAATTTTGCATACAGTTAATTTATTAACTAATGATATTTTTGTTTCAATTTTGCTTTTTAACGATCAAAAATTTCAAATTTATGCATCACAAATACAACGAAAATTCTCAAAGCCCAATATTTCTCCACAACACAGGTGTATGGCATAAGTAAAAAATAAATACGAATTTGTTTCGGTAAAAAGAAGGAAACATTCTGAAGTTGTTTAACAATGAATGCTTATTAAAAATTACCGTCTTCCTCTCTCCTTCCTTAAGCATGATATCAATGACTATGATGTTTAAACGGAAAAAACTCAGTGGAAATGAAGAAGAGATCCATCCCATGAGGTGTTTAAACCTCACAAAACAATCTATTTTTCTTTTTTTAATTGCATCAAAAATTATCCTATGGCTGCCTGAATTTTGTGCGATCGGCATTATCCCGAAAGTATTATTTCGACTCACAAGATTCTACTCTCATTTACTAAAAAGTACTGGAATCGCGTTATGATATGCTATAACAGGATGCGTAGCCAGATTTTTTAACAAAGAATAAGCACCTTTTAAGCCCTCAAAAAATATTTTTAAGCACTTAAACCGTCATGTCAAAAAAAAAACCTTTTGACATAATTTTTTTAAATTGTCAAAAAATGCAGAATTTTGGCCTAAGGATAATTATTAGCTATTAGAAATATGAAGTAATTTTAAATTAACATATATGAAAAATTACAAGAGTTATTTCAACGTCACTTTTGAAAATTACTGTTAAAAAACCCCAAATTTTGGTATATAAAATATTAATGTAGTTATAAATAAAAATGTGTCAAATTGCAATTTATCCCCTAATTTGTTTAATTATTGAAAATAAAAATACAAAAAAAATTATCATATAAAAAACACTAAACAATCATCTTATTCTTTATATGTTATTAAACAAACACTTTTCATTTACTTTCATTTTAACTTCTCTTACTCCCACGGTAAGTGATTACAAAAAAATAGTTTTGTAGCTCTCTCATATCCAAGTTCATTTTTCAGTTTACATAAGATCGAAATTTGAAACTGTTCTTACAATGTAAACAATGTCTTTATGAATAATTCGTGGCGAAAATCAACATGGTAAAGAAATAATATCTCATTTTGGAAAAGGGAACATTAAGCACATTTTAAAAACACCGAATGAAAAAAGAAGGGTCATTCCACAGAATTTCAACAAATATTTATTTTTTTGGTTGCCGCACCATTTTTGATTTTTTTTTCATACTTTGTATGTGGAAACATATGTACTAAAGAAGTTAAAATCCATTTGCCGAAAAATTCTATCTTCTTAATTTTTTTTAATTAGGGGGGCTTGAAAATGGCGACATTGCTCGTTTTTATGAAATTCAGGGGTGTCTTAAATCTTACATATTTTCTAAACTAATAGAGATAAACAAAAAATTCAAAAAGATATTAAATCTGAGTAGTTTTTTTAATTAAATCATGTAAAATTTGTGGTTTTATCTGTACTTTAAAAAAACTGTGAGCACTGTAAAAAGAACCGAAACATTACTTAAAATGCCAGTTTTTGAAAATAAATATCTCATGAAGGGGAAGAGATAACAGTTTGGATTTTTTATGTGTTATTGCTACATATAACATATTCCTGGAGGAAAAAAAATCAGGCTGTTATTTCCTTTCCCTTCTGAATTATAACAATTGCAATTTTGAAAATGTTTGAAAATTTACATTTTTGACACCCTTTAACTCAAAAGGGGGAGGTGGTATTCACATTAAATTTGCCAAGGTAGGACCTCTACATATAACATCTATAATCTGTAAATTTTATTCTGTTATTCCAATTGGTCTGTGAGATACAGAGATTTGAAATTGAAGAAATGACAGTCAGCCGTGAAGTACTTTGTTAGGCCTAATCTGCCATTGAACAACTATTGAAAAACAAAAACTTAATTTTTCTTTTTAAAGTTTACATTTCATTTATTTAATGCTTTAATTTTTTTTAAAAATAGCTTTGAAATTGTAGCACTCAGTTCTGTTGATAAATCCAAAGGAGATAAAATCATCAGAATATTTTTTTGTTCAACCCATACACTATCATTCTTCAAAATCTTAAAGCTAGTACCTGGTCCAGAAGGATGAAAAAAATGAATTTTGAAATCTTTTTCAACATTAGATACATCTTTTACTATTCCAAGCCACCACTTTTGTTCATAAATACAAGCTATATAGCTTTCTTTCTTGATACTCTCAAAACAAATATCTTCTGTTGTATTTTCATTTGTGATTTTTGTGTCAGTATAGTGTTCAGAAAATGAGATTTCTCGAACTCTTAAAGTATGAACACTTATTGGGATATAACTGTGGTAATCTCGTGTATTTAATATTCTAATGCAGAGTCAAACCTGTTGGCAAGAAATTCTCCTGCCTGTTGAACCTCTAATTGTGATACAAAAATATACTGAATTCCAGGAATATTTTCTTCACAAAATTTGAACATATCTTTTGGAGTTATGATTTAATTCTCAGTTATTCTTTGTAGACTGGCTTTTGAGAAAAGTCTTTTTGTGGTGCCATCACAAGGCCCTTTGCCATGTGAAGTGGCAAAGAAATGCCACTCGGCATTCAATTCAAAATCATGCTGATGGTGACTGAGATTCACAAAGTTTTTTCGATTTTTGTACTGCCCTGATGCACCATCAGAAAAATACATAACTTTTTCTACATATGGAGCAGAGGCTTTCAAAAACTTGATTATTTCCTTTTGGAAAGTATAAACAGCTTTCACTGAATGACTTAGACAATCACTTATTATGCAGACACTAGACACTCTTGCTTATTACTTCTGCCAATTCTTCATTTTCTTTCCGAATATATAAAATGAAAGGATGGAGAGTGGCTTGTGCATTCTCCCAATGGTAAGATTGAATTTTGTCTTGTATCAGAAATGTGTAATTCTCTGAGAAGTCACCTTGAATAATACATTCATTAGGTTTCAAATTACTTTTTCTATTTTTTAAGTACCGTGACTGACTTTTAGCAATAAAAGTTTTATAACCTGATCCGTTAACCTTTCAACAAAATCATCAATACTTTCTGTTAAAGATAATAATTCACAACGATCTGTAGTGGTCCACTGTTTATAATTTATAGTATGAATAATTTCATTGTCAGTTTCGATTATTTCGCATAAGCGCTGGCGCAAAAGTGATAGTCCATGACATTGTGGACAACCACGGAGCATGCAAGTTTCATTTTCAACATTGCAAGCAACTTTTGACAGCAAATCCTTATATGTTATTGAAAGTTTAGCAGCACTAATCATACATTTGATGTTATTACATTTGCATTTGATGCTTCAAATGCAAATGAATATTACATTTTGATGCTTCATGCATACACATACAGAATGTGCTCCAGCCAATATGCACCATTTAGGGCACAATTCAGCAAATTTAGAAAAGGAAATTTTGATACCTGGGAAAGTTTCACGAAATTTTAAATGTAGCTCCTTTAGGTTATAGAGTCTTTTCTGTTCATGTTTCTTTTCTCCATTTGAATTTCTTATTGTTACATAATCTTTCATGCCTGGACACATTTTTGTGACTTCATCAGAATTATAGAACTGGCAACACTACTTTAGGCAATCCATATCCTAAAGAGCTTCACCTTAACTCCATTAAGGGACTGTCAGACTATATAAACAAAGTAGGCGACCCAAGACAGTGGAACTAGGAAAAAATTGGGCTTGGAGCATGGTACAATATGCAACAAAATGCAGAGGTGCTACATATCTGACAAGCTCAAGCAGAAGAAGAAGATAGAACTGGTAAACTTCTCTAAGATCAGCATCACTTAATGTCTTACCACTTCCAGGTTTCCTATTTTCGAGATCAGACAAAATACCATAATTTGAAACAAGTTTCCGAGTTTGGCGAACTAAATATTGACTGACACCAAATTCACCTGAGGTGCGTTCCACAGACCAGACTGTAGGTACCAGACTTAAAATCTTTACCTTTTCAGATACACATGTTACCTTATGAATTTTTTCTTTAAGTTTTTCCATCAAATCAAAATGAAAATTTTCTTCATTGTTGCTATCTGTATCTGAATTAATGGGATTGATCTCAAAACTAGTTTCAAGTTTTCTTTTTACATTTTGCGGAATTTTAAGTAATTTTTTCTTTGCAGCACCTGTTCTTTTCTCTTTTTTTAATTTCTGAATTTTCAAAGGTGAGACACCAATTACTTCACAGACCTTGTTTAAGTCACTCATTGCTGAAGATGAAGGTTCATATTCTGTATCCTCATCATTATCCAAATTTTCACAAGCAAAGAGCTCATTATTCAATGATTGGATTTTCATATAGCATGCAGAACATAAAGATTTTACGGGGGTTAATGGCGATTTTCCCAAAAAATTCTTAGATAATTCAACAGTAATTTCACGAAGAGATTTTTTAATATATTTCTTATGTACTGACATAGGATCACAGCAAGTTTGGCCAAAAAGATGGTGATATTTGTGCAAATACTTTTTTTTCACGGTAAGTGCAAATAGTATGGAATTCTCCAAGAATTCTTAAGCTAAGAATTTCCTTATCAGTTAGGCCATTAATAGTTTTGATTTCTGAAATTGAACTGTTTACACAGCTTTCCTTAGTAATTTCACCAATAGAGCATTTCATGTTTTCATTCTATAAAAACTAACAAACAAAAAATGCTATAAAATTACTCCCTGCAAAAGTTACTATTTCAACAATATACCACAAAGTAGAAATAACCAGTTGACTTGCTTATGCTCTAATATAAGTTGTAACACAAACCTAAAGTAAGGGAAAGTGTAACTTGTCTGTTATTGGCTATTTAATAAAATGAAACTTAAACCAAAAGCTGATGGCTGTTCAGACAGAGAACTAAAACCCAAAGTTCTACCTGATTGGTAGTAACACAATTGAAACCAAAACAAAATACTATGTTGCAATAACTTGATAAACAGTATTTATTGTTCATTGAAAGAAATAGTAGGGATTGGTTGGGGGAAGGGAGAATATACAAGCTGGGGTATTCTTCCCCATTTCTGCTGCCATGACTTTTTTTTTTTTAAATTGCAGATGAGGGTTTTTCTTTGGGGGGGGGGGGGGGTATTAAAAAATAAAAAGTAAGCATTAAAATTAAAATAAAGCTGTTTTTTTGTTTTTTAATACTTGTCTTGGGGTAGATTAGGCCTAACAAAGTCCTTCACAACTGATTGTCATTTCTTCAATTTCAAGACCCTGTATCTCATAGATTGATTGGAATAACAGAATAAAATTTACAGATTACAGATCTACATATGTTATATGTAGAGGTCCTACCTTGACAAATTTAATGTTAATACCACCTCCCCCTTTTGAGTTACAGGGTGTCAAAAATGTAAATTTTTGAAAATTTTCAAAATTGCAATTGTTATAATTCAGAAGGGAAAGGAAATAACAGCCTGATTTTTCTCCCCCAGGAATATGTTATATGTAGCAATAACACATATAAAAAATCCCAACTGTTATCTCTTCCCCTTCATGAGATATTTATTTTCGAAAACTGGCATTTTGAGTAATATTTCGTTTTTTTTTAAAGGTGTTCCCAATTTTTTAAAAGTACCGATAAAACCACAAATTCCACATGATTTTTATTAAAAAAACTACACAGATTTCATATCTTTTTGAATTTTTTGTTTATCTCTATTAGCTTAGCAAATATGCAAAATTTAAGACACCCTTGAATTTCATAAAAATGAGCAAGGTCGCCATTTTCAAGCCCCCCTAATAAAAAAATTAAGAAGATAAAATTTTTCTGTAAATAGATTTTACCTTCTTTAGTACATATGTTTCCACATACAAAGTATGAAAAAAATCAAAAATGGTCTGGCAACTCATGCTTGTTGAAATTCTGTGGAATGACCCAGCACCTTTAAAGGTTTTTAAGTAACAAAAATTGAAAATAAGCACCTTAAAGCACTTTTTAAAAACGCTACGCACCTTGTGACTCAAAACATGAAATCGAAAATTAAAAAAGACAAAAACCATCTCATTACTGCCTGATATTTGGATTACAACTAATTAATAATTATTTATGGTGGTTCAAGTAAAATTTCAGCGCTCTCAGAAACACCGTAAATTTTGAACCCTACAAACTGTTCTTCTAGTGTAATAGTACCTTGGGCAATCGGCATAATTCCCAGTGGCGTGAATACACTGCCCTAACTACGAATTTTACTTTTAAAGCTCTTTATTTCACGCTTAATCCAACTAGCTTTTCGATCTTCTTAAAATCCTTATCTTTTGAAGATCACCTTTGACGTGCTTTCTGTCAATTTTATACTAAATCCAAGCTATTTTTTTATTGTATCTGCTACATTTTAGATTTTCAAACTCATGACTCATTCCAAGAATTTTTCACGACTTAACGAAGCTACTATTTTCTCCGACACAACAATAAACTTAAAAAAGCATTATAACAACATTAATTGAAATGATAGGAAAACTGTTATACTCTTATTTATAGATTTTAAATTCAAAAAACAGAGTAAAGAAAGAGTTAAAACAATAAAATAGCTGGGGGAAAAATACAAAAGCAAATATCTTTTTTTTCTGCAGAATTATATTCCAAAGATACTTTTCTTGTTCATAGGAAAGGGAAAAAAACACTCCTGATCTTTCTGTTCTCATTTCGGAATAAAAAAAAATTCGCCAATGACTGGCTTGCTTCAGCTAGAACTTTAAACGGATAAAATAAAAAAATATAAATAAATTAAAATTGCCAAAATTCTGAAACCACAGAAGTTATAAGATAATGCGCTCTAGAAATGTTTTTTCGTTCATGTTTTGAAAGAATACCATAATTCATAAAGAACATGATAAAAGCATTTTATAATTTAATAAAATATGACTGAGAGTGGGGATTTTGTTACAAATTCAAATATCCCGAACACCATGTAGTTTGGGGGAGGGGGTAAGTTCCATTTTAAAAATTAGATTTTTCAGTGACCTAAATCCACGACTTTTAATGATTTTCTATATAAAAAAAAAAAAGCTAAAATCACATCATTTCATGACAAATTTTGTTTAATACCGAAATTCATGACTTTCCATGATTTTTCATGACTTACCAGGTGCGCAGATTTGTGCAAATTTCATCATAAATCAATAAGATTTTTAAAAAAATGATTTCTTTAATTAAAATATTTAATGTGTAGTTATGTTGCTCAATAAAATATTTAATAATTCTGAACTTCATTTAAGAGCATTACAGCTAATTTATTTTAAAATACACATTAGTGTTACTTTCCCCATTTTCATATTTTTCGATTTTTTCTTCTTCTTTTTGCTGATAAAAAGGAAACATTTTTGTTTTGAAAAGTATCAGTTTGGGTTTCTTCAGTTTTTAATGTTAATGTTTAAAAGAATTTAATTTTATGCAAATATATTACTAAGTTAAGCAAATATATTACCAACTGATAAAAAAAGAAAAAATAAAAGAATTACGAGGATCAATATTATTTAAAAAAAAAATTTAATTCAATGCCATATCACGAAGTTGACCTATGAAAACAGCTGAGTCTAAAAACATCTAAAACTACCATAATTGCTGTCAACATATGCAAATACTTGGTCACCTAGCCCTTAATTCAAAAGAGGCTGTGCACCCTATAACCACATGAATTTCAATAAAAAATATTTTTATATTTTTCTCTTAATTCACATTATGAACAAAAATAAACTAAACTTTGAATATAGTTATTGTAAGATAGTGAGTTATTTTGTCGAAATTTCATTTCAATGTTGTTACTCACAGTCAGTGTTCCAATTTAATACTTTTCTAAATTGCGAATTTTTATCACGATTATAATTCCTTATTAAAATAATTAATTACAGATATAATTATTAATTCATATTAAAATAATTTAAATTAAATTAATTATATTTCCATCAAGTTATGTTTTGTAGAACAAAAATAGAGAAAGTAAAAAGGTCATGAGTACTTTGTTAAAAAAGAAAGAACAAAAATAGCTTTAAACTAAGTAGACTAGAAAATGGATGTATAATGTACATATATTGCCTATATTTGCCACGGATTGGCTAATTAAAATTCTATTCGCGTGCCGGAAAAAACCTTCCGGCGGGCCACAGTTAGCCTGCGGGTCATAGTTTGCCTATCCTGGGTTTAAACCAAGTCTGTTTGAACTATGGCTAGATATTGAGTTGATTACTAGTATCTTCTAACTTTATGAAATATGACGTAAAAAAATTCTTCTGTATGGTACTTCACACTAAACATACCAACACTTAATAAATACATATTTCTTTGACTGGACTTAATGTTTCTTGATTGAATGTCTGAAATATGGATGTTAAGAAGGAAATAAACTACAAAAACTTTATAATAAATAAACAAAATTGTATGTTACCACTTCTTATGTATTACAAACAAAAAGAATAAAAATTTTTTAATTCATTGCTCAATGCAGTTTTTACATATACAAGGGTGCTTCCGTTGTACATTTTCCGAAAACATTATTATTTCTATAGTTCTTATCATTATAAGAATATATAAGAAATGTATTCTTATAATTAAAATTAATATTATTTCTTCTAAAAACTTTTGCTGTCTTGCCTGTTTCGACACTTTTCTGTCTAAAAACTAACAGTTAGATAGAAATGAAGTAAAGCTATCAAAATAAAATATAAGCTGCTTACCAAAACATTTAATTTTTGTCACTTTTTCTGACACAAAAATGCCAATCTAAAATGTTAGGTCCTTTCTTGAAATTTGAATTAACAGTTATCCTGATTGAAATATCTACGCAACAGTCTTTGCAGAAAAGTTCAACTCATTGAATGCAATACGTTAAACACTTCTGATCAGATAACTTTATAAAGCAATAAATCATTCTTCCGGTCAAATGACCGGTTGTGATAGAAATTGGTATATGACAAGTATTATTCGAACAAACAAAATAAAAAACAAAAAATAATAATTGATTATTAACTGTATATAATTGTTAGAAAAAGTCATGAAGTCAAATGTGCAAAAACGATAAGATGATATTTGTATTTTTGATGCAAAAGTTCTTAAACAGTCATTTGACCGGTTACGGTATGTTTAGAGTTAAAAATTAAAATCAGATTTAGATAAACAGAAAAACCTTCTACAAACACAAAACTCTCACTCAAAAAACTTTTTGAAAGTAATTGATTAACTCCTGTTAACTAGTTTCAATCTATTTGCAGCTACTTGATTTTTAAAACATTTTTAGAAAAATCACAGATTTTTTTAAGAAAATACTTTAATTTTTTATAAAATTTTATTTGATTCATACTATAGGGATCAGTTCAGTAAAAAACCAAAAATTTTATAACAATACAATAAAATTTTAATGTTAATTTTTACTATATTATGCAATATGAAACTAACCGTGTGATTTTAAATCGATTATGTGATTATTAAAATAGCATGAATGTGAATCTCAATGCTTGATTTTAAAATTGGGTGAATCTGAACCATGAGGTTTGGTTTTAAAAACAGATAAATACGAATCTTTATTTTTGCTTTTAAAATCATGCGGATATGAATTATGATGTATAATTTCTAATTAACATGAACACTAATCACAATGATGGCTTCTTAATTCTTTAAATGATAATCGCGATATTTGATATAAAATCATGAAAATATGAAACTCAATGTGCGATCTTGAATAACATGAATACAAATTTCAATGCATAATTTTGAAATCACAACTGAAAAAACTGATAACTGCATGCCGGAAAGCAGAGTCAGGGTTGCCATTCAAATCTGGAGGAAAAAAATTCCCTGTACATATTATACACAATATATTAAGAGGAAACAACAATTACTGTTCTCTTGTGTGAGCTATATTGGGCCAACTATGTTCATTAGTTTTAATTGCTGGAAAAACAGATGAACATACTTAAATAATGCTGTAGTAAATGAAATAGTTTAGTAGAGCTGAAATATCATGGTTAAATATCCCATAGATTACGCTTTGAGTGGTCGCCATTTTGTAAAAGGCATAAATAAGAACCGAAATTCCCTGTATTTTCTGAGTTTGCAAAGAAAAAATCCCAGTTCCTTGTCATTTTAGGTGATTTTTAAATTCCCCATATTTTCTGTTCACCCTGAGGAGTGGAAACGCTGAGAGTTGGCAGGTTTCTGCTGAGACGGTTATAATCACTGTTAGGAACGGATTAAAGCCACAAATGAGACAGAAACTCAAGAAAAATTTTAATGACACAAAGTACTTCAAATTATTAGCCAAATATCAAAACGCCTATTTTCAAAATTCTTAGCCAAAAGGCAAATCTTAAAACATTTTTGATGAATGATTTTTCTTAGAAAAAACTTCAATTCAAATTTAGTACAAATTTAATTATCTATTTTAAAAAAAGCAAATTCAAATCAAGAGGAGGAGTAAATAAACAATGAATGGGTGAGAGGAAAAGAAATAGATTGGGGTAAATTTTTGATAACTTATAAGACCAGTAATAAATCTGATGCAACACTATGTTATTGCAGTGTTTTCACTACAGCGCGAGAATCTCGCATATTTTTTTCTTTTCTCGCATTAAAAAATTTTTAATGGAGAAGTTTGCGCACTCTATTAATCAATTTTAAAATGCGCGAATCTCTCGAATTTTGGAAAAAATTTTGTCTCCCGACATTTTGAAAGACATGAAAACAGTTACGACAAGTGGTGAGAAAAAAAAAAAGAAAAGAAAAAAAAAGAGTCCTGTATAATATGTTCTTTAAAGTTAGCTCTATTTTTAGCTGTTAATGAATTACCAAACTCCCTCATCTACAATTTACAGCAATTTGTAAAAGTTGAAATCTGTGAAAACTATGCTGGAAGACTTAACAAGAAGTATGAACATGGAAATAACTTCAACGAACTTCATTATTCTATAACAGAAATAATTCAAAAGCCTATGCTGGCAGATGTAGAGGATAGGAAAGTGTGTGCACAATGCTACAAATTTGATTATGATTGCGAATAATTCAGCATCTGTTGCAAGGGCATTTAGCACCCAAAACCGAATCAAAACAAAATATCGTAACAGATTGACTGATGAGCATTTGAGCAACCTAATGAGAATAGCTGATGAAAAAGTATTATTATTCATATAGCTGATGAAAAGTATAACAATGATTATTTAAACTAAAATAATCATTGCTTACCCGAGTGAATACAAGATGAGTGCGAAAAAGAATTATTTGAAATAATTGAAAAAGAAAAAAAAAAGTAGTTTTGGAAGACCTAAATTCCTAAAGTGAAACAGTAATTTAAAATTTTTCAAATTTTAAGTATTAAAAAAAATAATAATTAGAAAATGATCTCTCCTTTTAATTGAATAACCAGCTTAAATGAATAGTATTGGCTGGAACCAATGGCAATACTTTAAGCGGGGTGACTATTATTAAAAATAATATTTTTTTTCAACATGGAAAAAAAAACTTGAAAATTCAAATTTACAATTTTGTTGATTCATTTTACATTAACTAGAGTGGCTTAATATAAATCTCAAGTTTTCCCAAAAGTTAGCAATTATATTTTAAAAAAAAAAGAATTTAGCTTTACAAAGCAGCCAATTGAAAAAATTTAATTATATTGAATCTCTCGTTAACTATGTCCCCAGAGTTTAAAGATAAACGAAACAAATACAAAATTTTGTTAATTATGTAAATATAGAGCTTATATTAAACTGTTGTTGATCTATTATAAATAATTGATTTATAGCACGCATACATTTATTAGGACAAATGACGATATAATAAGCATAAAATAAGCAAGCACACACATAATTAACATTTGTAAAGACTAGAATTAATATAAAACAGAAACTTAACAAGATTTTTAGATCAACATATGAGAAACAGTCAATTTGTAGTTTGTCAACAAAGCATATATTATCGACATTCTGAAACATAATTGTGACATTAAATGCGAAAATTATTTCTACCTTTTGATGTCTCCCTTTGTAAACAACGGCAAAAGCACCATTACCAATTAAATCCTTGGCATGATACTCATATTCTCCAACTTTCTCCATGAAGAGTATTTTAAACAACTATCTACATGAAATAATAAAACTGTTCATAATATTGAATAATCCATCAGTGCCCTTCTTAATAAAAAGATGAGAAGATTATTCCACATCATTAGACGTTGTAGTGATACACAAATTATTAAAAATTGTATTTGTTTTTCAACTTATTAAATTCGCAGAAATTAACAACATAACAAAAACTACGATTATTTCAGTTTCGTCTGTTTCCTATTTTACTGTCACTGAAGAAGCAAGTACGCATGATCACAAATTACGCACATACCGAAACTCAATATTAACATTACTAACGCCATCTACTGACTTTCTTTAAAACTCAAGTTTCTTTTTTAAAAATTTTTGAAGTGTCTTTGCTTCACTTCACTTTAAAGAGAAAGAAGCTTTAGAATTAAAATTGAGTGAGGAACTGCCTAAATGGCCGTTACATTATTATTTTAACCCAACAATTTTGTGGCGCAGCGGAGTCTGAAATTGGGGAGCACTCAAGCTATTCTCACGCCAAGTTTGGTCCAACTGGCGGCAGCTGAATTTTGATCGTGATGTAAGGAGCGTGTGATGTACAGTCAGGAAATATATATATATATATATATATATATATATATATATATATATATATATATATATATATATATATATATATATATATATCACCCTGAATAATTTTCGCTCTTAATGGTTTTTGGGGGTGACCTTAAATTTGCAAATTATTTAGTGCTAACTATTAATTAAGTTACGAAAGCGGACACAAAACGTTCATTCGCTGAAAAAACACAGATATTTTTTACATATTTGGATTCTTTACATTCAAAATATAGGGGGTCAGACATCGGGCCTTGGGTCAATATTGAATAATGATTACGAATTTCCTTATTTTAAACTTTTTTAACACACTATTTAATATATAAATACATAGTATACTATAGGGCCATATTGTGTACCCACTATGTAACCTATAATAATTTACTCTTTTAGGGTACACCATTACTCAGTAATATAATAAGTGGTCCAAATAAAATATTGAGGGTAAATATTAAGGTCAGATACCGGGCTTTGTGTAATATTGAATAGTGACTTCGAATTTCCTCATTTTAACTCGATTGAATACACTCTTATATATACTATTACTCGGTAATATAATATGTAGTCCAATTAAAATATAATGGGTAAATATTAAAATCAGATATCGGGCCTTGCATTAATATAGAATTATTACTTCGAATTTCCTAATTTCAAAGCTATTTTACACACTTATTTAATATAATATATAGAAAACAATAGGGCCATATTGTGAACCCCCTATAAAGCCTAAAATTATTTCCTCTGGTAGGGTACACGATTTCTCAGTAATATAATACGCAGTCCAATTAAAATATTATAATATTAAATTAATATTAAATATATTTAAATATTTAAATATTAAGGTCAGATATCGGGCCTTGTGTTAATATTGAATAATGACTTCGAGGTTCCTTATTTTAAGGTTTTTTAGGGAAGTTGTTTCAGGCCTGATGTGAAACAGTAGCCTGTTGGCAGTGCATTGGATTGTCAACTTATGGAGCCAGGGGGTCCCGGGTCAGAATCCAAGAAAGAAACAATTTTTCCTTTTTTTAAAAATTTTGTTTATTTTGCATTATATTATTTTTTTAATGTGTTTTTCGGTATTCTGCAGGCTCCGGCATGTCAGAAATAATTTTTTTTTTGTGGGGAAAAGGGGAAAAATCCAGGAAAATCAGTTAATTTGCTGTCTTTCTACTCCTTTTGCAACATTTGAGGTAGTCTAGCATGCGTAAGGAGTTCTGTGTGTAAAATCGAGCATCTTTCTTTATTAAGGAACTCATAATGGAGTCATTTAAATAATGAAAAAAAAAAAAGAGACGAAACGTCGAAAATAAGGTTCAGGCTTCATGACCCCCTAGCTCCCCTTGGTATTGAGCTATAATTTTCAAACTCGGACCCAAGGTAGGCCCCCATGGTCCAACCATGGCTGCCGAAGGAAATTTTTATAGATGAATTAGGGGGGGGGGGCAGTCTGCCCCCGAAGGTATAATGCACAGGCGAACGCAAGAGGGTTATTTAAGAGAAGTTGTTGCAGGCCTGACGTGAAACAGTGGCCTGTTCGGTAAAGAGTTAGACTGTCAACTCATGGCTGGAGCCAGGGTTCCCGAGTTCAAACCCCAGGGGGCAGGCAATTTTTAAAATATTTTTCTTTTTTTTTATTTCGTCTATTTTGCATTATATTATTTTTCAATGTGTTTTTCGCTATTTTGCAGGTTCCTGCATCTAAGAAATAATTTTATTTTATTGGAAAACTGGGAAAAACTGGAAAAATCCAGGAAAATCAGTTTATTTGCTGTTTTTCGTCTCTTTTTGCAACATTTTAGGTAGTCTAGCACAGTGAGGTGTTCTTTGTGTATACACAAAGATCACCTCACCCATGCTGACCACGGGGCCTACCTTGGGTCAGAGTTTGAAAATTATAACTTAATACCAAGAGAAGCTGGGGGGTCTCGAAGACTGAACCTCATTCTCGACATTTCGCTTCTTTTTTTTAATTTTTATTATTATTCCATTATGCGTTCTTTAACAAAGAAAGATGCTCGATTTTACACAAAGAACACCTAACCCATGCTAGACTAAATAAAATGTTGTGAAAGGAGTCGAAAAACAGCAAATAAATTGATTTTTCTGGATTTTTCCAGTTTTTTCCCATTTTCCGAATAAATTTTTTTTTCTTACATGCAGGAGCCAGCTGAATACCGAAAAACACATTAAAAAAACAATATAATGCAAAATAGACAAAATAAAAATAATAAAATTTTGAAAAATTGCCGGCCAGTGGGATTCGAACCGGGGACCCGGGCTCCAGCCACAAGTTGAAAGTTCAACACTCTACCAAACAGGCCGCTGTTTCACGTCGGGCCTGCAACAACTTCCTTTCAAAAGCCTTCTCGCTTTTGGTTGTGAATTATATATTCGGAACCCAGTGGGCCCCCTCTAATTGACCTATAAAAATTTCCTTCGGCAGCCATCGTTGGACCATGAAGGCCTACATTAGGTCAGAGTTTTTAAAATTATAACTTAATACCAAGGGGCGCTTGAGGGTCTCGAACCCTGAGCCTCATTCTCGACTTTTCGCTTCTTTTTTTATTTTATTTATTTTTATTAAATTATGCGTTCTTTAACAAACAAAGATGCTCGATTTTACACAAAGAACACCTCAACCAAGCTAGACTAAATAAAATGTTGCAAATGGAGTCGAAAAATGACAAAAAAACTGATTTTCCTAATTGTTCCAGTGTTTTCCCATTCCCCCCCCCCCAAAAAAAAAAAAAAATTTATTTCTGACGTGCAGGAGCCTGCAGAATACCGTAAAACTCATTAAAAAATAATTTAATGCAAAATGAAGAAATTGAAAAAAAAGGAAAAAAAATTGAAAAATTGCTTGATCCTGGAGTTCGAACCTGGGACCTCTGGCCCCAGCCACGAGTTGACAGTCAAACGCTCTTCCAAGCAGGCCACTATTTCACGTTAGGCCTGCAACAGCTTCCCTTCAAAAGCCTTTTCTTGGTAAAATATGCAATAGACCTTAAGGGGTCCTATGGGACCCCCCTTATTCACTTATAAAAATTTCCTTCTGTAGCCATGGTTGGACCATGGGGGCCTACCTTGGGTGCGAGTTTGAAATTTATAATTTAATACCAAGGGGAGCTAGGGTGTCTCGAAGCCTGAACCTTATTCTCGACATTTCGTCTTTTTTTTTTCTCTCAATGTTCCATTACGTCTTCTTTAGCAGAGAAAGATGCTCCATTTTATACACAGAACACCCTGTGAATGATAGACACCCTAAAATGTTGCAAAAGGAGTCGAAAAATGACTAAAAAACTGATTTTCCTTGATTTTTTCATTTTTTCCCATTTTTCCCACACAAAAAAATTATTTCAGACATGCAGGAGCCTGCAAAATACCGAAAAACACATTAAAAAATAATATAATGTAAAATAAAGGAATTTAAAAAAAGGAAAAAAAATTACAAATTGCCCGATCTTGGGGTTCGAACCCGGGACCCCAGGCTCCAGCCACATGTGGACAGTCCAACGCAGAATGGCCACTGTTTCACGTCAGGACTGCAAACCTTCAAAAGCCTTTTCACGGCTAAATATGCAATAGACATTTAGGGGCCCAATAGGACCCCCTAATTTACTTATAAAAATATCCTTCGGTAGCCATGGTTGGACCATGGGGGCCTACCTTGGGTGCGAGATCGAAATTTATAACTTAATATCAAGGGGAGCTAGGGTGTCTCGAAGCCTGAACATTATTCTCGACATTTCGTCTTTTTTTCCGCTCAATGTTCGATTACGTGTTCTTTAGCAAAGAAAGATGCTCCATTTTATACACAGAACACCCTATGAATGATAGACTCCCTAAAATGTTGCAAAGGGAGTCGGGCGCCTAAAGGTCTATTGCATATTTCCCCGAGAAAAGGCCTTTGAAGGGAAGCTGTTGCAGCCCTGACGTGAAACAGTGGCCTGTTTGTTAAAGTGTTGGACTGTCAATTGGTGGCTGGAGACAGGGGTCCAGGGTTCAAACACCAGGACCGGGCAGTTCTTCACTTTTTTTTCCTTTTTTTAAAAAATTCCTTTATTTTGCATTATATTATTTTTTAATGTGTTTTTCAGTATTTTGCAGGCTCCTGCATGTCAGAAAAAAATTTGTTTTGTGGGGAAAATGGGAAAAAACTGGAAAAATCAAGGAAAATCAGTTTTTTTGTCATTTTTCGACTCTTTTTGCAACATTTTAGGGAGTCTATCATTTATAGGGTGTTCTGTGAATAAAATGGAGCATCTTTCTTTGCTAAAGAACACGTAATGGAACAATGAGAAGAAAAAAAAGAAAAAGACGAAATGTCGAGAAAAAGGCTCTGGCTTCGAGACCCCATAGCTGCCCTTGGTATTACGTTATAATTTTCAAACTCGCACCCAAGGTAGGTCCCTATGTTCCAACCATTGCTACTTAAGGAAATTTTTATAATTGAGTTAGGGGATCCCAGTGAGCCCCTTAAGAGTTTTTTGCATATTTCACCGAATAAAGGCTTTTGAAGGAAAGCTGTTGCAGGCCTGACGTGAATAAGTGGCCTGGTTGGTAGAGTGTTGGACTGTCAACTGGTGGCTGGAGCCAGAGGTACCGGATTCGAACCCTAGGACATGGCAGATTTTCAATTTTTTTCCTTTTTTTAAAAAAATTCCTTTATTTTGCATTATATTATTTTTTAATGTGTTAATCAGTATTCTGCAGGATCCTGCATGTCAGAAAAAAAATTTTTTGTGGGGAAAATGGGAAAAAACTCGAAAAATCAAGGAAAATCAGTTTTTTTTTGTCATTTTTCGACTCCTTTTGCAACATTTTATGGAGAGTATCATGCATAGGGTGTTCTGTGTTTAAAATGGAGCATCTTTCTTTGCTAAAAAACGCTTAAAGGAACGATGAGAAGAAAAAAAAAAGAAAAGACGAAATGTCGAGAATAAGGTTCAGGCTTTGAGACCCGCTAGCTCCTCTTGGCATTAAGTTACAATTTTCAAACTAGCACCCAAAGTAGGTCCCCATGATCCAACCATGTCTATCGAAGGACATTTTTATAAGTCAATTAAGGGGGTCCCAGAAGGCCCCTAAAGGTCTATTGCATATTTCCCCGATAAAAGGAGTTTGAAGGGAAGCTGTTGCAGGCCTGACATGAAACAGTGGCCTGTTAGGTAGAGTGTTGGACTGTCAACTGGTGGCTGGAGCCAGGGGTCCCGGTTTCGATTCCCAGGACTGGCAAGTTTTTCACTATTTTTTTCCTTTTTTTTAATTCCTTTATTTTGCATTATATTATTTTTTAATGTGTTTTTCGGTATTGTGCAGGCTTCTGCATGTCAGAATTTTTTTTGGGGGGTGGGGAAATGGGAAAAAACTGGAAAAATCAAGGAAAATCAGTTTTTTTGCCCTTTTTCGACTCCTTTTGCAACATTTTAGGGAGTCTATCATGCATAGGGTGTTCTGTGTATGAAATGGAGCATCTTTCTTTGCTAAAGAACACGTAATGGAACGATGAGAAGAAAAAAAACACGAAATGTCGAGAATAAGGTTCAGGTTTCGAGACCCGCTAGCTTTCCTTGGAATTAAGTGATAGTTTTCAAACTTGCACTCAAGGTAGGTCCTCATGGTTCAACCATGTCTACCGAAGAAAATTTGTATAAGTGAATTAGGGGTTCCCAGTGGGCCCCTAAAGGTCTATTGCATAATTCCCAGAGAAAAGGCCTTTGAAGGGAAGCTGTTGCAGGCCTGACATGAAACAGTGGCCTGTTTGGTAGAGTGTTGGACTGTCAACTGGTGGCTGGAGCCACGGAACCCGGATTCGAACCCCAGGACCGAGCAGTTTTTCCCTTTTTTTATCCTTTTTTTAAAAAATTCCTTTATTTTGCATTATATTAATTTTTAATGTGTTTTTCAGTATTCTGCAGGCTCCTGCATGCCAGAAAAAAAAATTGGGGGAGGGGGAAGGGAAAAAAACTTGAAAAATCAAAGAAAATCATTTTTTTTGTCATTTTTTGACTCCTTTTGCAACATTTAAGGGAGTCTATCATGCATAGGGTGTTCTGTGTATAAAATGGAGCATCTTTCTTTGCTAAAGAACACGTAATGGAACAATGAGAAGAAAAAAAAGACGAAATGTCGAGAATAAGGCTCAAGCTTCGAGACCCACTAGCTGCCTTTGGTATTACGTTATAATTTTCAAACTCGCACCCAAGGTAGGTCCCTATATTCCAACCATTGCTACTGAAGGAAATTTTTATACATGAATTAGGGGGTCCCTGTGTGCCCCTTAAGGTTTTTTGCATATTTCACCGAGAAAAGGCTTTTGAAGGGAAGCTGTTGCAGCCCTGACGTGAATAACTGGCCTGGTTGGTAGAATGTTGGACTGTCAACTGGAGGCTGGAGCCAGGGGTCCCGGGTTTGAACCCCAGGACCGGGCAGTATTTCAATTTTTTTCCTTTTTTTAAAAAATTCCTTTATTTTGCATTATAATATTTTTTAATGTGATCTTCAGTATTCTGCAGGCTCCTGCATGTCAGAAAAAAAATTTTTTTGTGGGGAAAATGGGAAAAAACTGGAAAAATCAAGGAACATCAGTTCTCGACATAACACCTGGTCCAATTAAAACATTAAAGGTTAATATTAAGGTCTGATAGGAGGCTTTGTTATTATTGAGAAAAGACTTAGAATTGTTCCGTATTAACGCTTTTCGGAAGGCGAATTTCTCAGAAATAAAGCTTCTCGCAACACTTTTTGAGGTATACATACATAGAAAATTCATTTCTCTTGAAAAAAGACTTTGAATTTCTCCGTATAAAAGCTCTTCAGAAGGCGAATTTCTTCGAAATAAGACTTTTCGCATCACTATTTCAGATAGACATACATTGCGGGGTCCCACCGTGTACCCCCTATGGGGTTTATAATTTATTCCTTTGGTAGGGTACACTATTACAAGTTAATATAACACCTGGTCCAATTAAAACATTAAAGGTTAATATTAAGGTCTGATAGGAGGCATTTTTCTTAACTTTGAAAAATGCACTGTTTTAGATATACATACATAGTAAAGTGCGAGGTCAAACTGTGGCAATTAAAATATTAAGAGTCAATATTAAGGTCTGATATGAGCCTTTGTTATTATTGAGAAAAGACTTAGAATTTTTCCGTGTTAACGCTTTACGTAAGGCGAATTTCTTCGAAATAAAGCTTCTCACAACACTTTTTGAGATATACAAAAATAGTTAAATGCGGGGTCACGCTGTGTACCCCCTATGGGGTCTATAATTTTTTCCTTTGGTAGGGTACACTAGTACAAGAAAATATAGTACCTGGTCCAATTACAACATTAAAGGTTAATATTAAAGTGAGATATGAAGCCTTTTGTTAACAATGAGAAAAGACTTAAAATTCCTCCGTATTAACGCTTTTCGGAAGGCATAAGAATAATAATAATCAAAATAAAGCTTGTCGCGACACTTTTTGAGATATACATACTAAAAAAATTTATTTCTCCTCTTGAAAAAAGACTTTGAATTTCTGCGTATAAAAGTTCTTCCGAAGGCGAATTTCTGCGAAATAAAGCTTCTCGCAACACTATTTTTGATATACAAAAACAGTAAGATTTGGGGTCACGCTTTGTGCGCCCTATGGAGTCTATAATTAATTCCTTTATTAGGATACACTAGTACCCCGTAATATAATACCTGGTCTAATTACAATATTAAAGGTTAATATTAAAGTCTGATAGGAGGCATTTTTCTTAACATTGAAAAATGCACTGTTTTAGATATACATACATAGTAAAATGCGGGGTCACACTGTGTACCCCCTATGGGCTCTAAAATTATTTCCTTTGGTAGGGTACACTAGTACCAGGTAATATAACTCCTGGTCCACTTAAAATATTAAGGGTCAATATTAAGGTCTGATAGGAGGCTCTGTTAACATTGAGAAAAGACTTAGAATTTCTGCGTATAAAAGCTCTTCGGAAGGCGAATTTCTTCGAAATAAAGCTTTTCGCAACACTTTTGGAGATATACAAAAACAGTAAAATTCGGGTTCACGCTGTGTACCCCCTCTTGGATCTATAATTATTTCCTTTGGTAGGGTACACTAGTAGCCCGTAATATAATACCTTGTCCAATTTCAACATTAAAGGTTAATATTAAGGTCTGAAAGGAGGCATTTTTCTTAACATTGAAAAATGCACTGTTTTAGATATACATATATAGTAAAATGCGGGGTCACACTGTGTACCCCCTATAGTGTCTATAATTAATTCCTTTGGTAGGGTACACTAGTACCCCGTTATATAATACCTGGTCCAATTACAACATTAAAGGTTAATATTAAGGTCTGAAAGGAGGCATTTTTCTTAACATTGAAAAATGCACTGTTTTAGATATACATATATAGTAAAATGCGGGGTCACACTGTGTACCCCCTATGGTGTCTATAATTAGTTCCTTTGGTAGGGTACACTAGTACCCCGTAATATAATACCTGGTCCAATTACAACATTAAAGGTTAATATTAAGGTCTGATAGGAGGCACTTTTCTTAACATTGAAAAATGCACTGTTTTAGATATACATACATAGTAAAGTGCGGGGTCACACTGTGTACCCCCTATGGGGTCTATAATTATTTCCTTTGGTAGGGTACACTACTACCAGGTAATATAACACCTGGTCCACTTAAAATATTAAGGGTCAATATTAAGGTCTGATAGGAGGCTTTGTTAACATTGAGAAGACTTAAAATTGATCCGTATTAACGCTTTTCGGAAGGCGAATTTCCTCAAAATAAAGCTTCTCCCGACACTTTTTGAGGTATACATACTTAGAAAATTTATTTCTCTCGTAAAAGCACCGCGGCACCTGCGGTGTCCTCTGCGCCTCTGCCGACCCTTGCAAATCCGAGGGAGAGAGTGTGATTTTCGTGCCGGTCCGTACCCATATCCGCAGCATGTTTCCAAGGTGAACAGCCTCTAGTCGATAGAACAGTGTAGGTAAGGGAAGTCGGCAAGTTCGATCCGTAACTTCGGGATAAGGATTGGCTCTAAGCCCGTCGGGCTGGGGTCCGAAGCGGGTGTGGCACTGCACCGGGACTGGGCGAGACTGGCTGCAGCGATGCAGTCCGGTCCGGCCCGGAGCAGCGGCGGGGCCTTCCTGTGGAATGCCTCAGCTGCGCGGCGGGCCAAATTTCTTCACATTGAGAAAAGATTTAGAATTTCTGCGTATAAATTCTCTTCAGAAGGCGAATTTCTTCGAAATAAAGCTTCTCGCAACACTTTTTGAGATATACAAAAACAGTAAAATGCGGGGTCACGCTGTGTACCCCCTATGGGATCTATAATTATTTCCGATGGTAGGGTACACTAGTTCCCGGTAATGTAACACCTAGACCCATTAAAATATTGAGGGTCAATATTAAGGTCTGATATGAAGTTTTTTGTTAACAATGAAAAAAGACTGAATTTCTCCGTATAAAAGCTCTTCAGAAGGCGAATTTCTTCGAAATAAGACTTTTCGCATCACTATTTCAGATAGACATACATTGCGGGATCCCACCGTGTACCCCCTATGGGGTTTATCAATGATTCCTTTGGTAGGGTACACTATTACAAGTTAATATAACACCTGGTTCAATTAAAACATTAAAGGTTATTAAGGTTATTATTAAGGACTGATAGGAGGCATTTTTCTTAAATTTGAAAATTGCACTGTTTTAGATATACATACATAGTAAAGTGCGGGGTCACACTGTGTACCCCCTATGGGGTCTATAATTTTTTCCTTTGGTAGGGTACACTAGTACAAGGTAATATAACACCTGGTGTAATTACAACATTAAAGGTTTATATTAAGGTAAGATATGAAGCCTTTTTTTTAACAATGAGAAAATACTTAAAATTTCTCCGTATGAACGCTTTTCGGAAGGCGAATTTCCTCAAAATAAAGCTTCTCGCAACACTTTTTGAGATACACATACATAGAAAATTTATTTCTCTTAAAAAAAGAGTTAGAATTTCTCCGTATAAAAGCTATTCAGAAGGCGAATTTCTGCGAAATAAGACTTTTCGCATCACTATTTCAGATGGACATACATAGCGGGGTCAAACCGTGTACCCCCTATGGGGTCTATAATTATTTCCTTTGGTAGGGAAAACTAGTACCCCGTAATATAATACCTGGTCCAATTACAACATTAAAGGTCAATATTAAGGTCTGATAGGAGGCATTTTTCTTAACATTGAAAATTGCACTGTTTTAGATATACATACATAGTAAAGTGCGGGGTCACACTGCGTACCCCCTATGGGGTCTATAATTATTTCCTTTGGTAGGGTACACCAGTATCCCGTAATATAACACCTGGTCTACTTAAAATATTAAGGGTCAATATTAAGGTCTGATATGAAGCCATTTGTTAACAATGAGAAAAGTCTTAAAATTGATCCGTATTAACGCTTTTCGGAAGGCGAATTTCCTCAAAATAAAGCTTCTCGCAACACTTTTTGAGATACACATACATAGAAAATTTATTTCTCTTAAAAAAAGACTTAGAATTTCTTCGTATAAAAGCTATTCAGAAGGCAAATTTCTGCGAAATAAGACTTTACGCATCAGATGACTATTCAGATGGTCACACCGTGTACCCCCTATGGGCTCTATAATTGATTCCTTTGGTAGGGTACACTATTACAAGGTAATATAACACCTGGTCCAATTAAAACATTAAAGGTTAATATTAAGGTCTGATATTAGGCATTTTTCTTAACATTGAAAAATGCACTGTTTTAGATATATATACATAGTAAAGTGCGGGGTCCCACCGTGTACCCCCTATGGGGTCTATAATTATTTCCTTTGGTAGGGTACACTAGTACCCCGTAATATAATACCTGGTCCAATTACAACATTAAAGGTCAATATTAAGGTCTGATAGGAGGCATTTTTCTTCACATTGAAAAATGCATTGTTTTAGAAATACAAAAACAGTAAAATTCGGGATCACGCAGTGTACCCCCTATGGGATCTATAATTAATTCCTTTCGTAGGGTACACTAGTACCCCGTAATATAATACCTTGTCCAATTACAACATTAAAGGTTAATATTAAGGTCTGATATGAAGCCATTTGTTAACAATGAGAAAAGACTTAAAATTGATCCGTATGAACGCTTTTCGGAAGGCGAATTTCCTCAAAATAAAGCTTCTCGCAACACTTTTTGAGATATACATACATAGAAAATTTATTTCTCTTGAAAAAAGACTTAGAATTTCTCCGTATAAAAGCTATTCAGAAGGCAAATTTCTGCGAAATAAGACTTTACGCATCAGATGACTATTCAGATGGTCACACCGTGTACCCCCTATGGGCTCTATAATTGATTCCTTTGGTAGGGTACACTATTACAAGGTTATATAATACCTGGTCCAATTACAACAATAAAGGTCAATATTAAAGTCAGATAGGAGGAGTTTTTCTTAACATTGAAAAATGCACTGTTTTAGATATACAAAAACAGTAAAATTCGGGGTCACGCTGTGTACCCCCTATGGGGTCTATAATTTTTTCCTTTGGTAGGGTACACTAGTACAAGGTAATATAACACCTGGTCCACTTAAAATATTAAGAGTCAATATTAAGGTCAGATAGGAGGCTCTGTTAACATTGAGAAAAGACTTAGAATTTCTGCGTATAAAAGCTCTTCGGAAGGCGAATTTCTTCGAAATAAAGCTTCTCGCAACACTTTTGGACATATACAAAAACAGTAAAATTCGGGTTCACGCTGTGTACCCCCTATTGGATCTATAATTATTTCCTTTGGTAGGGTACACTAGTAGCCCGTAATATAATACCTTGTCCAATTACAACATTAAAGCTAATTACAATTAAGGTCTGAAAGGAGGCATTTTTCTTAACATTGAAAAATGCACTGTTTTAGATATACATATATAGTAAAATGCGGGGTCACACTGTGTACCTCCTATGGTGTCTATAATTAATTCCTTTGGTAGGGTACACTAGTACCCCGTAATATAATACCTGGTCCAATAACAACATTAAAGGTTAATATTAAGGTCTGATAGGAGGCACTTTTCTTAACATTGAAAAATGCACTGTTTTAGATATACATACATAGTAAAGTGCGGGGTCACACTGTGTACCCCCTATGGGGTCTATAATTATTTCCTTTGGTAGGGTACACTAGTACCAGGTAATATAACACCTGGTCCACTTAAAATATTAAGGGTCAATATTAAGGTCTGATAGGAGGCTTTGTTAACATTGAGAAAAGACTTAGAATTTCTGCGTATAAAAGCCCTTCGGAAGGCGAATTTCTTCGAAATAAAGTTTCTCGCAACACTTTTGGAGATATACAAAAACAGTAAAATTCGGGGTCACGCTGTGTACCCCCTATGGGGTCTATAATTTTTTCCTTTGGTAGGGTACACTAGTACCAGGTAATATAACACCTGGTCCACTTAAAATATTAAGGGTCAATATTAAGGTCTGATATGAAGCCATTTGTTAACAATGAGAAAAGTCTTAAAATTGATCCGTATTAACGCTTTTCGGAAGGCGAATTTCCTCAAAATAAAGCTTCTCGCAACACTTTTTGAGATATACATACACAGAAAATTTATTTCTTTTAAAAAAAAGACTTAGAATTTCTCCGTATAAAAGCTATTCAGAAGGCGAATTTCTGCGAAATAAGACTTTTCGCATCACTATTTCAGATGGACATACATTGCGGGGTCACACCGTGTACCCCCTATGGTGTCTATAATTGATTCCTTTGGTAGGGTACACTATTACTAGGTAATATAACACCTGGTCCAAGTAAAACATTAAAGGTTAATATTAAGGTCTGATATTAGGCATTTTTCTTAACATTGAAAAATGCACTGTTTTAGATATATATAGATAGTAAAGTGCGGGGTCCCACCGTGTACTCCCTATGGGGTCTATAATTATTTCCTTTGGTAGGGTAAACCAGTACCCCTTAATATAATACCTGGTCCAATTACAACATTAAAGGTCAATATTAAGGAATGATAGGAGGCATTTTTCTTAACATTGAAAATTGCACTGTTTTAGATATACATACATAGTAAAGTGCGGGGTCACACTGCGTACCCCCTATGGGGTCTATAATTATTTCCTTTAGTAGGGTACACTAGTACCCCGTAATATAATACCTGGTCCAATTACAACATTAAAGGTCAATATTAAGGTCTGATAGGAGGCATTTTTCTTAACATTGAAAAATGCACTGTTTTAGATATACATACATAGTAAAGTGCGGGGTCACACTGCGTACCCCCTATGGGGTCTATAATTATTTTCTTTGGTAGGGTACACTAGTACCCCGTAATATAATACCTGGTCCAATTACAACATTAAAGGTCAATATTAAGGTCTAATAGGAGGCATTTTTCTTAACATTGAAAAATGCATTGTTTTAGATATACAAAAACAGTAAAATTCGGGGTCACGCAGTGTACCCCCTATGGGATCTATAATTAATTCCTTTCGTAGGGTACACTAGTACCCCGTTATATAATACCTTGTCCAATTACAACATTAAAGGTTAATATTAAGGTCTGATATGAAGCCATTTGTTAACAATGAGAAAAGACTTAAAATTGATCCGTATGAACGCTTTTCGGAAGGCGAATTTCCTCAAAATAAAGCTTCTCCCAACACTTTTTGAGATATACATACATAGAAAATTTATTTCTCTTGAAAAAAGACTTAGAATTTCTTCGTATAAAAGCTATTCAGAAGGCAAATTTCTGCGAAATAAGACTTTACGCATGAGATGACTATTCAGATGGTCACACCGTGTACCCCCTATGGGCTCTATAATTGATTCCTTTGGTAGGGTACACTATTACAAGGTTATATAATACCTGGTCCAATTACAACAATAAAGGTCAATATTAAAGTCTGATAGGAGGAGTTTTTCTTAACATTGAAAAATGCACTGTTTTAGATATACAAAAACAGTAAAATTCGGGGTCACGCTGTGTACCCCCTATGGGGTCTATAATTTTTTCCTTTGGTAGGGTACACTAGTACAAGGTAATATAACACCTGGTCCACTTAAAATATTGAGGGTCAATATTAAGGTCTGATATGAAGCCATTTGTTAACAATGAGAAAAGACTTAAAATTGATCCGTATGAACGCTTTTCGGAAGGCGAATTTCCTCAAAATAAAGCTTCTCGCAACACTTTTTGAGATATACATACATAGAAAATTTATTTCTCTTAAAAAAAGACTTAGAATTTCTCCGTATAAAAGCTATTCAGAAGGCAAATTTCTGCGAAATAAGACTTTTCGCATCACTATTTCAGATGGACATACATTGCGGGGTCACACCGTGTACCCCCTATGGGGTCTATAATTGATTCCTTTGGTAGGGTACACTATTACAAGGTAATATAATACCTGGTCCAATTACAACAATAAAGGTCAATATTAAAGTCTGAAAGGAGGCATTTTTCTTAACATTGAAAAATGCACTGTTTTAGATATACATACATAGTAAAGAGCGGGATCACACTGCGTACCCCCTATGGGGTCTATAATTATTTCCTTTGGTAGGGTACACTAGTACCCCGTAATATAACACCTGGTCCACTTAAAATATTAAGGGTCAATATTAAGGTCTGATAGGAGGCTTTGTTAACATTGAGAAAAGACTTAGAATTTCTGCGTATAAAAGCTCTTCGGAAGGCGAATTTCTTCGAAATAAAGCTTCTCGCAACACTTTTGGACATATACAAAAACAGTAAAATTCGGGTTCACGCTGTGTACCCCCTATTGGATCTATAATTATTTCCTTTGGTAGGGTACACTAGTAGCCCGTAATATAATACCTTGTCCAATTACAACATTAAAGGTTAATATTAAGGTCTGAAAGGAGGCATTTTTCTTAACATTGAAAAATGCACTGTTTTAGATATACATATATAGTAAAATGCGGGGTCACACTGTGTACCCCCTATGGTGTCTATAATTAATTCCTTTGGTAGGGTACACTAGTACCCCGTAATATAATACCTGGTCCAATAACAACATTAAAGGTTAATATTAAGGTCTGATAGGAGGCACTTTTCTTAACATTGAAAAATGCACTGTTTTAGATATACATACATAGTAAAGTGCGGGGTCACACTGTGTACCCCCTATGGGGTCTATAATTATTTCCTTTGGTAGGGTACACTAGTACCAGGTAATATAACACCTGGTCCACTTAAAATATTAAGGGTCAATATTAAGGTCTGATAGGAGGCTTTGTTAACATTGAGAAAAGACTTAGAATTTCTGCGTATAAAAGCCCTTCGGAAGTCGAATTTCTTCGAAATAAAGTTTCTCGCAACACTTTTGGAGATATACAAAAACAGTAAAATTCGGGGTCACGCTGTGTACCCCCTATGGGGTCTATAATTTTTTCCTTTGGTAGGGTACACTAGTACCAGGTAATATAACACCTGGTCCACTTAAAATATTAAGGGTCAATATTAAGGTCTGATATGAAGCCATTTGTTAACAATGAGAAAAGTCTTAAAATTGATCCGTATTAACGCTTTTCGGAAGGCGAATTTCCTCAAAATAAAGCTTCTCGCAACACTTTTTGAGATATACATACACAGAAAATTTATTTCTTTTAAAAAAAAGACTTAGAATTTCTCCGTATAAAAGCTATTCAGAAGGCGAATTTCTGCGAAATAAGACTTTTCGCATCACTATTTCAGATGGACATACATTGCGGGGTCACACCGTGTACCCCCTATGGTGTCTATAATTGATTCCTTTGGTAGGGTACACTATTACAAGGTAATATAACACCTGGTCCAAGTAAAACATTAAAGGTTAATATTAAGGTCTGATATTAGGCATTTTTCTTAACATTGAAAAATGCACTGTTTTAGATATATATAGATAGTAAAGTGCGGGGTCCCACCGTGTACTCCCTATGGGGTCTATAATTATTTCCTTTGGTAGGGTAAACCAGTACCCCGTAATATAATACCTGGTCCAATTACAACATTAAAGGTCAATATTAAGGTCTGATAGGAGGCATTTTTCTTAACATTGAAAATTGCACTGTTTTAGATATACATACATAGTAAAGTGCGGGGTCACACTGCGTACCCCCTATGGGGTCTATAATTATTTCCTTTAGTAGGGTACACTAGTACCCCGTAATATAATACCTGGTCCAATTACAACATTAAAGGTCAATATTAAGGTCTGATAGGAGGCATTTTTCTTAACATTGAAAAATGCACTGTTTTAGATATACATACATAGTAAAGTGCGGGGTCACACTGCGTACCCCCTATGGGGTCTATAATTATTTCCTTTGGTAGGGTACACTAGTACCCCGTAATATAATACCTGGTCCAATTACAACATTAAAGGTCAATATTAAGGTCTAATAGGAGGCATTTTTCTTAACATTGAAAAATGCATTGTTTTAGATATACAAAAACAGTAAAATTCGGGGTCACGCAGTGTACCCCCTATGGGATCTATAATTAATTCCTTTCGTAGGGTACACTAGTACCCCGTTATATAATACCTTGTCCAATTACAACATTAAAGGTTAATATTAAGGTCTGATATGAAGCCATTTGTTAACAATGAGAAAAGACTTAAAATTGATCCGTATGAACGCTTTTCGGAAGGCGAATTTCCTCAAAATAAAGCTTCTTTGCAACACTTTTTGAGATATACATACATAAAAAATTTATTTCTCCTCTTGAAAAAAGACTTAGAATTTCTACCTATAAATGCTCTTCAGAAGGCGAATTTCTTGGAAATAGAGCTTCTCGCAACACTATTTTAGATATACAAAAAGAGTAAAATTCGGGGACGCGCTGTGTACCCCCTATGAAGTCTATATTTATTTCCTTTGGTAGGGTACAACATTACAAGGTAATATAACACCTGGTCCAATTAAAACATTAAAGGTTAATATTAAGCTCTGATAGGAGGCTTTGTTATTATTGAGAAAAAACTTAGAATTTCTGCGTATAAAAGCTCTTCGGAAGGCGAATTTCTTCGAAAAAAAGCTTCTCGCAACACTTTTGGAGATATACAAAAACAGTAAAATTCGGGGTCGCGCTGTGTACCCCCTATGGGGTCTATAATTATTTCCTTTGGTAGGGTACACTAGTACCCCGTACTATAATACCTTGTCCAATTACAACATTATAGAATAATATTAAGGTCTGATAGGAGGCATTTTTTTTAACATTGAAAAATGCACTGTTTTAGAAATACATAGTAAAGTGCGGGGTCACACTGTGTACCCCCTATGGGCTCTAAAATTATTTCCTTTGGTAGGGTACACCAGTACCCCGTAATTTAACACCTGGTCCACTTAAAATATTAAGGGTCAATATTAAGGTCTGATAGGAGGCTTTGTTAACATTGAGAAAAGACTTAAAATTTCTCCGTATGAACGCTTTTCGGAAGGCGAATTACCTCAAAATAAAGCTTCTCCCAACACTTTCTGAGATATACATACATAGAAAATTTATTTCTCCTCTTGAAAAAAGACTTAGAATTTCTACCTATAAAAGCTCTTCAGAAGGCGAATTTCTTGGAAATAGAGCTTCTCGCAACACTATTTTAGATATACAAAAAGAGTAAAATTCGGGGTCACGCTGTGTACTCCCTATGGGGTCTATAATTATTTCCTTTGCTAGGGTACACCATTACAAGGTAATATAACACCTGGTCCAATTAAAACATTAAAGGTTAATATTAAGCTCTGATAGGAGGCTTTGTTATTATTGAGAAAAGATTTAGAATTTTTCCGTATTAACGCTTTTCGGAAAGCGAATTTCCTCAAAATAAAGCTTCCCCAACTACATACATAGAAAATTTATTTTTCTCGTAAAAGCGCCGCGGCTACTGCGGTGTCCGGTGCGCCTCTGCCGGCCCTTGCAAATCTGAGGGAGAGAGTGTGATTTTCGTGCCTGTCCGTACCCATATCCGCAGCAGGTCTTCAAGGTGAACAGCCTCAGGTCGATAGAACAATGTAGGTAAGGGAAGTCGGCAAGTTCGATCCGTAACTTCGGGATAAGGATTGGCTCTGAGGACTGGGCCCGTCGGGCTGGGGTCCGAAGCGGGTGTGGCACTGCACCGGGACTGGTCGAAACTGGCTGCAGCGATGCAGGCCAGCCGGGACCAGCGTCGGGCCCTTCCCGTGAAATGCCTCAGCTGCGCGGCGGGCCCAATTTCTTCAAATTGAGAAAAGACTTAGAATTTCTGTGTATAAATACTCTTCAGAAGGCGAATTTCTTGGAAATAGAGCTTCTCGCAACACTTTTTGAGATATACAAAACAGTAAAATTCGGGGTCACGCTGTGTACCCCCTATGGGGTCTATAATTATTTCCTTTGGTAGGGTACACTAGTACCCCGTAATGTAACACCTGGTCTCATTAAAATATTAAGGGTCAATATTAAGGTCTGATATGAAGCCATTTGTTAACAATGAGAAAAGACTTAAAATTTCTCCGCATGAACGCTTTTCGGAAGGCAAATTTCCTCAAAATAAAGCTTCTCCCAACACTTTTTGAGATATACATACATAGAAAATTTATTTCTCCTCTTGAAAAATGACTTAGAATTTCTGCGTATACAAGCTCTTTAGAAGGCGAATTTCTTCGAAATAAAGCTTCTCGCAACACTATTTTAGATATACAAAAACAGTAAAATTCGGGGTCACGCTGTGTAGACCCTATGGGGTCTATAATTTTTTTCCTTTGGTAGGGTACACTAGTACAAGGTAATGTATCACCTGGTCCAATTACAACATTAAAGGTTAATATTAAGGATAGGAGGCATTTTTCTTAACATTGAAAAAATGCACTGTTTTATATATACATACATAGTAAAGTTCGGGGTCACGCTGTGTACCCCCTATGGGGTCTATAATTATTTCCTTTGGTAGGGTACACTAGTACCAGGTAATATAACACCTGGTCCACTTAAAATATTAAGGGTCAATATTAAGGTCTGATATGAAGCCTTTTGTTAACAATGAGAAAAGACTTAAAATTTCTCCGCATGAACGCTTTTCGGAAGGCGAATTTCTTAGAAATAAAGCTTCTCGCAACACTTTTTGAGGTATACATACATAGAAAATTTATTTCTCTTGAAAAAAGAATTAGAATTTCTCCGTATAAAAGCTATTCAGAAGGCGAATTTCTGCGAAATAAGTCTTTTCGCATCACTATTTCAGATGGACATACATTGCGGGGTCACACCGTGTACCCCCTATGGGGTCTATAATTGATTCCTATGGTAGGGTACACTATTACAAGGTAATATAACACCTGGTCCAATTAAAACAGTAAAGGTTAATATTAAGGTCTGATATTAGGTATTTTTCTTAACATTGAAAAATGCACTGTTTTAGATATATATACATAGTAAAGTGCGGGGTCGCACCGTGTACCCCTTATTGGGTCTATAATTATTTCCTTTGGTAGGGTGCACTAGTTCCCCGTAAAATAATACCTGGTCCAATTACAACATTAAAGGTCAATATTAAGGTCTGATAGGAGGCATTTTTCTTAACATTGAAAAATGTACTGTTTTATATATATATAGTAAAGTGCGGGGTCACACTGTGTACCCCCTATGGGGTCTATAATTATTTCCTTTGGTAGGGTACACTAGTACTCCGTAATATAACACCTGGTCCACTTGAAATATTAAGGGTCAATATTAAGGTCTGATAGGAGGCTTTGTTAACATTGAGAAAAGACTTTAAATTTCTCTGTATGAACGCTTTTCGGAAGGCGAATTTCCTCAAAATAAAGCTTCTCCCAACACTTTCTGAGATATACATGCATAGAAAATTTATTTCTCCTCTTGAAAAAAAAATTAGAATTTCTACCTATAAAAGCTCTTCAGAAGGCGAATTTCTTGGAAATAGAGCTTCTCGCAACACTATTTTAGATATACAAAAACAATAAAATTCGGGGTCACGCTGTGTAGACCCTATTGGGTGTATAATTTTTTCCTTTGGTAGGGTACACTAGTACAAGGTAATATATCACCTGGTCTAATTACAACATTAAAGGTTAATATTAAGCTCTGATAGGAGGCTTTGTTATTATTGAGAAAAGACTTAGAATTTTTCCGTATTAACGCTTTTCGGAAGGCGAATTTCCTCAAAATAAACCCAACAAGCACACGACTTTTGGGCTAGTGAAGGGACAATGTCAACTCACCAAAAGTGCCATTACGGCGGGCTTTTCATTGCCGTATCGGTTCCGTTAATAAAGTGAAATCTGGGCCAAAATGAGGGCCAGTGCATGGCATTTCAGGTAAACTTCTGGCAATCATTAAAGGACCGGAACTACTTTGTTGCCTCTGGAATGCTTTGCCATTTTTGCCTGTTAAATACCGGGAAATTTTTTTTATTTCACAGAATAAAAAGGAAATTGCCGTAAAGGATTATATTGTAACTTTACGATGTCTTTTTTGCCCTTTTATCAAAAGCTGAATCCGTTCACTGGCATACGTCATTGCCTCGCTTGCCGTTAAGGCACCTTAACTGTAGGCTTATTAGAAAACGTCTATGCTGTTTTTGCCCGAATCGCACCTTTATTTCAGGTGTTTAGGCGAACTTCTTTGCCTTATTTGCCGGTGTACCACCCTTAACTCACCTCTCACTTGGTTCAATAGAAAACTTTAATGCCGTCCTTGCCGGTATCACACCTTTATGTTAGGTGTCTCGGCAATTTTTTCGTCACTTACTTGCTTTTATTAGAACTCTCCTTAGCTTTAAATTTCAAAGACTTTTTTCTGAACGTTGTTGATAACATTTCTTATTTAGGGAACATAAATTGTTCTCTCTTACTCTGCTGATATCAGGTATAGTAATTTATGGTATTTTAACTTCTTATATTGTAATAAAACAATAACTGCCATTACATGCAAAAAATTTTATGCTAATATAAAAGGAAAATGGTGGAAAATTTTTTTTAATTTATAATAAATTATCATCCAAAGAATCTTCTTACATAATAAAATAGATTTCTTTTTTATTTCATTTTAATCAATTATAAATGCAATAACTTAAATGTAGAAGCATATAAAAACATTGTGTGTTTAATTGAGTGTTCACATTTTTTACACATTATGAAGTAAAATTAAATAATAAAAAAATTTCTAAGATAACACATATTGCGACTTAATGTATAAGTTATGAAAAAAATTGAAAATAATGCATTATGCATAAGTTATGAAAAAATATTAAACCTACAATTAGCTTTTTTTTATAGAAACAAACCCACAACCCACTCATTATTTTTCTATTCAATATCATTCATATTATAATAATAATAATATGAATGTAAATAGCACATTAATTTCTATAATTTTAAATAAATAAAGCAAGAATTTTCACAAGAATACAATGCTTAAAATTTAAAATAAAACATGACATTAAGAAAAAAGTATTATTTTATTTTATATAACAAATCAAAATACAAACAAATACATAAAAACTGTACAATAACTTCTTACAGTAACTGCACAATAATAAGCATCCAACTCCAGAATGAACCTAGTTTTCCTGCAAAAAATTAAGCAATTTATTTTACTATAGATATATAAAATAATATGTACAGAAACAAAAGATCTAATTAATTTCTGACTCATTTTAATTCTGGGTTAAGTTATACTATCAATTAATAATAAGTTATACTATCAATTAATCCTAGAATTTAATAAAGTTATTCAAACCAACTGTTTTTTTTTTTTTTTTTTTTTTTTTTTTTTTTTTTTTTTTTTTACTATTACGCATTTATTGTCACAAAAATAAATAAATAAATTTTAACTGATTGTAACAAAAGGTAATAATAGCACTAAATGAATATTCCAGTTTGTATTAAAACTAAGTATTATTTATATAAAATTCCATATTACTTTGTAATATCTATTGCAAATGTGTGAAATAGCGGACTTATTTGCATGGAAGAATTGCAGTATCAAATATTAAAACAACTATGAATAATATCCTATGAATTAATAAAACAACATGGCTAAAATTTCTCTTTATAGTATTATGAGACAATTAATTAATTTAAAAATAGAGAGAACTATGACTTTAAAAAAGCTAAGAGTGATGACCAAACTTCTTTACTTTAATTTCATCTGTTATAAACTATTAACTTTCAAAATGCTTCCATATGTTGAACTGCATTTTGTAACTACAGATCAATCCATTTAATAATTGAGCATAAAAATGTTTTTTAAATAAAGAATTTGATAGCAAAGCTTTAATATTTCTTAAATTAGAAAGAATACATTCTCACCAAAATAGTTTGTAGCTATTAATATGTTATGTATTTTTAATATATTTAATATTTAAACAAAATTTTAATTTTTCATGATTAAGAACTTTGAACGAATTTTCAACTTTAAATTAATATGTGAAAATATTTAAAGTTTATATAAAATTAAATTATTTTATTAAAAGAAATTTTAACCCCAATGAAATAAGGAAACTAAAGGTTTTTAAAAATAAAAAAAATACATAAGAAAAAATTTTAAGATACTGCTTTTAAAAATCTAAAAACATGTGATTTTATTAAAATTTCTATCAATTAAAAGAATATATGATCCTTCAAAATTATACTCCATTAAGTATTAATTACCTAAAAATGATATTATACAAATTATTATAGAAGAAATTATTAAAATATGCAATAAAAAGGAATGATTTTCTAAATTTGTAATGAATTTACAAAAAAGATTCCACTAACTAAAGAATATAAATTTTATGCCATCAGGGTAGGTTGGTTTCAACGAAATGGTTCTTTAAAATATTTAATTTTTTTTTAATACATAAAAATTTGAATAGTTCCAGATGGAAAAACATTACATTTTCTCATAAAAATTTTCTGGGAATGGGAAGGGTTAATGGGAATGGATTTTTTTAAAAATAAATATGAAAAAATGATTTTTAAATGTTTAGATATCGTAGCTTTTCTGCAAATGTATCTATGAAAATAAATTTATGTGGTGAAATATTCTAAAAATGCTTAATGCAACAAATAGCATCACCAAATTACTTTTCTGATCACTAAAGATAAAATTAGTTAAATAATGTGATTATTGAACAAAATAAAATAAAAAGCCACAACAACATTTTATCTTATTAAAATGTTGTTATTATTATTATCTTGTTTCAATCAAAAGCATAAATGGAAATAAAGTTCTTGTATAAAATTTCTCGGTGTAAACTAATTTGCATTGTATTACGATTTTACTCATTTTTTTTTTTTTAATATTTTCAAAATAATATATGCAATATAAATATATTATGACAGTACATAGCACTAAATAACAGCTATGTAATAATTTTTAAATTTATTTGAATAATAAATTTTTAATTTTTATTATTTAAAAATTATGAAAAGAAATTTACTTTAAAATAACATGTAAGCTATGATAAAATCAAATCATTTGACTTAAAAACATTTTCCCTACTGACAAATACAAGTAATTCTAGTATAGGCATAAATTTTAAAAAACAAGCTAAAACTTTTCTAAAAAGTCAAAAATTTAGGCGGCTAGAAAGCTAAAATTTTAGGAAAGTACTTTTGAAAATCAATACAGGTATTTTGATTAAAAAAAATTTTTAGATTTAAAAAAAATATATTTCCTTTATTTCTTTATAAAAATTTTCCTTTAAAATTATAAACAACAAATTATTAATAATCTTAAAATATTTCAATATTGCAAATTATTGTAGGAGAAATTATTAAAAATGCAGTTTTACATATAGAATATAAAGTAGATTTTCTAATTTTGCTATGAATTTATAAAATGGATGCTACTGAGTTAAAATGTAGTTTTGAAATGTTACCTTCTTTTCTGTTGATGACCATTCTAGTTTTTCCATTATTATAGTTCCCACACTCTCTAGTCAGAATTTCCGGACTTTTCATGAAAGAAAGAAAAATAATTAAAATATGAACATGGAAAAGACAGTTAAAAATCAACAAAATAAAAACATTAAATTGAAAAAAAAAAACTGCTTCAAACTCATTTCTATACAATCTATCTGACAATAAGTTTAATGTTTACCAGCTATCTTGTACATGCGCAATGCTTATCGTAAATTATTAAGTAAAAGATCTTGCTTCTAAAATAATTACCATAGACAAATACTATAAAATATAGTTCAGAATTGAAATGGAAAAATTAGATTATTTAATTTAGAATTAGGTAAAATTATATAAGTTATGATAAAATTAAATAATTTGACTAAAAAAATGTTTTCCCTCTAATAAATATAAATAATTCTAGTATTTTTAAAATTTTTAATTTAGTCTAGTATGTGTATAGTATGTTTGTTAGTCTAGTATGTGGTCAATTTTTAAAAAAGTCAAAAATAAACTCACAAATTTTTTAGGAAAGTACTTTTGCCAATCAAAAATAAGTATTTTGATTAAAAAATTTTAATGATTTAAAAAAATATTTTCTTTAAAATTATAAACAATTATTTACTATTAATCATAAAATATTTCAATAATACAAAGAATTAATACACAAGTAGGCGACCTTTGTACTAAAATACAAACTACGGCAAACAACTTTAATTAAATTAATTAATTATTACTACTTAATTTATTAAATTAATTACTTAAAAAATAAAGAAGCATTTGAATTAAAAAACTAAAATAATGATTTTTCTATTGTTAGGATTAATGGAACTTGTAATTCATTTTAAAACTAAAATGATAACTTACATGCTAATCATACGGAGAAACAATCTTGCAGAATATAACGATTATAAAATAAAGAAAATAAATATACTAAATAAAGAAAATATACTAAATAAAGAAAATAAAATTATTTGAATTTGTGATATAAATATATCATTAGCTAAATAAATAGAAATATAACATGAGCTAAAGAATAAAAGTTACATACTTGTCCTGATGTGGAAGGGGCATTCTTGCAAAACCTCTTTCCTCTTTTGAAGCTGGGGACCATTTTTACATGCTTTATCCCCTTTTTTTCCCAAATTTCTTGGCGACCATTGAATCATTTGGCCGGTCCGACCACCTGGTTAAAGATAATATTTCTTAGAATCGGGAGGGGGGGGGGGGTTAAAACGCTAAGTGTTCACTATCCCCTCTCTTTTTCCCTTAACTTGAGGGAATCCAAACAAGGTCACGAATGTGTAGTTAAACGATTCTTTTTAAAAAGAACGTGTCCTGTGATTTCAGGCAGTAGGATGCCTTCAAATTAAGATCAATATTTATTTTTAAATTATTAAAAACAATTTCTGGGTTATAAAGGAAAAATAAATTAAATGACCAAAACTTTTAGTCAACCACCAACGATAAACGAACTCACGAAATTAAATAGTTGTATTAAGTCAAAATTTATTTGTGTGCTTTTTTTAGAAAAACTTTTATACTTATATTGGAAATAATGCTTGCATAAATGTTTTGATTTGCTTTGCAGAAAATTAAAATCTCGTTTCTCTATAAGATAAAAATGTATTATTAATATATATTATTAACTCTTTCTGTTAAGGAATTGTTCCATACGAAAATTTGAAAAAAGAAAACAGGGAGTCTCTGCCTCCCCCTCCCGCTTGCTCCGATCACCTACCTGCGTAATTGCTTCTATTTAATCCTTGTTTTATTTTTTCTTCCCTTAAAGAGCAATATTTTTAACTGAAACACAGAATATTTTGCTTTTAAAATGTACAAATGTAGTAGCGTTATGTAAGAATATTTCATTAAAATGCTAATCGTAACGAAATCGGGGACTACCTAAATTTTAAAATAATCATCTGCACTCTTTAAAGAAAATTAATCCTAAGGAATACAGATTGCGTACTACAACAATAAAACAAGAAAAATTGCTGAGAAGTTATTTTATTTGTTGACGAGAATTTTAACAGATCAAACTGAGAACACTTTTTATCGTTAATTATTTATCGTTATTAACTTTTTTAATCGTTATTAACTTTTTATCGTCTTTATTTTTAAAAATGTCATTATAACTGTTAAGATTTATATCTAGCAACATGCAAATTCCTTTCTCTCTCTTTCGCTATTGTTAATTGACAACTTCTTCAGCGCGAGCTTACAAAATTAAAAAATGAAGATATCTTGACGAAAAAATGAATTTTCTACAAAAATGATAAACAGTCAATATTTAAAATATACCTGAAAAAAATCCCGAATGAACACTTAAATGAGCAATAACTTTCAAACAAACTGGAATTCAAAAGAAAATTCGTTTAAAGTTTACATAATAAAGATGGCTCTTTCAGCCCATCGAATTTTAACTGCATAATTAATTACATTTAAGTGGACAATACGAAGAACAAAATTCAGTAAAATTATCGAACTGTAGGGTAATGACATTTTTGGAAAAAAAAATTTTTTTTGAGTAATAAAATAAAAATGTATCCCTGTATTTAAACCATTTATTTGATTAATTTTCTATTCAAATATTAAGGGTTTACCAGAAATTCTGGTTTTCAAAATTACAGTTCTTATTGCCAGTAAAAAATACAAAACTGAACAGTTAATTTTACTAAATAAAGGTTTATAAGAAAGAAATGCTTTTAGCTAACATGATTATTTACCATATTATACCAAAATTTTACAAACATTATAACATTTTATTTTATTGTTAACCTAAAACATTACCAAAACACTTTGGTAAAAATTACCGAGTTTTTTTGTGTTTCTATAGAGCTAGAATAATGGTAAATTTTGCAATATTTTGGTAGTTTCGATCATATTTTTTCTCAGCTTACAGATCATCAAAAAAAATTTTTTTTCTTACAAGTATAAGAATTAATAATACTTAAACTTATCGAATGTTAAATTTTCTCTGTATTTTTTTCTATAAGCCATAGTAATTTCAAATTTTTAAATCTTGTTGTTTTTGTTAGTAAAACAAAATTTCAATTCTGTAGAGGAATTTTTGTGTCGATTAGAGTTGCTCATTCGATATTTTTTAACACCAAGTGTAAGAGTTAATAATTCTCAAACAAATCATCGATTATACATTTTCTTTATTCCATCGTAATCCCTGTACATTTCTCTACAGTCCTTTGTAATTTGGTGTTTCTATAAATCTGATAGTATTTGCTCTACAAAACAAAAGACAGATAATAAAACATAGATTGAAGTTGGCAATGCCAATGGTGCATACGGTCTTAATTTAAACACCTAAAGTAGAGGCGTTGGTCAAGCCCTTAGGATTTTTTAATTTAGAGAGAAACGTATGGTATTGTAACGTATTATTACTTCTTTACTCAAAGAATTAAAGAGTTTTCCTCCCTAAGCATTGCCCGTTTATAATTTTTTCTATATAAATTAATAATTAAATAAAAACAGAGTACATTAAATATTTTTTCCTTCTGAACATTTTTAACAAGTTATATTACTAATCAAATAAGACCTTGATATTAAATAAAAAAATATTTTTTAAAAAATTATAGTTTATTTGCGTATTTATTTTTTATTTACTTTTGTAATTTCCCACATACGGTTGAAAGATTTTTGTTAGATACATTAGGAATAGAATTTTGATCTGTAAAAGATTTTTACTGTGTATTGCTTTTCGCAATCTACGAAATATGAGAATTTTGCGTTTTTCTGTTATATTTTTGCTTATTTATTTTTTTAGAAAAAAAAAATAAACAGTTTAATGAAGAGCTTATTACGATTAATTGAAAACAAAATTGGTTTTATGAAAATGTTAAATAATAATAATCGTCAGCAATATAAGGAAAGAAATAGAAACTGAAATTGATGTTAGTGGAGAAAAATGAAAGAAACATAACAATACAAAATAATAAAACAAACATTCAATTATTTTCAAAGGTCATTTGCAAAAATTTTTCCTATACATGCATTAAAAACATTGTTTTTTCTCACAAGGAATTTTGGGTTAACAACTTTTAAAATTGGGCTTTGTTTTAAATCTTAGGAAATGATAGCAGAAATATGGGTAAAATATGAAAATGACGGTAAGAGTACCGAAATTTTATCTGTTTATATAATTATTATACTTTTATTTAGGTACATTATATTAATTTGTTAATTAAAACAAAATAAAAAGGATAGCTGGATTTGAATACGAAATAACTGTGCTTAAAAAATTACGCTCAGAAAGACAGAATGTGCGACACAATAAGAAAAATTAATAAATTAGAAGTAATTTTTTCTTGTTAACAGATGGTGTTGGAAACAATTCTTATTTCTCTTTATTCTACATATATTTTCAAATGCCGATATGAAATGTCGAAGTTTTATATTTGGCAACACCTAATCTTTTTCTAAAATAAACTCAGTGGCGCGACAGCCCATAGAGGGCCAAGGCTTACTGTGCCCATCTCAGTTTTCTTGACCTTGGGCTCTGGGGAGTATGAGCAGATGTTCCGGCCAGGTGGTCAACCCAACGCAGAACCCCCAGTGTTTAGTTCCCAAGCATGCTTGGTACTTATTTATCGACCCACTGAAGGGATAAAAGGCTGAGCCAACCTTGCCCGGCCCGAGGATCGAACCCAGGACCTGTGGCATGTTAGCGCGAAGCGCTACCACAATCTTTTTCTATATAATATTTTTTTTTTCTTTTTTCTATTTTTGATATTAAGTCAAGAGGGATATTATGAAAATCGCGTAAATGATAAATTTTTCTGCAACAATCGATAAATATTTATTAGTTCAAGAAAAAATGAAAAAGAACCTTTTAAATTGTAATAACTTTCAAACAAATAAGAATTTCTAAAAGGAAAAAAAGACTCTATGTTACGTTTATAAACAAATTTGGCTCTTTCCGCATACCAAATTTAACTTCTACAGCTGAATTTTTGCGGCCATAGAGCGGCCCACATGTTATTTTTCTAACTAGTTTAACAGTAAAAAATATCTTGAATTAACTATCGAATTATTTTTTAATTCCATTGTAATCTCCGTTCAATTTCCTACATATCTTCGTAATTTGAAGTTTCTAAATCTTACAGTGTTTGACGAAATGTAACGTTAAGTTGAAAACCCCAACACAGTGGCGGCGTCAGTGACCCTCTCAATTTTTTGACAGAGAAGGAAATTTATTAATATATGCTCGATTCATGTTAATTTAACCATGCAGTTTATTTTTCCAACTTCATATAAAAGGAAATTTTTAGGTTTGGTCAGTGGTAATGTTATTATTCTAGGTTTTTATACGTTCACACTTTTCGATTAGACCAACTTAATCGATTAGATTAACTTCAACACTATTATCTTAAGTAAAGAACTCTTAGAGTCGTGAAAAAAATCATGATAACATAAGCATTAATAAAAAAGCATCTCGAAATGATATAATAAAAAATGAAGAAGATAATTCTTTAAATTCTTGGAACTGATTATTTTACAGACTGAGTTTTATCTCTTTATTTTCACCAGAGTGTATTTTTAATAGTTTTACATTAAATTACTTTAAAGCAATTTTATATTTTTTTTATAGTTAACTTATACATAACTATTGTTCTCCTTTTCGACAACAATTTTTATATAAATATTAATACTGGAGAAAGAAAATAATTTTGTATTGTTCTACGAAACGTATATTGGTTGGAAGTAGAAACCAATTTAGCCCATTGGCTGACAAAATGACAAAAATTAAATTAGACACCTTTTGTAATTTATGACGACCTTATTAAAAATTAGTCCAAGAAAAAAAATGACCAATGGGTATCCAGTGATCAGAATAATGCAATCACAATTCTCTTACGTTATTAAACAAATAGAATTCTTTAACTTTCATTAATCTTTTTATTAACGAACAAAATTGTAATTGTACAGTATATTTTTTCTCTTAATTAACACATAACTTTTTTTTTAATTTTTCATTTTAATTACCTTTTTTTTGATTAATTCTGTTTTTAAAAAACAGTTCAAATCAACCTTTCAATAAAATTTTATATAAATAATATCTGATATCTAGCAACTTATTCTTAGTTTATTTACAGTTAAATATAATAAATTCGCAATTATAGTTGGAATGACAAAATTTAACAAATACGACATAGTTAAGTTTAATTTTTACTCTATTAAAAATTTTGATATGCATATTTTTTGTGGAATATTTATTTTGAAGAACTTGTAATTCAACATTACGTTGAGTAATTTTCGCCGAGTAATTCTTTTGCCTTATTGACCTATTAATTCTTTATTTGACTAAGCTCAAATAAATTCCCCCCAATTTAGAACAGTCCAGTGAACATATCTTATTAGAAAATTAAAGGAATTAAGTTTCCTACTCAGAGTTTTAACACTTTAATCTTTACACTACTATAATAAACCTTAAATGAAAATATTATTTCGAATTATTTTCGTAAGAACCGAAACAAAGTTTAATCACTGTCCTTTTTTTACACAGGGGGGTTTCTCTCCCAGGAGCGACCCATCATAATAATTAATTCCTCGAATTAGTGCTGTTTTTAAGAGTTCTTGATAAAATTATTATAATTTGAATTATTATTAGGAATGATTGCACTAAAATTAGTAGTTTGTAATGCAAACACTTTTGTACGTGGTAAGAACTAACGATTTTTTACTGCATAATATATTAAATGTAAAGTCAATATCAAAAAGAGAATTATAAGAATTTTAATGGTCAATTTTATGCAATAGAATTTCAGGAATAAAAAGGAGTTTGTAAGTGTATTTGTGTGCCCTAGCCCTTCATGATAATAAAATATTTGTTGGTAAAAGAAGTGAAGACCTTTATTTTAGAATTAAGAAATTGAAGTTTGCTTTGAGGGGGACGAGTAGGTGATGGAATGTAGCTGTTTCAGCTTGACGACAGTGAGCAGAAACTTTGGTTGGAGGGTTGTGTCTGGGGGGGGGGGAGTATTGCCTCCCACATTGAAATAATGATACTCCCCGTAGTGTCCTCGACTCTTTCTCTGGACAAAAGCGTTATGTTATTCTGCGTAAATTGGCGTGATTCTGAAAGATTAAAAGCAAAGCAACCCTACTAAAGTCTTCACTTAATATTTTCTGCCATCTATCAGAAGGACTCGAAAACACGTCTAAAATGAAAAATAAAAAAACAGCGCCCTCTATGTGTTGCATTCAAAACAATAAATATTTTTTTTTTTTTTTGTATGGAAATAAACTATTTTAAAAATAAATATAATGCTGCATGAAAAAAATATTTTTGTCATGCAAATAAAAAATAAATATATTGAACATTTTGAAAGCATAATTTTTATTTATATTCTGTATTATAAGTTTAAAAAATTTTTTAACAATTATAACTTTTGTTAACAATTAGAAAAGACTTAAAATTTCTCCGCATGAACGATTTTCGGAAGGCGAATTTCTTAGAAATAAAGCTTCTCGCAACACTTTTTGAGGTATACATACATAGAAAATTTATTTCTCTTGAAAAAAGACTAAGAATTTCTCCGTATAAAAGCTATTCAGAAGGCGAATTTCTGCGAAATAAGACTTTTCGCATCACTATTTCAGATGGACATACATTGCGGGGTCACACCGTGTACCCCCTATGGGTTCTATAATTGATTCCTTTGGTAAGGTACACTATTACAAGGTAATATATAACCTGGTCCAATTAAAACATTAAAGGTCTATATTAAGGTCTGATAGGAGGCATTTTTTCAACATTGAAAAATGCACTGTTTTAGATATACATACATAGTAAAGTGCGGGGTCACACTTTGTACCCCCTATGGGGTCTATAATTATTTCCTTTGGTAGGGTACACTAGTAACCCGTAATATAACACCTGGTCCACTTAAAATATTAAGGGTCAATATTAAGGTCTGATATGAAGCCATTTGTTAACAATGAGAAAAGACTTAAAATTTCTCCGCATGAACACTTTGCGGAAGGCGAATTTCTTAGAAATAAAGCTTCTCGCAACACTTTTTGAGGTATACATACATAGAAAATTCATTTCTCTTGAAAAAAGATTTAGAATTTCTCCGCATAAAAGCTATTCAGAAGGCGAATTTCTGCGAAATAAGACTTTTCGCATCACTATTTCAGATGGACATACATTGCGGGGTCACACTGTGTACCCCCTATGGGGTCTATAATTATTTCCTTTGGTAGGGTACACTATTACCCCGTAATATAATACCTGGTCCAATTGCAACATTAAAGGTCAATATTAAGGTCTGATAGGAGGCATTTTTCTTAACATTGCAAAATGCACTGTTTTAGATATATATACACATAGTAAAGTGCGGGGTCTCACCGTGTACCCTCTATGGGGTCTATAATTATTTCCTTTGGTAGGGTACACTAGTACCCCGTAATATAATACCTGGTCCAATTACAACATTAAAGGTCAAAATTAAGGTCTGATAGGAGGCATCTTTCTTAACATTGAAAAATGCACTGTTTTAGATATACATACATAGTAAAGTGCGGGGTCCCACCGTGTACCCCCTATGGGGTCGATAATTATTTCCTTTGGTAGGGTACACTAGTATCCCGTAATATAATACCTGGTCCAATTACAACATTAAAGGTCAATATTAAGGTCTGATAGGAGGCATTTTTCTTAACATTGAAAAATGCACTGTTTTAGATATACATACATAGTAAAGTGCGGGGTCACACTGTGTACCCCCTATGGGGTCTATAATTTTTTCCTTTGGTAGGGTACACTAGTACCCCGTAATATAACACCTGGTCCACTTAAAATATTAAGGGTCAATAGTAAGGTCTGATAGGAGGCTTTGTTAACATTGAGAAAAGACTTAGAATTTCTGCTTATAAACGCCCTTCGGAAGGCCAATTTCTTCGAAATAAAGCTTCTCGCAACACTTTTGGAGATATACAAAAACAGTAACATTCGGGGTCACGTTGTGTACCCCCTATGGGGTCTATAATTTTTTCCTTTGATAGGATACACTAGTACATGGTAATATAACACCTGGTCCAATTACAACATTAAAGGTTAATATTAAGGTCTGATAGGAGGCATTTTTCTTTACATTGAAAAAATGCACTGTTTTATATATACATATATAGTAAAATGCGGGGTCACACTGTGTACCCCCTATGGGCTCTAAAATTATTTCGTTTGGTAGGGTACACTAGTAACAGGTAATATAACACCTGGTCCACTTAAAATATTAAGAATCAATATTAAGGTCTGATATGAAGCCTTTTGTTAACAATGAGAAAAGACTTTAAATTTCTCCGCATGAACGCTTTTCGGAAGGCGAATTTCTTAACAATAAAGCTTCTCGCAACCCTTTTTTGAGGTATACATACATAGAAAATTTATTTCTCTTGAAAAAAGACTTAGAATTTCTCCGTATAAAAGCTATTCAGAAGGCGAATTTCTGCGAAATAAGACTTTTCGCATCACTATTTCAGATGGACATACATTTCGGGGTCACACCGTGTACCCCCTATGGGGTCTATAATTGATTACTTTGGTAGGGTACACTATTACAAGGTAATATGACACCTGGTCCAATTAAAACATTAAAGGTTAATATTAAGGTCTGATATTAGGCATTTTTCTTAACATTGAAAAATGCACTGTTTTAGATATACATACATAGTAAAGTGCGGGGTCCCACCGTGTACCCCCTATGGGGTCTATAATTTTTTCCTTTGGTAGGGTACACAAGTACAAGGTAATATAACACTTGGTCCAATTACAACATTAAAGGTTAATATTAAGTTCTGATAGGAGGCATTTTTCTTAACATTGAAAAAATGCACTGTTTTATATATACATACATAGTAAAGTTCGGGGTCACGCTGTGTACCCCCTATGGGGTCTATAATTATTTCCTTTGGTAGGGTACACTAGTACCAGGTAATATAACACCTGGTCCACTTAAAATATTAAGGGTCAATATTAAGGTCTGATAGGAGGCTTTGTTAACATTGAGAAAAGACTTAGAATTTCTGCGTATAAAAGCTTTTCGGAAGGCGAATTTCTTCGAAATAAAGCTTCTCGCAACACTTTTGGAAATATACAAAAACAGTAAAATTCGGGGTTACGCTGTGTACCTCCTATGGAGTCTATAATTATTTCCTTTGGCAGTGTACACTAGTACCCCGTAGTATAATACCTGGTCCAATTACAACATTAAAGGTTAATATTAAGGTCTGATATGAAGCCATTTGTTAACAATGAGAAAAGACTTAAAATTGATCCGTATTAACGCTTTTCGGAAGGCGAATTTCCTCAAAATAAAGCTTCTCGCAACACTTTTTGAGATATACATACATAAAAAATTTATTTCTCCTCTTGAAAAAAGACTATTCTATTCTACCTATTCTACCTATAAATGCTCTTCAGAAGGCGAATTTCTTGGAAATAGAGCTTTTCGCAACACTATTTTAGATATACAAAAAGAGTAAAATTCGGGGTCACACCGTGTACCCCCTATGGGGTCTATAATTATTTCTTTTGGTAGGGTACACCATTACAAGGTAATATAAAGCCTGGTCCAATTAAAATATTAAGGAACAATATTAAGGTCTGATATGAAGCCTTTTGTTAACAATTAGAAAAGACTTAAAATTTCTCCGCATGAACGCTTTTCGGAAGGCGAATTTCTTAGAAATAAAGCTTCTCGCAACACTTTTTGAGGTATACATACATAGAAAATTTATTTCTCTTGAAAAAAGACTAAGAATTTCTCCGTATAAAACTATTCAGAAGGCGAATTTCTGCGAAATAAGACTTTTCGCATCACTATTTCAGATAGACATACATTGCAGGGTCACACCGTGTACCCCCTATGGGTTCTATAATTGATTCCTTTGGTAAGGTACACTATTACAAGGTAATATATAACCTGGTCCAATTAAAACATTAAAGGTCTATATTAAGGTCTGATAGGAGGCATTTTTTTAACATTGAAAAATGCACTGTTTTAGATATACATACATAGTAAAGTGCGGGGTCACACTTTGTACCCCCTATGGGGTCTATAATTATTTCCTTTGGTAGGGTACACTAGTAACCCGTAATATAACACCTGGTCTACTTAAAATATTAAGGGTCAATATTAAGGTCTGATATGAAGCCATTTGTTAACAATGAGAAAAGACTTCAAATTTCTCCGTATGAACGCTTTTCGGAAGGCGAATTTCCTCAAAATAAAGCTTCTCCCAACATTTTCTGAGATATACATACATAGAAAATTTATTTCTCCTCTTGAAAAAAGACTTAGAATTTCTGCGTATAAAAGCTCTTTAGAAGGCGAATTTCTTCGAAATTAAGCTTCTCGCAACACTATTTTAGATATACAAAAACAGTAAAATTTGGGGTCACGCTGTGTACCTCCTATGGGGTCTATAATTTTTTCCTTCGGTAGGGTACACTAGTACAAGGTAATATATCACCTGGTCCAATTACAACATTAAAGGTTAATATTAAGGTCTGATAGGAGGCATTTTTCTTAACATTGAAAAAATGCACTGTTTTATATATACATGCATAGTAAAGTTCGGGGTCACGCTGTGTACCCCCTATGGGATCTATAATTATTTCCTTTTGTAGGGTACACTAGTACAAGGTAATATAATACCTGGTCCAATTACAACATTAAAGGTTAATATTAAGGTCTGATATGAAGCCATTTGTTAAAAATGAGAAAAGACTTAAAATTGATCCGTATTAACGCTTTTCGGAAGGCGAATTTCCTCAAAATAACGCTTCTCCCAACACTTTTTGAGATATACATACATAGAAAATTTATTTCTCCTCTTGAAAAAAGACTTAGAATTTCTGCGTATAAAAGCTCTTTAGAAGGCGAATTTCTTCGAAATAAAGCTTCTCGCAACACTATTTTAGATATACAAAAAGAGTAAAATTCGGGGTCACACCGTGTACCCCCTATGGGGTCTATAATTATTTCTTTTGGTAGGGTACACCATTACAAGGTAATATAAAGCCTGGTCCATTTAAAATATTAAGGAACAATATTAAGGTCTGATATGAAGCCTTTTGTTAACAATTAGAAAAGACTTAGAATATCTCCGTATAAAAGCTATTCAGAAGGCGAATTTCTGCGAAATAAGACTTTTCGCATCACTATTTCAGATGGACATACATTGCGGGGTCACACCGTGTACCCCCTATGGGTTCTATAATTGATTCCTTTGGTAAGGTACACTATTACAAGGTAATATATAACCTGGTCCAATTACAACATTAAAGGTCAAAATTAAGGTCTGATAGGAGGCATTTTTCTTAACATTGAAAAATGCACTGTTTTAGATATACAAACATAGTAAAGTGCGGGGTCCCACCGTGTACCCCCTATGGGGTCTATAATTATTTCCTTTGGTAGGGTACACTAGTATCCCGTAATATAATACCTGGTCCAATTACAACATTAAAGGTCAATATTAAGGTCTGATAGGAGGCATTTTTCTTAACATTGAAAAATGCACTGTTTTAGATATACATACATAGTAAAGTGCGGGGTCACACTGTGTACCCCCTATGGGGTCTATAATTTTTTCCTTTGGTAGGGTACACTAGTACCCCGTAATATAACACCTGGTCCACTTAAAATATTAAGGGTCAATAGTAAGGTCTGATAGGAGGCTTTGTTAACATTGAGAAAAGACTTAGAATTTCTGCTTATAAACGCCCTTCGGAAGGCCAATTTCTTCGAAATAAAGCTTCTCGCAACACTTTTGGAGATATACAAAAACAGTAACATTCGGGGTCACGTTGTGTACCCCCTATGGGGTCTATAATTTTTTCCTTTGGTAGGATACACTAGTACATGATAATATAACAGCTGGTCCAATTACAACATTAAAGGTTAATATTAAGGTCTGATAGGAGACATTTTTCTTTACATTGAAAAAATGCACTGTTTTATATATACATATATAGTAAAATGCGGGGTCACACTGTGTACCCCCTATGGGCTCTAAAATTATTTCGTTTGGTAGGGTACACTAGTAACAGGTAATATAACACCTGGTCCACTTAAAATATTAAGAATCAATATTAAGGTCTGATATGAAGCCTTTTGTTAACAATGAGAAAAGACTTAAAATTTCTCCGCATGAACGCTTTTCGGAAGGCGAATTTCTTAATAATAAAGCTTCTCGCAACCCTTTTTTGAGGTATACATACATAGAAAATTTATTTCTCTTGAAAAAAGACTTAGAATTTCTCCGTATAAAAGCTATTCAGAAGGCGAATTTCTGCGAAATAAGACTTTTCGCATCACTATTTCAGATGGACATACATTTCGGGGTCACACCGTGTACCCCCTATGGGGTCTATAATTGATTACTTTGGTAGGGTACACTATTACAAGGTAATATGACACCTGGTCCAATTAAAACATTAAAGGTTAATATTAAGGTCTGATATTAGGCATTTTTCTTAACATTGAAAAATGCACTGTTTTAGATATACATACATAGTAAAGTGCGGGGTCCCACCGTGTATCCCCTATGGGGTCTATAATTTTTTCCTTTGGTAGGGTACACAAGTACAAGGTAATATAACACTTGGTCCAATTACAACATTAAAGGTTAATATTAAGTTCTGATAGGAGGCATTTTTCTTAACATTGAAAAAATGCACTGTTTTATATATACATACATAGTAAAGTTCGGGGTCACGCTGTGTACCCCCCATGGGGTCTATAATTATTTCCTTTGGTAGGGTACACTAGTACCAGGTAATATAACACCTGGTCCACTTAAAATAATAAGGGTCAATATTAAGGTCCGATAGGAGGCTTTGTTAACATTGAGAAAAGACTTAGAATTTCTGCGTATAAAAGCTTTTCGGAAGGCGAATTTCTTCGAAATAAAGCTTCTCGCAACACTTTTGGAAATATACAAAAACAGTAAAATTCGGGGTTACGCTGTGTACCTCCTATGGAGTCTATAATTATTTCCTTTGGCAGTGTACACTAGTACCCCGTAGTATAATACCTGGTCCAATTACAACATTAAAGGTTAATATTAAGGTCTGATATGAAGCCATTTGTTAACAATGAGAAAAGACTTAAAATTGATCCGTATTAACGCTTTTCGGAAGGCGAATTTCCTCAAAATAAAGCTTCTCGCAACACTTTTTGAGATATACATACATAAAAAATTTATTTCTCCTCTTGAAAAAAAACTAAGAATTTCTCCGTATAAAAGCTATTCAGAAGGCGAATTTCTGCGAAATAAGACTTTTCGCATCACTATTTCAGATGGACATACATTGCGGGGTCACACCGTGTACCCCCAATGGGTTCTATAATTGATTCCTTTGGTAAGGTACACTATTACAAGGTAATATATAACCTGGTCCAATTAAAACATTAAAGGTCTATATTAAGGTCTGATAGGAGGCATTTTTTTAACATTGAAAAATGCACTGTTTTAGATATACATACATAGTAAAGTGCGGGGTCACACTTTGTACCCCTTATGGGGTCTATAATTATTTCCTTTGGTAGGGTACACTAGTAACCCGTAATATAACACCTGGTCCACTTAAAATATTAAGGGTCAATATTAAGGTCTGATATGAAGCCATTTGTTAACAATGAGAAAAGACTTCAAATTTATCCGTATTAACGCTTTTCGGAAGGCGAATTTCCTCAAAATAACGCTTCTCCCAACACTTTTTGAGATATACATACATAGAAAATTTATTTCTCCTCTTGAAAAAAGACTTAGAATTTCTGCGTATAAAAGCTCTTTAGAAGGCGAATTTCTTCGAAATTAAGCTTCTCGCAACACTATTTTAGATATACAAAAACAGTAAAATTTGGGGTCACGCTGTGTACCTCCTATGGGGTCTATAATTTTTTCCTTCGGTAGGGTACACTAGTACAAGGTAATATATCACCTGGTCCAATTACAACATTAAAGGTTAATATTAAGGTCTGATAGGAGGCATTTTTCTTAACATTGAAAAAATGCACTGTTTTATATATACATGCATAGTAAAGTTCGGGGTCACGCTGTGTACCCCCTATGGGATCTATAATTATTTCCTTTTGTAGGGTACACTAGTACAAGGTAATATAATACCTGGTCCAATTACAACATTAAAGGTTAATATTAAGGTCTGATATGAAGCCATTTGTTAAAAATGAGAAAAGACTTAAAATTGATCCGTATTAACGCTTTTCGGAAGGCGAATTTCCTCAAAATAACGCTTCTCCCAACACTTTTTGAGATATACATACATAGAAAATTTATTTCTCCTCTTGAAAAAAGACTTAGAATTTCTGCGTATAAAAGCTCTTTAGAAGGCGAATTTCTTCGAAATAAAGCTTCTCGCAACACTATTTTAGATATACAAAAAGAGTAAAATTCGGGGTCACACCGTGTACCCCCTATGGGGTCTATAATTATTTCTTTTGGTAGGGTACACCATTACAAGGTAATATAAAGCCTGGTCCATTTAAAATATTAAGGAACAATATTAAGGTCTGATATGAAGCCTTTTGTTAACAATTAGAAAAGACTTAGAATATCTCCGTATAAAAGCTATTCAGAAGGCGAATTTCTGCGAAATAAGACTTTTCGCATCACTATTTCAGATGGACATACATTGCGGGGTCACACCGTGTACCCCCTATGGGTTCTATAATTGATTCCTTTGGTAAGGTACACTATTACAAGGTAATATATAACCTGGTCCAATTACAACATTAAAGGTCAAAATTAAGGTCTGATAGGAGGCATTTTTCTTAACATTGAAAAATGCACTGTTTTAGATATACAAACATAGTAAAGTGCGGGGTCCCACCGTGTACCCCCTATGGGGTCTATAATTATTTCCTTTGGTAGGGTACACTAGTATCCCGTAATATAATACCTGGTCCAATTACAACATTAAAGGTCAATATTAAGGTCTGATAGGAGGCATTTTTCTTAACATTGAAAAATGCACTGTTTTAGATATACATACATAGTAAAGTGCGGGGTCACACTGTGTACCCCCTATGGGGTCTATAATTTTTTCCTTTGGTAGGGTACACTAGTACCCCGTAATATAACACCTGGTCCACTTAAAATATTAAGGGTCAATAGTAAGGTCTGATAGGAGGCTTTGTTAACATTGAGAAAAGACTTAGAATTTCTGCTTATAAACGCCCTTCGGAAGGCCAATTTCTTCGAAATAAAGCTTCTCGCAACACTTTTGGAGATATACAAAAACAGTAACATTCGGGGTCACGTTGTGTACCCCCTATGGGGTCTATAATTTTTTCCTTTGGTAGGATACACTAGTACATGATAATATAACAGCTGGTCCAATTACAACATTAAAGGTTAATATTAAGGTCTGATAGGAGACATTTTTCTTTACATTGAAAAAATGCACTGTTTTATATATACATATATAGTAAAATGCGGGGTCACACTGTGTACCCCCTATGGGCTCTAAAATTATTTCGTTTGGTAGGGTACACTAGTAACAGGTAATATAACACCTGGTCCACTTAAAATATTAAGAATCAATATTAAGGTCTGATATGAAGCCTTTTGTTAACAATGAGAAAAGACTTAAAATTTCTCCGCATGAACGCTTTTCGGAAGGCGAATTTCTTAATAATAAAGCTTCTCGCAACCCTTTTTTGAGGTATACATACATAGAAAATTTATTTCTCTTGAAAAAAGACTTAGAATTTCTCCGTATAAAAGCTATTCAGAAGGCGAATTTCTGCGAAATAAGACTTTTCGCATCACTATTTCAGATGGACATACATTTCGGGGTCACACCGTGTACCCCCTATGGGGTCTATAATTGATTACTTTGGTAGGGTACACTATTACAAGGTAATATGACACCTGGTCCAATTAAAACATTAAAGGTTAATATTAAGGTCTGATATTAGGCATTTTTCTTAACATTGAAAAATGCACTGTTTTAGATATACATACATAGTAAAGTGCGGGGTCCCACCGTGTATCCCCTATGGGGTCTATAATTTTTTCCTTTGGTAGGGTACACAAGTACAAGGTAATATAACACTTGGTCCAATTACAACATTAAAGGTTAATATTAAGTTCTGATAGGAGGCATTTTTCTTAACGTTGAAAAAATGCACTGTTTTATATATACATACATAGTAAAGTTCGGGGTCACGCTGTGTACCCCCCATGGGGTCTATAATTATTTCCTTTGGTAGGGTACACTAGTACCAGGTAATATAACACCTGGTCCACTTAAAATAATAAGGGTCAATATTAAGGTCCGATAGGAGGCTTTGTTAACATTGAGAAAAGACTTAGAATTTCTGCGTATAAAAGCTTTTCGGAAGGCGAATTTCTTCGAAATAAAGCTTCTCGCAACACTTTTGGAAATATACAAAAACAGTAAAATTCGGGGTTACGCTGTGTACCTCCTATGGAGTCTATAATTATTTCCTTTGGCAGTGTACACTAGTACCCCGTAGTATAATACCTGGTCCAATTACAACATTAAAGGTTAATATTAAGGTCTGATATGAAGCCATTTGTTAACAATGAGAAAAGACTTAAAATTGATCCGTATTAACGCTTTTCGGAAGGCGAATTTCCTCAAAATAAAGCTTCTCGCAACACTTTTTGAGATATACATACATAAAAAATTTATTTCTCCTCTTGAAAAAAAACTAAGAATTTCTCCGTATAAAAGCTATTCAGAAGGCGAATTTCTGCGAAATAAGACTTTTCGCATCACTATTTCAGATGGACATACATTGCGGGGTCACACCGTGTACCCCCAATGGGTTCTATAATTGATTCCTTTGGTAAGGTACACTATTACAAGGTAATATATAACCTGGTCCAATTAAAACATTAAAGGTCTATATTAAGGTCTGATAGGAGGCATTTTTTTAACATTGAAAAATGCACTGTTTTAGATATACATACATAGTAAAGTGCGGGGTCACACTTTGTACCCCTTATGGGGTCTATAATTATTTCCTTTGGTAGGGTACACTAGTAACCCGTAATATAACACCTGGTCCACTTAAAATATTAAGGGTCAATATTAAGGTCTGATATGAAGCCATTTGTTAACAATGAGAAAAGACTTCAAATTTATCCGTATTAACGCTTTTCGGAAGGCGAATTTCCTCAAAATAACGCTTCTCCCAACACTTTTTGAGATATACATACATAGAAAATTTATTTCTCCTCTTGAAAAAAGACTTAGAATTTCTGCGTATAAAAGCTCTTTAGAAGGCGAATTTCTTCGAAATTAAGCTTCTCGCAACACTATTTTAGATATACAAAAACAGTAAAATTTGGGGTCACGCTGTGTACCTCCTATGGGGTCTATAATTTTTTCCTTCGGTAGGGTACACTAGTACAAGGTAATATATCACCTGGTCCAATTACAACATTAAAGGTTAATATTAAGGTCTGATAGGAGGCATTTTTCTTAACATTGAAAAAATGCACTGTTTTATATATACATGCATAGTAAAGTTCGGGGTCACGCTGTGTACCCCCTATGGGATCTATAATTATTTCCTTTTGTAGGGTACACTAGTACAAGGTAATATAATACCTGGTCCAATTACAACATTAAAGGTTAATATTAAGGTCTGATATGAAGCCATTTGTTAAAAATGAGAAAAGACTTAAAATTGATCCGTATTAACGCTTTTCGGAAGGCGAATTTCCTCAAAATAACGCTTCTCCCAACACTTTTTGAGATATACATACATAGAAAATTTATTTCTCCTCTTGAAAAAAGACTTAGAATTTCTGCGTATAAAAGCTCTTTAGAAGGCGAATTTCTTCGAAATAAAGCTTCTCGCAACACTATTTTAGATATACAAAAAGAGTAAAATTCGGGGTCACACCGTGTACCCCCTATGGGGTCTATAATTATTTCTTTTGGTAGGGTACACCATTACAAGGTAATATAAAGCCTGGTCCAATTAAAATATTAAGGAACAATATTAAGGTCTGATATGAAGCCTTTTGTTAACAATTAGAAAAGACTTAAAATTTCTCCGCATGAACGCTTTTCGGAAGGCGAATTTCTTAGAAATAAAGCTTCTCGCAACACTTTTTGAGGTATACATACATAGAAAATTTATTTCTCTTGAAAAAAGACTAAGAATATCTCCGTATAAAAGCTATTCAGAAGGCGAATTTCTGCGAAATAAGACTTTTCGCATCACTATTTCAGATGGACATACATTGCGGGGTCACACCGTGTACCCCCTATGGGTTCTATAATTGATTCCTTTGGTAAGGTACACTATTACAAGGTAATATATAACCTGGTCCAATTACAACATTAAAGGTCAAAATTAAGGTCTGATAGGAGGCATTTTTCTTAACATTGAAAAATGCACTGTTTTAGATATACATACATAGTAAAGTGCGGGGTCCCACCGTGTACCCCCTATGGGGTCTATAATTATTTCCTTTGGTAGGGTACACTAGTATCCCGTAATATAATACCTGGTCCAATTACAACATTAAAGGTCAATATTAAGGTCTGATAGGAGGCTTTTTTCTTAACATTGAAAAATGCACTGTTTTAGATATACATACATAGTAAAGTGCGGGGTCACACTGTGTACCCCCTATGGGGTCTATAATTTTTCCTTTGGTAGGGTACACTAGTACCCCGTAATATAACACCTGGTCCACTTAAAATATTAAGGGTCAATAGTAAGGTCTGATAGGAGGCTTTGTTAACATTGAGAAAAGACTTAGAATTTCTGCTTATAAACGCCCTTCGGAAGGCCAATTTCTTCGAAATAAAGCTTCTCGCAACACTTTTGGAGATATACAAAAACAGTAACATTCGGGGTCACGTTGTGTACCCCCTATGGGGTCTATAATTTTTTCCTTTGGTAGGATACACTAGTACATGGTAATATAACAATTGGTCCAATTACAACATTAAAGGTTAATATTAAGGTCTGATAGGAGGCATTTTTCTTTACATTGAAAAAATGCACTGTTTTATATATACATATATAGTAAAATGCGGGGTCACACTGTGTACCCCCTATGGGCTCTAAAATTATTTCGTTTGGTAGGGTACACTAGTAACAGGTAATATAACACCTGGTCCACTTAAAATATTAAGAATCAATATTAAGGTCTGATATGAAGCTTTTTGTTAACAATGAGAAAAGACTTAAAATTTCTCCGCATGAACGCTTTTCGGAAGGCGAATTTCTTAATAATAAAGCTTCTCGCAACCCTTTTTTGAGGTATACATACATAGAAAATTTATTTCTCTTGAAAAAAGACTTAGAATTTCTCCGTATAAAAGCTATTCAGAAGGCGAATTTCTGCGAAATAAGACTTTTCGCATCACTATTTCAGATGGACATACATTTCGGGGTCACACCGTGTACCCCCTATGGGGTCTATAATTGATTACCTTGGTAGGGTACACTATTACAAGGTAATATGACACCTGGTCCAATTAAAACATTAAAGGTTAATATTAAGGTCTGATATTAGGCATTTTTCTTAACATTGAAAAATGCACTGTTTTAGATATACATACATAGTAAAGTGCGGGGTCCCACCGTGTACCACCTATGGGTTCTATAATTGATTCCTTTGGTAAGGTACACTATTACAAGGTAATATATAACCTGGTCCAATTAAAACATTAAAGGTCTATATTAAGGTCTGATAGGAGGCATTTTTTTAACATTGAAAAATGCACTGTTTTAGATATACATACATAGTAAAGTGCGGGGTCACACTTTGTACCCCTTATGGGGTCTATAATTATTTCCTTTGGTAGGGTACACTAGTAACCCGTAATATAACACCTGGTCCACTTAAAATATTAAGGGTCAATATTAAGGTCTGATATGAAGCCATTTGTTAACAATGAGAAAAGACTTCAAATTTATCCGTATGAACGCTTTTCGGAAGGCGAATTTCCTCAAAATAAAGCTTCTCCCAACATTTTCTGAGATATACATACATAGAAAATTTATTTCTCCTCTTGAAAAAAGACTTAGAATTTCTGCGTATAAAAGCTCTTTAGAAGGCGAATTTCTTCGAAATTAAGCTTCTCGCAACACTATTTTAGATATACAAAAACAGTAAAATTTGGGGTCACGCTGTGAACCTCCTATGGGGTCTATAATTTTTTCCTTCGGTAGGGTACACTAGTACAAGGTAATATATCACCTGGTCCAATTACAACATTAAAGGTTAATATTAAGGTCTGATAGGAGGCATTTTTCTTAACATTGAAAAAATGCACTGTTTTATATATACATGCATAGTAAAGTTCGGGGTCACGCTGTGTACCCCCTATGGGATCTATAATTATTTCCTTTTGTAGGGTACACTAGTACAATGTAATATAATACCTGGTCCAATTACAACATTAAAGGTTAATATTAAGGTCTGATATGAAGCCATTTGTTAAAAATGAGAAAAGACTTAAAATTGATCCGTATTAACGCTTTTCGGAAGGCGAATTTCCTCAAAATAACGCTTCTCCCAACACTTTTTGAGATATACATACATAGAAAATTTATTTCTCCTCTTGAAAAAAGACTTAGAATTTCTGCGTATAAAAGCTCTTTAGAAGGCGAATTTCTTCGAAATAAAGCTTCTCGCAACACTATTTTAGATATACAAAAAGAGTAAAATTCGGGGTCACACCGTGTACCCCCTATGGGGTCTATAATTTTTTCCTTCGGTAGGGTACACTAGTACAAGGTAATATATCACCTGGTCCAATTACAACATTAAAGTTTAATATTAAGGTCTGATAGGAGGCATTTTTCTTAACATTGAAAAAATGCACTGTTTTATATATACATGCATAGTAAAGTTCGGGGTCACGCTGTGTACCCCCTATGGGATCTATAATTATTTCCTTTTGTAGGGTACACTAGTACAAGGTAATATATTACCTGGTCCAATTACAACATTAAAGGTTAATATTAAGGTCTGATATGAAGCCATTTGTTAAAAATGAGAAAAGACTTAAAATTGATCCGTATTAACGCTTTTCGGAAGGCGAATTTCCTCAAAATAACGCTTCTCCCAACACTTTTTGAGATATACATACATAGAAAATTTATTTCTCCTCTTGAAAAAAGACTTAGAATTTCTGCGTATAAAAGCTCTTTAGAAGGCGAATTTCTTCGAAATAAAGCTTCTCGCGACACTATTTTAGATATACAAAAAGAGTAAAATTTGGGGTCACACCGTGTACCCCCTATGGGGTCTATAATTATTTCTTTTGGTAGGGTACACCATTACAAGGTAATATAAAGCCTGGTCCAATTAAAATATTAAGGAACAATATTAAGGTCTGATATGAAGCCTTTTGTTAACAATTAGAAAAGACTTAAAATTTCTCCGCATGAACGCTTTTCGGAAGGCGAATTTCTTAGAAATAAAGCTTCTCGCAACACTTTTTGAGGTATACATACATAGAAAATTTATTTCTCTTGAAAAAAGACTAAGAATATCTCCGTATAAAAGCTATTCAGAAGGCGAATTTCTGCGAAATAAGACTTTTCGCATCACTATTTCAGATGGACATACATTGCGGGGTCACACCGTGTACCCCCTATGGGTTCTATAATTGATTCCTTTGGTAAGGTACACTATTACAAGGTAATATATAACCTGGTCCAATTACAACATTAAAGGTCAAAATTAAGGTCTGATAGGAGGCATTTTTCTTAACATTGAAAAATGCACTGTTTTAGATATACATACATAGTAAAGTGCGGGGTCCCACCGTGTACCCCCTATGGGGTCTATAATTATTTCCTTTGGTAGGGTACACTAGTATCCCGTAATATAATACCTGGTCCAATTACAACATTAAAGGTCAATATTAAGGTCTGATAGGAGGCATTTTTCTTAACATTGAAAAATGCACTGTTTTAGATATACATACATAGTAAAGTGCGGGGTCACACTGTGTACCCCCTATGGGGTCTATAATTTTTCCTTTGGTAGGGTACACTAGTACCCCGTAATATAACACCTGGTCCACTTAAAATATTAAGGGTCAATAGTAAGGTCTGATAGGAGGCTTTGTTAACATTGAGAAAAGACTTAGAATTTCTGCTTATAAACGCCCTTCGGAAGGCCAATTTCTTCGAAATAAAGCTTCTCGCAACACTTTTGGAGATATACAAAAACAGTAACATTCGGGGTCACGTTGTGTACCCCCTATGGGGTCTATAATTTTTTCCTTTGGTAGGATACACTAGTACATGGTAATATAACAGCTGGTCCAATTACAACATTAAAGGTTAATATTAAGGTCTGATAGGAGGCATTTTTCTTTACATTGAAAAAATGCACTGTTTTATATATACATATATAGTAAAATGCGGCGTCACACTGTGTACCCCCTATGGGCTCTAAAATTATTTCGTTTGGTAGGGTACACTAGTAACAGGTAATATAACACCTGGTCCACTTAAAATATTAAGAATCAATATTAAGGTCTGATATGAAGCCTTTTGTTAACAATGAGAAAAGACTTAAAATTTCTCCGCATGAACGCTTTTCGGAAGGCGAATTTCTTAATAATAAAGCTTCTCGCAACCCTTTTTTGAGGTATACATACATAGAAAATTTATTTCTCTTGAAAAAAGACTTAGAATTTCTCCGTATAAAAGCTATTCAGAAGGCGAATTTCTGCGAAATAAGACTTTTCGCATCACTATTTCAGATGGACATACATTTCGGGGTCACACCGTGTACCCCCTATGGGGTCTATAATTGATTACCTTGGTAGGGTACACTATTACAAGGTAATATGACACCTGGTCCAATTAAAACATTAAAGGTTAATATTAAGGTCTGATATTAGGCATTTTTCTTAACATTGAAAAATGCACTGTTTTAGATATACATACATAGTAAAGTGCGGGGTCCCACCGTGTACCCCCTATGGGGTCTATAATTTTTTCCTTTGGTAGGGTACACAAGTACAAGGTAATATAACACTTGGTCCAATTACAACATTAAAGGTTAATATTAAGTTCTGATAGGAGGCATTTTTCTTAACATTGAAAAAATGCACTGTTTTATATATACATACATAGTAAAGTTCGGGGTCACGCTGTGTACCCCCCATGGGGTCTATAATTATTTCCTTTGGTAGGGTACACTAGTACCAGGTAATATAACACCTGGTCCACTTAAAATATTAAGGGTCAATATTAAGGTCCGATAGGAGGCTTTGTTAACATTGAGAAAAGACTTAGAATTTCTGCGTATAAAAGCTTTTCGGAAGGCGAATTTCTTCGAAATAAAGCTTCTCGCAACACTTTTGGAAATATACAAAAACAGTAAAATTCGGGGTTACGCTGTGTACCTCCAATGGAGTCTATAATTATTTCCTTTGGCAGTGTACACTAGTACCCCGTAGTATAATAATACCTGGTCCAATTACAACATTAAAGGTTAATATTAAGGTCTGATATAAAGCCATTTGTTAACAATGAGAAAAGACTTAAAATTGATCCGTATTAACGCTTTTCGGAAGGCGAATTTCCTCAAAATAAAGCTTCTCGCAACACTTTTTGAGATATACATACATAAAAAATTTATTTCTCCTCTTGAAAAAAGACTTAGAATTTCTACCTATAAATGCTCTTCAGAAGGCGAATTTCTTGGAAATAGAGCTTTTCGCAACACTATTTTAGATATACAAAAAGAGTAAAATTCGGGGTCACACCGTGTACCCCCTATGGGGTCTATAATTATTTCTTTTGGTAGGGTACACCATTACAAGGTAATATAAAGCCTGGTCCAATTAAAATATTAAGGAACAATATTAAGGTCTGATATGAAGCCTTTTGTTAACAATTAGAAAAGACTTAAAATTTCTCCGCATGAACGCTTTTCGGAAGGCGAATTTCTTAGAAATAAAGCTTCTCGCAACACTTTTTGAGGTATACATACATAGAAAATTTATTTCTCTTTAAAAAAGACTAAGAATTTCTCCGTATAAAAGCTATTCAGAAGGCGAATTTCTGCGAAATAAGACTTTTCGCATCACTATTTCAGATGGACATACATTGCGGGGTCACACCGTGTACCCCCTATGGGTTCTATAATTGATTCCTTTGGTAAGGTACACTATTACAAAGTAATATATAACCTGGTCCAATTACAACATTAAAGGTCAAAATTAAGGTCTGATAGGAGGCATTTTTCTTAACATTGAAAAATGCACTGTTTTAGATATACATACATAGTAAAGTGCGGGGTCCCACCGTGTACCCCCTATGGGGTCTATAATTATTTCCTTTGGTAGGGTACACTAGTATCCCGTAATATAATACCTGGTCCAATTACAACATTAAAGGTCAATATTAAGGTCTGATAGGAGGCATTTTTCTTAACATAGAAAAATGCACTGTTTTAGATATACATACATAGTAAAGTGCGGGGTCACACTGTGTACCCCCTATGGGGTCTATAATTTTTTCCTTTGGTAGGGTACACTAGTACCCCGTAATATAACACCTGGTCCACTTAAAATATTAAGGGTCAATAGTAAGGTCTGATAGGAGGCTTTGTTAACATTGAGAAAAGACTTAGAAATTCTGCTTATAAACGCCCTTCGGAAGGCCAATTTCTTCGAAATAAAGCTTCTCGCAACACTTTTGGAGATATACAAAAACAGTAACATTCGGGGTCACGTTGTGTACCCCCTATGGGGTCTATAATTTTTTCCTTTGGTAGGATACACTAGTACATGGTAATATAACACCTGGTCCAATTACAACATTAAAGGTTAATATTAAGGTCTGATAGGAGGCATTTTTCTTTACATTGAAAAAATGCACTGTTTTATATATACATATATAGTAAAATGCGGGGTCACACTGTGTACCCCCTATGGGCTCTAAAATTATTTCGTTTGGTAGGGTACACTAGTAACAGGTAATATAACACCTGGTCCACTTAAAATATTAAGAATCAATAATAAGGTCTGATATGAAGCCTTTTGTTAACAATGAGAAAAGACTTAAAATTTCTCCGCATGAACGCTTTTCGGAAGGCGAATTTCTTCGAAATAAAGCTTCTCGCAACACTTTTGGAAATATACAAAAACAGTAAAATTCGGGGTTACGCTGTGTACCTCCTATGGAGTCTATAATTATTTCCTTTGGCAGTGTACACTAGTACCCCGTAGTATAATACCTGGTCCAATTACAACATTAAAGGTTAATATTAAGGTCTGATATGAAGCCATTTGTTACCAATGAGAAAAGACTTAAAATTGATCCGTATTAACGCTTTTTGGAAGGCGAATTTCCTCAAAATAAAGCTTCTCGCAACACTTTTTGAGATATACATACATAAAAAATTTATTTCTCCTCTTGAAAAAAGACTTAGAATTTCTACCTATAAATGCTCTTCAGAAGGCGAATTTCTTGGAAATAGAGCTTTTCGCAACACTATTTTAGATATACAAAAAGAGTAAAATTCGGGGTCACACCGTGTACCCCCTATGGGGTCTATAATTATTTCTTTTGGTAGGGTGCACCATTACAAGGTAATATAAAGCCTGGTCCAATTAAAATATTAAGGAACAATATTAAGGTCTGATATGAAGCCTTTTGTTAACAATTAGAAAAGACTTAAAATTTCTCCGCATGAACGCTTTTCGGAAGGCGAATTTCTTAGAAATAAAGCTTCTCGCAACACTTTTTGAGGTATACATACATAGAAAATTTATTTCTCTTTAAAAAAGACTAAGAATTTCTCCGTATAAAAGCTATTCAGAAGGCGAATTTCTGCGAAATAAGACTTTTCGCATCACTATTTCAGATGGACATACATTGCGGGGTCACACCGTGTACCCCCTATGGGTTCTATAATTGATTCCTTTGGTAAGGTACACTATTACAAGGTAATATATAACCTGGTCCAATTACAACATTAAAGGTCAAAATTAAGGTCTGATAGGAGGCATTTTTCTTAACATTGAAAAATGCACTGTTTTAGATATACATACATAGTAAAGTGCGGGGTCCCACCGTGTACCCCCTATGGGGTCTATAATTATTTCCTTTGGTAGGGTACACTAGTATCCCGTAATATAATACCTGGTCCAATTACAACATTAAAGGTCAATATTAAGGTCTGATAGGAGGCATTTTTCTTAACATTGAAAAATGCACTGTTTTAGATATACATACATAGTAAAGTGCGGGGTCACACTGTGTACCCCCTATGGGGTCTATAATTTTTTCCTTTGGTAGGGTACACTAGTACCCCGTAATATAACACCTGGTCCACTTAAAATATTAAGGGTCAATAGTAAGGTCTGATAGGAGGCTTTGTTAACATTGAGAAAAGACTTAGAAATTCTGCTTATAAACGCCCTTCGGAAGGCCAATTTCTTCGAAATAAAGCTTCTCGCAACACTTTTGGAGATATACAAAAACAGTAACATTCGGGGTCACGTTGTGTACCCCCTATGGGGTCTATAATTTTTTCCTTTGGTAGGATACACTAGTACATGGTAATATAACACCTGGTCCAATTACAACATTAAAGGTTAATATTAAGGTCTGATAGGAGGCATTTTTCTTTACATTGAAAAAATGCACTGTTTTATATATACATATATAGTAAAATGCGGGGTCACACTGTGTACCCCCTATGGGCTCTAAAATTATTTCGTTTGGTAGGGTACACTAGTAACAGGTAATATAACACCTGGTCCACTTAAAATATTAAGAATCAATAATAAGGTCTGATATGAAGCCTTTTGTTAACAATGAGAAAAGACTTAAAATTTCTCCGCATGAACGCTTTTCGGAAGGCGAATTTCTTCGAAATAAAGCTTCTCGCAACACTTTTGGAAATATACAAAAACAGTAAAATTCGGGGTTACGCTGGATCCTCCTATGGAGTCTATAATTATTTCCTTTGGCAGTGTACACTAGTACCCCGTAGTATAATACCTGGTCCAATTACAACATTAAAGGTTAATATTAAGGTCTGATATGAAGCCATTTGTTACCAATGAGAAAAGACTTAAAATTGATCCGTATTAACGCTTTTTGGAAGGCGAATTTCCTCAAAATAAAGCTTCTCGCAACACTTTTTGAGATATACATACATAAAAAATTTATTTCTCCTCTTGAAAAAAGACTTAGAATTTCTACCTATAAATGCTCTTCAGAAGGCGAATTTCTTGGAAATAGAGCTTTTCGCAACACTATTTTAGATATACAAAAAGAGTAAAATTCGGGGTCACACCGTGTACCCCCTATGGGGTCTATAATTATTTCTTTTGGTAGGGTCACCATTACAAGGTAATATAAAGCCTGGTCCAATTAAAATATTAAGGAACAATATTAAGGTCTGATATGAAGCCTTTTGTTAACAATTAGAAAAGACTTAAAATTTCTCCGCATGAACGCTTTTCGGAAGGCGAATTTCTTAGAAATAAAGCTTCTCGCAACACTTTTTGAGGTATACATACATAGAAAATTTATTTCTCTTTAAAAAAGACTAAGAATTTCTCCGTATAAAAGCTATTCAGAAGGCGAATTTCTGCGAAATAAGACTTTTCGCATCACTATTTCAGATGGACATACATTGCGGGGTCACACCGTGTACCCCCTATGGGTTCTATAATTGATTCCTTTGGTAAGGTACACTATTACAAGGTAATATATAACCTGGTCCAATTACAACATTAAAGGTCAAAATTAAGGTCTGATAGGAGGCATTTTTCTTAACATTGAAAAATGCACTGTTTTAGATATACATACATAGTAAAGTGCGGGGTCCCACCGTGTACCCCCTATGGGGTCTATAATTATTTCCTTTGGTAGGGTACACTAGTATCCCGTAATATAATACCTGGTCCAATTACAACATTAAAGGTCAATATTAAGGTCTGATAGGAGGCATTTTTCTTAACATTGAAAAATGCACTGTTTTAGATATACATACATAGTAAAGTGCGGGGTCACACTGTGTACCCCCTATGGGGTCTATAATTTTTTCCTTTGGTAGGGTACACTAGTACCCCGTAATATAACACCTGGTCCACTTAAAATATTAAGGGTCAATAGTAAGGTCTGATAGGAGGCTTTGTTAACATTGAGAAAAGACTTAGAAATTCTGCTTATAAACGCCCTTCGGAAGGCCAATTTCTTCGAAATAAAGCTTCTCGCAACACTTTTGGAGATATACAAAAACAGTAACATTCGGGGTCACGTTGTGTACCCCCTATGGGGTCTATAATTTTTTCCTTTGGTAGGATACACTAGTACATGGTAATATAACACCTGGTCCAATTACAACATTAAAGGTTAATATTAAGGTCTGATAGGAGGCATTTTTCTTTACATTGAAAAAATGCACTGTTTTATATATACATATATAGTAAAATGCGGGGTCACACTGTGTACCCCCTATGGGGTCTATAATTATTTCCTTTGGTAGGGTACACTAGTAACCCGTAATATAACACCTGGTCTACTTAAAATATTAAGGGTCAATATTAAGGTCTGATATGAAGCCATTTGTTAACAATGAGAAAAGACTTCAAATTTCTCCGTATGAACGCTTTTCGGAAGGCGAATTTCCTCAAAATAAAGCTTCTCCCAACATTTTCTGAGATATACATACATAGAAAATTTATTTCTCCTCTTGAAAAAAGACTTAGAATTTCTGCGTATAAAAGCTCTTTAGAAGGCGAATTTCTTCGAAATTAAGCTTCTCGCAACACTATTTTAGATATACAAAAACAGTAAAATTTGGGGTCACGCTGTGTACCTCCTATGGGGTCTATAATTTTTTCCTTCGGTAGGGTACACTAGTACAAGGTAATATATCACCTGGTCCAATTACAACATTAAAGGTTAATATTAAGGTCTGATAGGAGGCATTTTTCTTAACATTGAAAAAATGCACTGTTTTATATATACATGCATAGTAAAGTTCAGGGTCACGCTGTGTACCCCCTATGGGATCTATAATTATTTCCTTTTGTAGGGTACACTAGTACAAGGTAATATAATACCTGGTCCAATTACAACATTAAAGGTTAATATTAAGGTCTGATATGAAGCCATTTGTTAAAAATGAGAAAAGACTTAAAATTGATCCGTATTAACGCTTTTCGGAAGGCGAATTTCCTCAAAATAACGCTTCTCCCAACACTTTTTGAGATATACATACATAGAAAATTTATTTCTCCTCTTGAAAAAAGACTTAGAATTTCTGCGTATAAAAGCTCTTTAGAAGGCGAATTTCTTCGAAATAAAGCTTCTCGCAACACTATTTTAGATATACAAAAAGAGTAAAATTCGGGGTCACACCGTGTACCCCCTATGGGGTCTATAATTATTTCTTTTGGTAGGGTACACCATTACAAGGTAATATAAAGCCTGGTCCAATTAAAATATTAAGGAACAATATTAAGGTCTGATATGAAGCCTTTTGTTAACAATTAGAAAAGACTTAAAATTTCTCCGCATGAACGCTTTTCGGAAGGCGAATTTCTTAGAAATAAAGCTTCTCGCAACACTTTTTGAGGTATACATACATAGAAAATTTATTTCTCTTTAAAAAAGACTAAGAATTTCTCCGTATAAAAGCTATTCAGAAGGCGAATTTCTGCGAAATAAGACTTTTCGCATCACTATTTCAGATGGACATACATTGCGGGGTCACACCGTGTACCCCCTATGGGTTCTATAATTGATTCCTTTGGTAAGGTACACTATTACAAGGTAATATATAACCTGGTCCAATTACAACATTAAAGGTCAAAATTAAGGTCTGATAGGAGGCATTTTTCTTAACATTGAAAAATGCACTGTTTTAGATATACAAACATAGTAAAGTGCGGGGTCCCACCGTGTACCCCCTATGGGGTCTATAATTATTTCCTTTGGTAGGGTACACTAGTATCCCGTAATATAATACCTGGTCCAATTACAACATTAAAGGTCAATATTAAGGTCTGATAGGAGGCATTTTTCTTAACATTGAAAAATGCACTGTTTTAGATATACATACATAGTAAAGTGCGGGGTCACACTGTGTACCCCCTATGGGGTCTATAATTTTTTCCTTTGGTAGGGTACACTAGTACCCCGTAATATAACACCTGGTCCACTTAAAATATTAAGGGTCAATAGTAAGGTCTGATAGGAGGCTTTGTTAACATTGAGAAAAGACTTAGAATTTCTGCTTATAAACGCCCTTCGGAAGGCCAATTTCTTCGAAATAAAGCTTCTCGCAACACTTTTGGAGATATACAAAAACAGTAACATTCGGAGTCACGTTGTGTACCCCCTATGGGGTCTATAATTTTTTCCTTTGGTAGGATACACTAGTACATGGTAATATAACAGCTGGTCCAATTACAACATTAAAGGTTAATATTAAGGTCTGATAGGAGACATTTTTCTTTACATTGAAAAAATGCACTGTTTTATATATACATATATAGTAAAATGCGGGGTCACACTGTGTACCCCCTATGGTCTCTAAAATTATTTCGTTTGGTAGGGTACACTAGTAACAGGTAATATAACACCTGGTCCACTTAAAATATTAAGAATCAATATTAAGGTCTGATATGAAGCCTTTTGTTAACAATGAGAAAAGACTTAAAATTTCTCCGCATGAACGCTTTTCGGAAGGCGAATTTCTTAATAATAAAGCTTCTCGCAACCCTTTTTTGAGGTATACATACATAGAAAATTTATTTCTCTTGAAAAAAGACTTAGAATTTCTCCGTATAAAAGCTATTCAGAAGGCGAATTTCTGCGAAATAAGACTTTTCGCATCACTATTTCAGATGGACATACATTTCGGGGTCACACCGTGTACCCCCTATGGGGTCTATAATTGATTACTTTGGTAGGGTACACTATTACAAGGTAATATGACACCTGGTCCAATTAAAACATTAAAGGTTAATATTAAGGTCTGATATTAGGCATTTTTCTTAACATTGAAAAATGCACTGTTTTAGATATACATACATAGTAAAGTGCGGGGTCCCACCGTGTATCCCCTATGGGGTCTATAATTTTTTCCTTTGGTAGGGTACACAAGTACAAGGTAATATAACACTTGGTCCAATTACAACATTAAAGGTTAATATTAAGTTCTGATAGGAGGCATTTTTCTTAACATTGAAAAAATGCACTGTTTTATATATACATACATAGTAAAGTTCGGGGTCACGCTGTGTACCCCCCATGGGGTCTATAATTATTTCCTTTGGTAGGGTACACTAGTACCAGGTAATATAACACCTGGTCCACTTAAAATATTAAGGGTCAATATTAAGGTCCGATAGGAGGCTTTGTTAACATTGAGAAAAGACTTAGAATTTCTGCGTATAAAAGCTTTTCGGAAGGCGAATTTCTTCGAAATAAAGCTTCTCGCAACACTTTTGGAAATATACAAAAACAGTAAAATTCGGGGTTACGCTGTGTACCTCCTATGGAGTCTATAATTATTTCCTTTGGCAGTGTACACTAGTACCCCGTAGTATAATACCTGGTCCAATTACAACATTAAAGGTTAATATTAAGGTCTGATATGAAGCCATTTGTTAACAATGAGAAAAGACTTAAAATTGATCCGTATTAACGCTTTTCGGAAGGCGAATTTCCTCAAAATAAAGCTTCTCGCAACACTTTTTGAGATATACATACATAAAAAATTTATTTCTCCTCTTGAAAAAAGACTAAGAATTTCTCCGTATAAAAGCTATTCAGAAGGCGAATTTCTGCGAAATAAGACTTTTCGCATCACTATTTCAGATGGACATACATTGCGGGGTCACACCGTGTACCCCCAATGGGTTCTATAATTGATTCCTTTGGTAAGGTACACTATTACAAGGTAATATATAACCTGGTCCAATTAAAACATTAAAGGTCTATATTAAGGTCTGATAGGAGGCATTTTTTTAACATTGAAAAATGCACTGTTTTAGATATACATACATAGTAAAGTGCGGGGTCACACTTTGTACCCCTTATGGGGTCTATAATTATTTCCTTTGGTAGGGTACACTAGTAACCCGTAATATAACACCTGGTCCACTTAAAATATTAAGGGTCAATATTAAGGTCTGATATGAAGCCATTTGTTAACAATGAGAAAAGACTTCAAATTTATCCGTATGAACGCTTTTCGGAAGGCGAATTTCCTCAAAATAAAGCTTCTCCCAACATTTTCTGAGATATACATACATAGAAAATTTATTTCTCCTCTTGAAAAAAGACTTAGAATTTCTGCGTATAAAAGCTCTTTAGAAGGCGAATTTCTTCGAAATTAAGCTTCTCGCAACACTATTTTAGATATACAAAAACAGTAAAATTTGGGGTCACGCTGTGTACCTCCTATGGGGTCTATAATTTTTTCCTTCGGTAGGGTACACTAGTACAAGGTAATATATCACCTGGTCCAATTACAACATTAAAGGTTAATATTAAGGTCTGATAGGAGGCATTTTTCTTAACATTGAAAAAATGCACTGTTTTACATGCATAGTAAAGTTCGGGGTCACGCTGTGTACCCCCTATGGGATCTATAATTATTTCCTTTTGTAGGGTACACTAGTACAAGGTAATATAATACCTGGTCCAATTACAACATTAAAGGTTAATATTAAGGTCTGATATGAAGCCATTTGTTAAAAATGAGAAAAGACTTAAAATTGATCCGTATTAACGCTTTTCGGAAGGCGAATTTCCTCAAAATAACGCTTCTCCCAACACTTTTTGAGATATACATACATAGAAAATTTATTTCTCCTCTTGAAAAAAGACTTAGAATTTCTGCGTATAAAAGCTCTTTAGAAGGCGAATTTCTTCGAAATAAAGCTTCTCGCAACACTATTTTAGATATACAAAAAGAGTAAAATTCGGGGTCACACCGTGTACCCCCTATGGGGTCTATAATTATTTCTTTTGGTAGGGTACACCATTACAAGGTAATATAAAGCCTGGTCCAATTAAAATATTAAGGAACAATATTAAGGTCTGATATGAAGCCTTTTGTTAACAATTAGAAAAGACTTAAAATTTCTCCGCATGAACGCTTTTCGGAAGGCGAATTTCTTAGAAATAAAGCTTCTCGCAACACTTTTTGAGGTATACATACATAGAAAATTTATTTCTCTTGAAAAAAGACTAAGAATATCTCCGTATAAAAGCTATTCAGAAGGCGAATTTCTGCGAAATAAGACTTTTCGCGTCACTATTTCAGATGGACATACATTGCGGGGTCACACCGTGTACCCCCTATGGGTTCTATAATTGATTCCTTTGGTAAGGTACACTATTACAAGGTAATATATAACCTGGTCCAATTACAACATTAAAGGTCAAAATTAAGGTCTGATAGGAGGCATTTTTCTTAACATTGAAAAATGCACTGTTTTAGATATACATACATAGTAAAGTGCGGGGTCCCACCGTGTACCCCCTATGGGGTCTATAATTATTTCCTTTGGTAGGGTACACTAGTATCCCGTAATATAATACCTGGTCCAATTACAACATTAAAGGTCAATATTAAGGTCTGATAGGAGGCTTTTTTCTTAACATTGAAAAATGCACTGTTTTAGATATACATACATAGTAAAGTGCGGGGTCACACTGTGTACCCCCTATGGGGTCTATAATTTTTCCTTTGGTAGGGTACACTAGTACCCCGTAATATAACACCTGGTCCACTTAAAATATTAAGGGTCAATAGTAAGGTCTGATAGGAGGCTTTGTTAACATTGAGAAAAGACTTAGAATTTCTGCTTATAAACGCCCTTCGGAAGGCCAATTTCTTCGAAATAAAGCTTCTCGCAACACTTTTGGAGATATACAAAAACAGTAACATTCGGGGTCACGTTGTGTACCCCCTATGGGGTCTATAATTTTTTCCTTTGGTAGGATACACTAGTACATGGTAATATAACACTTGGTCCAATTACAACATTAAAGGTTAATATTAAGGTCTGATAGGAGGCATTTTTCTTTACATTGAAAAAATGCACTGTTTTATATATACATATATAGTAAAATGCGGGGTCACACTGTGTACCCCCTATGGGCTCTAAAATTATTTCGTTTGGTAGGGTACACTAGTAACAGGTAATATAACACCTGGTCCACTTAAAATATTAAGAATCAATATTAAGGTCTGATATGAAGCCTTTTGTTAACAATGAGAAAAGACTTAAAATTTCTCCGCATGAACGCTTTTCGGAAGGCGAATTTCTTAATAATAAAGCTTCTCGCAACCCTTTTTTGAGGTATACATACATAGAAAATTTATTTCTCTTGAAAAAAGACTTAGAATTTCTCCGTATAAAAGCTATTCAGAAGGCGAATTTCTGCGAAATAAGACTTTTCGCATCACTATTTCAGATGGACATACATTTCGGGGTCACACCGTGTACCCCCTATGGGGTCTATAATTGATTACCTTGGTAGGGTACACTATTACAAGGTAATATGACACCTGGTCCAATTAAAACATTAAAGGTTAATATTAAGGTCTGATATTAGGCATTTTTCTTAACATTGAAAAATGCACTGTTTTAGATATACATACATAGTAAAGTGCGGGGTCCCACCGTGTACCCCCTATGGGTTCTATAATTGATTCCTTTGGTAAGGTACACTATTACAAGGTAATATATAACCTGGTCCAATTAAAACATTAAAGGTCTATATTAAGGTCTGATAGGAGGCTTTTTTTTAACATTGAAAAATGCACTGTTTTAGATATACATACATAGTAAAGTGCGGGGTCACACTTTGTACCCCTTATGGGGTCTATAATTATTTCCTTTGGTAGGGTACACTAGTAACCCGTAATATAACACCTGGTCCACTTAAAATATTAAGGGTCAATATTAAGGTCTGATATGAAGCCATTTGTTAACAATGAGAAAAGACTTCAAATTTATCCGTATGAACGCTTTTCGGAAGGCGAATTTCCTCAAAATAAAGCTTCTCCCAACATTTTCTGAGATATACATACATAGAAAATTTATTTCTCCTCTTGAAAAAAGACTTAGAATTTCTGCGTATAAAAGCTCTTTAGAAGGCGAATTTCTTCGAAATTAAGCTTCTCGCAACACTATTTTAGATATACAAAAACAGTAAAATTTGGGGTCACGCTGTGTACCTCCTATGGGGTCTATAATTTTTTCCTTCGGTAGGGTACACTAGTACAAGGTAATATATCACCTGGTCCAATTACAACATTAAAGGTTAATATTAAGGTCTGATAGGAGGCATTTTTCTTAACATTGAAAAAATGCACTGTTTTATATATACATGCATAGTAAAGTTCGGGGTCACGCTGTGTACCCCCTATGGGATCTATAATTATTTCCTTTTGTAGGGTACACTAGTACAAGGTAATATAATACCTGGTCCAATTACAACATTAAAGGTTAATATTAAGGTCTGATATGAAGCCATTTGTTAAAAATGAGAAAAGACTTAAAATTGATCCGTATTAACGCTTTTCGGAAGGCGAATTTCCTCAAAATAACGCTTCTCCCAACACTTTTTGAGATATACATACATAGAAAATTTATTTCTCCTCTTGAAAAAAGACTTAGAATTTCTGCGTATAAAAGCTCTTTAGAAGGCGAATTTCTTCGAAATAAAGCTTCTCGCAACACTATTTTAGATATACAAAAAGAGTAAAATTCGGGGTCACACCGTGTACCCCCTATGGGGTCTATAATTTTTTCCTTCGGTAGGGTACACTAGTACAAGGTAATATATCACCTGGTCCAATTACAACATTAAAGTTTAATATTAAGGTCTGATAGGAGGCATTTTTCTTAACATTGAAAAAATGCACTGTTTTATATATACATGCATAGTAAAGTTCGGGGTCACGCTGTGTACCCCCTATGGGATCTATAATTATTTCCTTTTGTAGGGTACACTAGTACAAGGTAATATATTACCTGGTCCAATTACAACATTAAAGGTTAATATTAAGGTCTGATATAAAGCCATTTGTTAACAATGAGAAAAGACTTAAAATTGATCCGTATTAACGCTTTTCGGAAGGCGAATTTCCTCAAAATAAAGCTTCTCGCAACACTTTTTGAGATATACATACATAAAAAATTTATTTCTCCTCTTGAAAAAAGACTTAGAATTTCTACCTATAAATGCTCTTCAGAAGGCGAATTTCTTGGAAATAGAGCTTTTCGCAACACTATTTTAGATATACAAAAAGAGTAAAATTCGGGGTCACACCGTGTACCCCCTATGGGGTCTATAATTATTTCTTTTGGTAGGGTACACCATTACAAGGTAATATAAAGCCTGGTCCAATTAAAATATTAAGGAACAATATTAAGGTCTGATATGAAGCCTTTTGTTAACAATTAGAAAAGACTTAAAATTTCTCCGCATGAACGCTTTTCGGAAGGCGAATTTCTTAGAAATAAAGCTTCTCGCAACACTTTTTGAGGTATACATACATAGAAAATTTATTTCTCTTGAAAAAAGACTAAGAATTTCTCCGTATAAAAGCTATTCAGAAGGCGAATTTCTGCGAAATAAGACTTTTCGCATCGCTATTTCAGATGGACATACATTGCGGGGTCACACCGTGTACCCCCTATGGGTTCTATAATTGATTCCTTTGGAAAGGTACACTATTACAAGGTAATATATAACCTGGTCCAATTAAAACATTAAAGGTCTATATTAAGGTCTGATAGGAGGCATTTTTCTTAACATTGAAAAATGCACTGTTTTAGATATACATACATAGTAAAGTGCGGGGTCCCACCGTGTACCCCCTATGGGGTCTATAATTATTTCCTTTGGTAGGGTACACTAGTATCCCGTAATATAATACCTGGTCCAATTACAACATTAAAGGTCAATATTAAGGTCTGATAGGAGGCATTTTTCTTAACATTGAAAAATGCACTGTTTTAGATATACATACATAGTAAAGTGCGGGGTCACACTGTGTACCCCCTATGGGGTCTATAATTTTTTCCTTTGGTAGGGTACACTAGTACCCCGTAATATAACACCTGGTCCACTTAAAATATTAAGGGTCAATAGTAAAGTCTGATAGGAGGCTTTGTTAACATTGAGAAAAGACTTAGAATTTCTGCTTATAAACGCCCTTCGGAAGGCCAATTTCTTCGAAATAAAGCTTCTCGCAACACTTTTGGAGATATACAAAAACAGTAACATTCGGGGTCACGTTGTGTACCCCCTATGGGGTCTATAATTTTTTCCTTTGGTAGGATACACTAGTACATGGTAATATAACACCTGGTCCAATTACAACATTAAAGGTTAATATTAAGGTCTGATAGGAGGCATTTTTCTTTACATTGAAAAAATGCACTGTTTTATATATACATATATAGTAAAATGCGGGGTCACACTGTGTACCCCCTATGGGCTCTAAAATTATTTCGTTTGGTAGGGTACACTAGTAACAGGTAATATAACACCTGGTCCACTTAAAATATTAAGAATCAATAATAAGGTCTGATATGAAGCCTTTTGTTAACAATGAGAAAAGACTTAAAATTTCTCCGCATGAACGCTTTTCGGAAGGCGAATTTCTTAATAATAAAGCTTCTCGCAACCCTTTTTTGAGGTATACATACATAGAAAATTTATTTCTCTTGAAAAAAGACTTAGAATTTCTCCGTATAAAAGCTATTCAGAAGGCGAATTTCTGCGAAATAAGACTTTTCGCATCACTATTTCAGATGGACATACATTTCGGGGTCACACCGTGTACCCCCTATGGGGTCTATAATTGATTACTTTGGTAGGGTACACTATTACAAGGTAATATGACACCTGGTCCAATTAAAACATTAAAGGTTAATATTAAGGTCTGATATTAGGCATTTTTCTTAACATTGAAAAATGCACTGTTTTAGATATACATACATAGTAAAGTGCGGGGTCCCACCGTGTACCCCCTAAGGGGTCTATAATTTTTTCCTTTGGTAGGGTACACAAGTACAAGGTAATATAACACTTGGTCCAATTACAACATTAAAGGTTAATATTAAGTTCTGATAGGAGGCATTTTTCTTAACATTGAAAAAATGCACTGTTTTATATATACATACATAGTAAAGTTCGGGGTCACGCTGTGTACCCCCTATGGGGTCTATAATTATTTCCTTTGGTAGGGTACACTAGTACCAGGTAATATAACACCTGGTCCACTTAAAATATTAAGGGTCGATATTAAGGTCCGATAGTAGGCTTTTTTAACATTGAGAAAAGACTTAGAATTTCTGCGTATAAAAGCTTTTCGGAAGGCGAATTTCTTCGAAATAAAGCTTCTCGCAACACTTTTGGAAATATACAAAAACAGTAAAATTCGGGGTTACGCTGTGTACCTCCTATGGAGTCTATAATTATTTCCTTTGGCAGTGTACACTAGTACCCCGTAGTATAATACCTGGTCCAATTACAACATTAAAGGTTAATATTAAGGTCTGATATGAAGCCATTTGTTAACAATGAGAAAAGACTTAAAATTGATCCGTATTAACGCTTTTCGGAAGGCGAATTTCCTCAAAATAAAGCTTCTCGCAACACTTTTTGAGATATACATACATAAAAAATTTATTTCTCCTCTTGAAAAAAAGACTTAGAATTTCTACCTATAAATGCTCTTCAGAAGGCGAATTTCTTGGAAATAGAGCTTTTCGCAACACTATTTTAGATATACAAAAAGAGTAAAATTCGGGGTCACACCGTGTACCCCCTATGGGGTCTATAATTGTTTCTTTTGGTAGGGTACACCATTACAAGGTAATATAAAGCCTGGTCCAATTAAAATATTAAGGAACAATATTAAGGTCTGATATGAAGCCTTTTGTTAACAATTAGAAAAGACTTAAAATTTCTCCGCATGAACGTTTTTTGGAAGGCAAATTTCTTAGAAATAAAGCTTCTCGCAACACTTTTTGAGGTATACATACATAGAAAATTTATTTCTCTTGAAAAAAGACTAAGAATTTCTCCTTATAAAAGCTATTCAGAAGGCGAATTTCTGCGAAATAAGACTTTTCGCATCACTATTTCAGATGGACATACATTGCGGGGTCACACCGTGTACCCCCTATGGGTTCTATAATTGATTCCTTTGGTAAGGTACACTATTACAAGGTAATATATAACCTGGTCCAATTAAAACATTAAAGGTCTATATTAAGGTCTGATAGGAGGCATTTTTTTAACATTGAAAAATGCACTGTTTTAGATATACATACATAGTAAAGTGCGGGGTCACACTTTGTACCCCCTATGGGGTCTATAATTATTTCCTTTGGTAGGGTACACTAGTAACCCGTAATATAACACCTGGTCCACTTAAAATATTAAGGGTCAATATTAAGGTCTGATATGAAGCCATTTGTTAACAATGAGAAAAGACTTCAAATTTCTCCGTATGAACGCTTTTCGGAAGGCGAATTTCTTCGAAATAAAGCTTCTCGCAACACTTTTGGAAATATACAAAAACAGTAAAATTCGGGGTTACGCTGTGTACCTCCTATGGAGTCTATAATTATTTCCTTTGGCAGTGTACACTAGTACCCCGTAGTATAATACCTGGTCCAATTACAACATTAAAGGTTAATATTAAGGTCTGATATGAAGCCATTTGTTACCAATGAGAAAAGACTTAAAATTGATCCGTATTAACGCTTTTTGGAAGGCGAATTTCCTCAAAATAAAGCTTCTCGCAACACTTTTTGAGATATACATACATAAAAAATTTATTTCTCCTCTTGAAAAAAGACTTAGAATTTCTACCTATAAATGCTCTTCAGAAGGCGAATTTCTTGGAAATAGAGCTTTTCGCAACACTATTTTAGATATACAAAAAGAGTAAAATTCGGGGTCACACCGTGTACCCCCTATGGGGTCTATAATTATTTCTTTTGGTAGGGTACACCATTACAAGGTAATATAAAGCCTGGTCCAATTAAAATATTAAGGAACAATATTAAGGTCTGATATGAAGCCTTTTGTTAACAATTAGAAAAGACTTAAAATTTCTCCGCATGAACGCTTTTCGGAAGGCGAATTTCTTAGAAATAAAGCTTCTCGCAACACTTTTTGAGGTATACATACATAGAAAATTTATTTCTCTTTAAAAAAGACTAAGAATTTCTCCGTATAAAAGCTATTCAGAAGGCGAATTTCTGCGAAATAAGACTTTTCGCATCACTATTTCAGATGGACATACATTGCGGGGTCACACCGTGTACCCCCTATGGGTTCTATAATTGATTCCTTTGGTAAGGTACACTATTACAAGGTAATATATAACCTGGTCCAATTACAACATTAAAGGTCAAAATTAAGGTCTGATAGGAGGCATTTTTCTTAACATTGAAAAATGCACTGTTTTAGATATACATACATAGTAAAGTGCGGGGTCCCACCGTGTACCCCCTATGGGGTCTATAATTATTTCCTTTGGTAGGGTACACTAGTATCCCGTAATATAATACCTGGTCCAATTACAACATTAAAGGTCAATATTAAGGTCTGATAGGAGGCATTTTTCTTAACATTGAAAAATGCACTGTTTTAGATATACATACATAGTAAAGTGCGGGGTCACACTGTGTACCCCCTATGGGGTCTATAATTTTTTCCTTTGGTAGGGTACACTAGTACCCCGTAATATAACACCTGGTCCACTTAAAATATTAAGGGTCAATAGTAAGGTCTGATAGGAGGCTTTGTTAACATTGAGAAAAGACTTAGAAATTCTGCTTATAAACGCCCTTCGGAAGGCCAATTTCTTCGAAATAAAGCTTCTCGCAACACTTTTGGAGATATACAAAAACAGTAACATTCGGGGTCACGTTGTGTACCCCCTATGGGGTCTATAATTTTTTCCTTTGGTAGGATACACTAGTACATGGTAATATAACACCTGGTCCAATTACAACATTAAAGGTTAATATTAAGGTCTGATAGGAGGCATTTTTCTTTACATTGAAAAAATGCACTGTTTTATATATACATATATAGTAAAATGCGGGGTCACACTGTGTACCCCCTATGGGCTCTAAAATTATTTCGTTTGGTAGGGTACACTAGTAACAGGTAATATAACACCTGGTCCACTTAAAATATTAAGAATCAATAATAAGGTCTGATATGAAGCCTTTTGTTAACAATGAGAAAAGACTTAAAATTTCTCCGCATGAACGCTTTTCGGAAGGCGAATTTCTTCGAAATAAAGCTTCTCGCAACACTTTTGGAAATATACAAAAACAGTAAAATTCGGGGTTACGCTGTGTACCTCCTATGGAGTCTATAATTATTTCCTTTGGCAGTGTACACTAGTACCCCGTAGTATAATACCTGGTCCAATTACAACATTAAAGGTTAATATTAAGGTCTGATATGAAGCCATTTGTTACCAATGAGAAAAGACTTAAAATTGATCCGTATTAACGCTTTTTGGAAGGCGAATTTCCTCAAAATAAAGCTTCTCGCAACACTTTTTGAGATATACATACATAAAAAATTTATTTCTCCTCTTGAAAAAAGACTTAGAATTTCTACCTATAAATGCTCTTCAGAAGGCGAATTTCTTGGAAATAGAGCTTTTCGCAACACTATTTTAGATATACAAAAAGAGTAAAATTCGGGGTCACACCGTGTACCCCCTATGGGGTCTATAATTATTTCTTTTGGTAGGGTGCACCATTACAAGGTAATATAAAGCCTGGTCCAATTAAAATATTAAGGAACAATATTAAGGTCTGATATGAAGCCTTTTGTTAACAATTAGAAAAGACTTAAAATTTCTCCGCATGAACGCTTTTCGGAAGGCGAATTTCTTAGAAATAAAGCTTCTCGCAACACTTTTTGAGGTATACATACATAGAAAATTTATTTCTCTTTAAAAAAGACTAAGAATTTCTCCGTATAAAAGCTATTCAGAAGGCGAATTTCTGCGAAATAAGACTTTTCGCATCACTATTTCAGATGGACATACATTGCGGGGTCACACCGTGTACCCCCTATGGGTTCTATAATTGATTCCTTTGGTAAGGTACACTATTACAAGGTAATATATAACCTGGTCCAATTAAAACATTAAAGGTCTATATTAAGGTCTGATAGGAGGCATTTTTTTAACATTGAAAAATGCACTGTTTTAGATATACATACATAGTAAAGTGCGGGGTCACACTTTGTACCCCCTATGGGGTCTATAATTATTTCCTTTGGTAGGGTACACTAGTAACCCGTAATATAACACCTGGTCCACTTAAAATATTAAGGGTCAATATTAAGGTCTGATATGAAGCCATTTGTTAACAATGAGAAAAGACTTAGAAATTCTGCTTATAAACGCCCTTCGGAAGGCCAATTTCTTCGAAATAAAGCTTCTCGCAACACTTTTGGAGATATACAAAAACAGTAACATTCGGGGTCACGTTGTGTACCCCCTATGGGGTCTATAATTTTTTCCTTTGGTAGGATACACTAGTACATGGTAATATAACACCTGGTCCAATTACAACATTAAAGGTTAATATTAAGGTCTGATAGGAGGCATTTTTCTTTACATTGAAAAAATGCACTGTTTTATATATACATATATAGTAAAATGCGGGGTCACACTGTGTACCCCCTATGGGCTCTAAAATTATTTCGTTTGGTAGGGTACACTAGTAACAGGTAATATAACACCTGGTCCACTTAAAATATTAAGAATCAATAATAAGGTCTGATATGAAGCCTTTTGTTAACAATGAGAAAAGACTTAAAATTTCTCCGCATGAACGCTTTTCGGAAGGCGAATTTCTTCGAAATAAAGCTTCTCGCAACACTTTTGGAAATATACAAAAACAGTAAAATTCGGGGTTACGCTGTGTACCTCCTATGGAGTCTATAATTATTTCCTTTGGCAGTGTACACTAGTACCCCGTAGTATAATACCTGGTCCAATTACAACATTAAAGGTTAATATTAAGGTCTGATATGAAGCCATTTGTTACCAATGAGAAAAGACTTAAAATTGATCCGTATTAACGCTTTTTGGAAGGCGAATTTCCTCAAAATAAAGCTTCTCGCAACACTTTTTGAGATATACATACATAAAAAATTTATTTCTCCTCTTGAAAAAAGACTTAGAATTTCTACCTATAAATGCTCTTCAGAAGGCGAATTTCTTGGAAATAGAGCTTTTCGCAACACTATTTTAGATATACAAAAAGAGTAAAATTCGGGGTCACACCGTGTACCCCCTATGGGGTCTATAATTATTTCTTTTGGTAGGGTACACCATTACAAGGTAATATAAAGCCTGGTCCAATTAAAATATTAAGGAACAATATTAAGGTCTGATATGAAGCCTTTTGTTAACAATTAGAAAAGACTTAAAATTTCTCCGCATGAACGCTTTTCGGAAGGCGAATTTCTTAGAAATAAAGCTTCTCGCAACACTTTTTGAGGTATACATACATAGAAAATTTATTTCTCTTTAAAAAAGACTAAGAATTTCTCCGTATAAAAGCTATTCAGAAGGCGAATTTCTGCGAAATAAGACTTTTCGCATCACTATTTCAGATGGACATACATTGCGGGGTCACACCGTGTACCCCCTATGGGTTCTATAATTGATTCCTTTGGTAAGGTACACTATTACAAGGTAATATATAACCTGGTCCAATTACAACATTAAAGGTCAAAATTAAGGTCTGATAGGAGGCATTTTTCTTAACATTGAAAAATGCACTGTTTTAGATATACATACATAGTAAAGTGCGGGGTCCCACCGTGTACCCCCTATGGGGTCTATAATTATTTCCTTTGGTAGGGTACACCATTACAAGGTAATATAAAGCCTGGTCCAATTAAAATATTAAGGAACAATATTAAGGTCTGATATGAAGCCTTTTGTTAACAATTAGAAAAGACTTAAAATTTCTCCGCATGAACGCTTTTCGGAAGGCGAATTTCTTAGAAATAAAGCTTCTCGCAACACTTTTTGAGGTATACATACATAGAAAATTTATTTCTCTTTAAAAAAGACTAAGAATTTCTCCGTATAAAAGCTATTCAGAAGGCGAATTTCTGCGAAATAAGACTTTTCGCATCACTATTTCAGATGGACATACATTGCGGGGTCACACCGTGTACCCCCTATGGGTTCTATAATTGATTCCTTTGGTAAGGTACACTATTACAAGGTAATATATAACCTGGTCCAATTACAACATTAAAGGTCAAAATTAAGGTCTGATAGGAGGCATTTTTCTTAACATTGAAAAATGCACTGTTTTAGATATACATACATAGTAAAGTGCGGGGTCCCACCGTGTACCCCCTATGGGGTCTATAATTATTTCCTTTGGTAGGGTACACTAGTATCCCGTAATATAATACCTGGTCCAATTACAACATTAAAGGTCAATATTAAGGTCTGATAGGAGGCATTTTTCTTAACATTGAAAAATGCACTGTTTTAGATATACATACATAGTAAAGTGCGGGGTCACACTGTGTACCCCCTATGGGGTCTATAATTTTTTCCTTTGGTAGGGTACACTAGTACCCCGTAATATAACACCTGGTCCACTTAAAATATTAAGGGTCAATAGTAAGGTCTGATAGGAGGCTTTGTTAACATTGAGAAAAGACTTAGAAATTCTGCTTATAAACGCCCTTCGGAAGGCCAATTTCTTCGAAATAAAGCTTCTCGCAACACTTTTGGAGATATACAAAAACAGTAACATTCGGGGTCACGTTGTGTACCCCCTATGGGGTCTATAATTTTTTCCTTTGGTAGGATACACTAGTACATGGTAATATAACACCTGGTCCAATTACAACATTAAAGGTTAATATTAAGGTCTGATAGGAGGCATTTTTCTTTACATTGAAAAAATGCACTGTTTTATATATACATATATAGTAAAATGCGGGGTCACACTGTGTACCCCCTATGGGCTCTAAAATTATTTCGTTTGGTAGGGTACACTAGTAACAGGTAATATAACACCTGGTCCACTTAAAATATTAAGAATCAATAATAAGGTCTGATATGAAGCCTTTTGTTAACAATGAGAAAAGACTTAAAATTTCTCCGCATGAACGCTTTTCGGAAGGCGAATTTCTTCGAAATAAAGCTTCTCGCAACACTTTTGGAAATATACAAAAACAGTAAAATTCGGGGTTACGCTGTGTACCTCCTATGGAGTCTATAATTATTTCCTTTGGCAGTGTACACTAGTACCCCGTAGTATAATACCTGGTCCAATTACAACATTAAAGGTTAATATTAAGGTCTGATATGAAGCCATTTGTTACCAATGAGAAAAGACTTAAAATTGATCCGTATTAACGCTTTTTGGAAGGCGAATTTCCTCAAAATAAAGCTTCTCGCAACACTTTTTGAGATATACATACATAAAAAATTTATTTCTCCTCTTGAAAAAAGACTTAGAATTTCTACCTATAAATGCTCTTCAGAAGGCGAATTTCTTGGAAATAGAGCTTTTCGCAACACTATTTTAGATATACAAAAAGAGTAAAATTCGGGGTCACACCGTGTACCCCCTATGGGGTCTATAATTATTTCTTTTGGTAGGGTACACCATTACAAGGTAATATAAAGCCTGGTCCAATTAAAATATTAAGGAACAATATTAAGGTCTGATATGAAGCCTTTTGTTAACAATTAGAAAAGACTTAAAATTTCTCCGCATGAACGCTTTTCGGAAGGCGAATTTCTTAGAAATAAAGCTTCTCGCAACACTTTTTGAGGTATACATACATAGAAAATTTATTTCTCTTTAAAAAAGACTAAGAATTTCTCCGTATAAAAGCTATTCAGAAGGCGAATTTCTGCGAAATAAGACTTTTCGCATCACTATTTCAGATGGACATACATTGCGGGGTCACACCGTGTACCCCCTATGGGTTCTATAATTGATTCCTTTGGTAAGGTACACTATTACAAGGTAATATATAACCTGGTCCAATTACAACATTAAAGGTCAAAATTAAGGTCTGATAGGAGGCATTTTTCTTAACATTGAAAAATGCACTGTTTTAGATATACATACATAGTAAAGTGCGGGGTCCCACCGTGTACCCCCTATGGGGTCTATAATTATTTCCTTTGGTAGGGTACACTAGTATCCCGTAATATAATACCTGGTCCAATTACAACATTAAAGGTCAATATTAAGGTCTGATAGGAGGCATTTTTCTTAACATTGAAAAATGCACTGTTTTAGATATACATACATAGTAAAGTGCGGGGTCACACTGTGTACCCCCTATGGGGTCTATAATTTTTTCCTTTGGTAGGGTACACTAGTACCCCGTAATATAACACCTGGTCCACTTAAAATATTAAGGGTCAATAGTAAGGTCTGATAGGAGGCTTTGTTAACATTGAGAAAAGACTTAGAAATTCTGCTTATAAACGCCCTTCGGAAGGCCAATTTCTTCGAAATAAAGCTTCTCGCAACACTTTTGGAGATATACAAAAACAGTAACATTCGGGGTCACGTTGTGTACCCCCTATGGGGTCTATAATTTTTTCCTTTGGTAGGATACACTAGTACATGGTAATATAACACCTGGTCCAATTACAACATTAAAGGTTAATATTAAGGTCTGATAGGAGGCATTTTTCTTTACATTGAAAAAATGCACTGTTTTATATATACATATATAGTAAAATGCGGGGTCACACTGTGTACCCCCTATGGGCTCTAAAATTATTTCGTTTGGTAGGGTACACTAGTAACAGGTAATATAACACCTGGTCCACTTAAAATATTAAGAATCAATAATAAGGTCTGATATGAAGCCTTTTGTTAACAATGAGAAAAGACTTAAAATTTCTCCGCATGAACGCTTTTCGGAAGGCGAATTTCTTCGAAATAAAGCTTCTCGCAACACTTTTGGAAATATACAAAAACAGTAAAATTCGGGGTTACGCTGTGTACCTCCTATGGAGTCTATAATTATTTCCTTTGGCAGTGTACACTAGTACCCCGTAGTATAATACCTGGTCCAATTACAACATTAAAGGTTAATATTAAGGTCTGATATGAAGCCATTTGTTACCAATGAGAAAAGACTTAAAATTGATCCGTATTAACGCTTTTTGGAAGGCGAATTTCCTCAAAATAAAGCTTCTCGCAACACTTTTTGAGATATACATACATAAAAAATTTATTTCTCCTCTTGAAAAAAGACTTAGAATTTCTACCTATAAATGCTCTTCAGAAGGCGAATTTCTTGGAAATAGAGCTTTTCGCAACACTATTTTAGATATACAAAAAGAGTAAAATTCGGGGTCACACCGTGTACCCCCTATGGGGTCTATAATTATTTCTTTTGGTAGGGTGCACCATTACAAGGTAATATAAAGCCTGGTCCAATTAAAATATTAAGGAACAATATTAAGGTCTGATATGAAGCCTTTTGTTAACAATTAGAAAAGACTTAAAATTTCTCCGCATGAACGCTTTTCGGAAGGCGAATTTCTTAGAAATAAAGCTTCTCGCAACACTTTTTGAGGTATACATACATAGAAAATTTATTTCTCTTTAAAAAAGACTAAGAATTTCTCCGTATAAAAGCTATTCAGAAGGCGAATTTCTGCGAAATAAGACTTTTCGCATCACTATTTCAGATGGACATACATTGCGGGGTCACACCGTGTACCCCCTATGGGTTCTATAATTGATTCCTTTGGTAAGGTACACTATTACAAGGTAATATATAACCTGGTCCAATTAAAACATTAAAGGTCTATATTAAGGTCTGATAGGAGGCATTTTTTTAACATTGAAAAATGCACTGTTTTAGATATACATACATAGTAAAGTGCGGGGTCACACTTTGTACCCCCTATGGGGTCTATAATTATTTCCTTTGGTAGGGTACACTAGTAACCCGTAATATAACACCTGGTCCACTTAAAATATTAAGGGTCAATATTAAGGTCTGATATGAAGCCATTTGTTAACAATGAGAAAAGACTTAGAAATTCTGCTTATAAACGCCCTTCGGAAGGCCAATTTCTTCGAAATAAAGCTTCTCGCAACACTTTTGGAGATATACAAAAACAGTAACATTCGGGGTCACGTTGTGTACCCCCTATGGGGTCTATAATTTTTTCCTTTGGTAGGATACACTAGTACATGGTAATATAACACCTGGTCCAATTACAACATTAAAGGTTAATATTAAGGTCTGATAGGAGGCATTTTTCTTTACATTGAAAAAATGCACTGTTTTATATATACATATATAGTAAAATGCGGGGTCACACTGTGTACCCCCTATGGGCTCTAAAATTATTTCGTTTGGTAGGGTACACTAGTAACAGGTAATATAACACCTGGTCCACTTAAAATATTAAGAATCAATAATAAGGTCTGATATGAAGCCTTTTGTTAACAATGAGAAAAGACTTAAAATTTCTCCGCATGAACGCTTTTCGGAAGGCGAATTTCTTCGAAATAAAGCTTCTCGCAACACTTTTGGAAATATACAAAAACAGTAAAATTCGGGGTTACGCTGTGTACCTCCTATGGAGTCTATAATTATTTCCTTTGGCAGTGTACACTAGTACCCCGTAGTATAATACCTGGTCCAATTACAACATTAAAGGTTAATATTAAGGTCTGATATGAAGCCATTTGTTACCAATGAGAAAAGACTTAAAATTGATCCGTATTAACGCTTTTTGGAAGGCGAATTTCCTCAAAATAAAGCTTCTCGCAACACTTTTTGAGATATACATACATAAAAAATTTATTTCTCCTCTTGAAAAAAGACTTAGAATTTCTACCTATAAATGCTCTTCAGAAGGCGAATTTCTTGGAAATAGAGCTTTTCGCAACACTATTTTAGATATACAAAAAGAGTAAAATTCGGGGTCACACCGTGTACCCCCTATGGGGTCTATAATTATTTCTTTTGGTAGGGTACACCATTACAAGGTAATATAAAGCCTGGTCCAATTAAAATATTAAGGAACAATATTAAGGTCTGATATGAAGCCTTTTGTTAACAATTAGAAAAGACTTAAAATTTCTCCGCATGAACGCTTTTCGGAAGGCGAATTTCTTAGAAATAAAGCTTCTCGCAACACTTTTTGAGGTATACATACATAGAAAATTTATTTCTCTTTAAAAAAGACTAAGAATTTCTCCGTATAAAAGCTATTCAGAAGGCGAATTTCTGCGAAATAAGACTTTTCGCATCACTATTTCAGATGGACATACATTGCGGGGTCACACCGTGTACCCCCTATGGGTTCTATAATTGATTCCTTTGGTAAGGTACACTATTACAAGGTAATATATAACCTGGTCCAATTACAACATTAAAGGTCAAAATTAAGGTCTGATAGGAGGCATTTTTCTTAACATTGAAAAATGCACTGTTTTAGATATACATACATAGTAAAGTGCGGGGTCCCACCGTGTACCCCCTATGGGGTCTATAATTATTTCCTTTGGTAGGGTACACTAGTATCCCGTAATATAATACCTGGTCCAATTACAACATTAAAGGTCAATATTAAGGTCTGATAGGAGGCATTTTTCTTAACATTGAAAAATGCACTGTTTTAGATATACATACATAGTAAAGTGCGGGGTCACACTGTGTACCCCCTATGGGGTCTATAATTTTTTCCTTTGGTAGGGTACACTAGTACCCCGTAATATAACACCTGGTCCACTTAAAATATTAAGGGTCAATAGTAAGGTCTGATAGGAGGCTTTGTTAACATTGAGAAAAGACTTAGAAATTCTGCTTATAAACGCCCTTCGGAAGGCCAATTTCTTCGAAATAAAGCTTCTCGCAACACTTTTGGAGATATACAAAAACAGTAACATTCGGGGTCACGTTGTGTACCCCCTATGGGGTCTATAATTTTTTCCTTTGGTAGGATACACTAGTACATGGTAATATAACACCTGGTCCAATTACAACATTAAAGGTTAATATTAAGGTCTGATAGGAGGCATTTTTCTTTACATTGAAAAAATGCACTGTTTTATATATACATATATAGTAAAATGCGGGGTCACACTGTGTACCCCCTATGGGCTCTAAAATTATTTCGTTTGGTAGGGTACACTAGTAACAGGTAATATAACACCTGGTCCACTTAAAATATTAAGAATCAATAATAAGGTCTGACATGAAGCCTTTTGTTAACAATGAGAAAAGACTTAAAATTTCTCCGCATGAACGCTTTTCGGAAGGCGAATTTCTTCGAAATAAAGCTTCTCGCAACACTTTTGGAAATATACAAAAACAGTAAAATTCGGGGTTACGCTGTGTACCTCCTATGGAGTCTATAATTATTTCCTTTGGCAGTGTACACTAGTACCCCGTAGTATAATACCTGGTCCAATTACAACATTAAAGGTTAATATTAAGGTCTGATATGAAGCCATTTGTTACCAATGAGAAAAGACTTAAAATTGATCCGTATTAACGCTTTTTGGAAGGCGAATTTCCTCAAAATAAAGCTTCTCGCAACACTTTTTGAGATATACATACATAAAAAATTTATTTCTCCTCTTGAAAAAAGACTTAGAATTTCTACCTATAAATGCTCTTCAGAAGGCGAATTTCTTGGAAATAGAGCTTTTCGCAACACTATTTTAGATATACAAAAAGAGTAAAATTCGGGGTCACACCGTGTACCCCCTATGGGGTCTATAATTATTTCTTTTGGTAGGGTACACCATTACAAGGTAATATAAAGCCTGGTCCAATTAAAATATTAAGGAACAATATTAAGGTCTGATATGAAGCCTTTTGTTAACAATTAGAAAAGACTTAAAATTTCTCCGCATGAACGCTTTTCGGAAGGCGAATTTCTTAGAAATAAAGCTTCTCGCAACACTTTTTGAGGTATACATACATAGAAAATTTATTTCTCTTTAAAAAAGACTAAGAATTTCTCCGTATAAAAGCTATTCAGAAGGCGAATTTCTGCGAAATAAGACTTTTCGCATCACTATTTCAGATGGACATACATTGCGGGGTCACACCGTGTACCCCCTATGGGTTCTATAATTGATTCCTTTGGTAAGGTACACTATTACAAGGTAATATATAACCTGGTCCAATTACAACATTAAAGGTCAAAATTAAGGTCTGATAGGAGGCATTTTTCTTAACATTGAAAAATGCACTGTTTTAGATATACATACATAGTAAAGTGCGGGGTCCCACCGTGTACCCCCTATGGGGTCTATAATTATTTCCTTTGGTAGGGTACGCTAGTATCCCGTAATATAATACCTGGTCCAATTACAACATTAAAGGTCAATATTAAGGTCTGATAGGAGGCATTTTTCTTAACATTGAAAAATGCACTGTTTTAGATATACATACATAGTAAAGTGCGGGGTCACACTGTGTACCCCCTATGGGGTCTATAATTTTTTCCTTTGGTAGGGTACACTAGTACCCCGTAATATAACACCTGGTCCACTTAAAATATTAAGGGTCAATAGTAAGGTCTGATAGGAGGCTTTGTTAACATTGAGAAAAGACTTAGAAATTCTGCTTATAAACGCCCTTCGGAAGGCCAATTTCTTCGAAATAAAGCTTCTCGCAACACTTTTGGAGATATACAAAAACAGTAACATTCGGGGTCACGTTGTGTACCCCCTATGGGGTCTATAATTTTTTCCTTTGGTAGGATACACTAGTACATGGTAATATAACACCTGGTCCAATTACAACATTAAAGGTTAATATTAAGGTCTGATAGGAGGCATTTTTCTTTACATTGAAAAAATGCACTGTTTTATATATACATATATAGTAAAATGCGGGGTCACACTGTGTACCCCCTATGGGCTCTAAAATTATTTCGTTTGGTAGGGTACACTAGTAACAGGTAATATAACACCTGGTCCACTTAAAATATTAAGAATCAATAATAAGGTCTGATATGAAGCCTTTTGTTAACAATGAGAAAAGACTTAAAATTTCTCCGCATGAACGCTTTTCGGAAGGCGAATTTCTTCGAAATAAAGCTTCTCGCAACACTTTTGGAAATATACAAAAACAGTAAAATTCGGGGTTACGCTGTGTACCTCCTATGGAGTCTATAATTATTTCCTTTGGCAGTGTACACTAGTACCCCGTAGTATAATACCTGGTCCAATTACAACATTAAAGGTTAATATTAAGGTCTGATATGAAGCCATTTGTTACCAATGAGAAAAGACTTAAAATTGATCCGTATTAACGCTTTTTGGAAGGCGAATTTCCTCAAAATAAAGCTTCTCGCAACACTTTTTGAGATATACATACATAAAAAATTTATTTCTCCTCTTGAAAAAAGACTTAGAATTTCTACCTATAAATGCTCTTCAGAAGGCGAATTTCTTGGAAATAGAGCTTTTCGCAACACTATTTTAGATATACAAAAAGAGTAAAATTCGGGGTCACACCGTGTACCCCCTATGGGGTCTATAATTATTTCTTTTGGTAGGGTGCACCATTACAAGGTAATATAAAGCCTGGTCCAATTAAAATATTAAGGAACAATATTAAGGTCTGATATGAAGCCTTTTGTTAACAATTAGAAAAGACTTAAAATTTCTCCGCATGAACGCTTTTCGGAAGGCGAATTTCTTAGAAATAAAGCTTCTCGCAACACTTTTTGAGGTATACATACATAGAAAATTTATTTCTCTTTAAAAAAGACTAAGAATTTCTCCGTATAAAAGCTATTCAGAAGGCGAATTTCTGCGAAATAAGACTTTTCGCATCACTATTTCAGATGGACATACATTGCGGGGTCACACCGTGTACCCCCTATGGGTTCTATAATTGATTCCTTTGGTAAGGTACACTATTACAAGGTAATATATAACCTGGTCCAATTAAAACATTAAAGGTCTATATTAAGGTCTGATAGGAGGCATTTTTTTAACATTGAAAAATGCACTGTTTTAGATATACATACATAGTAAAGTGCGGGGTCACACTTTGTACCCCCTATGGGGTCTATAATTATTTCCTTTGGTAGGGTACACTAGTAACCCGTAATATAACACCTGGTCCACTTAAAATATTAAGGGTCAATATTAAGGTCTGATATGAAGCCATTTGTTAACAATGAGAAAAAACTTCAAATTTCTCCGTATGAACGCTTTTCGGAAGGCGAATTTCCTCAAAATAAAGCTTCTCCCAACATTTTCTGAGATATACATACATAGAAAATTTATTTCTCCTCTTAAAAAAAGATTTAGAATTTCTCCGCATAAAAGCTATTCAGAAGGCGAATTTCTGCGAAATAAGACTTTTCGCATCACTATTTCAGATGGACATACATTGCGGGGTCACACTGTGTACCCCCTATGGGGTCTATAATTATTTCCTTTGGTAGGGTACACTATTACCCCGTAATATAATACCTGGTCCAATTGCAACATTAAAGGTTAATATTAAGGTCTGATAGGAGGCATTTTTCTTAACATTGAAAAATGCATTGTTTTATATATACAAAAACAGTAAAATTCAGGGTCACGCTGTGTACCCCCTATGGGATCTATAATTATTTCCTTTGGTAGGGTACACTAGTAACCCGTAATATAATACCTGGCCCAATTACAACATTAAAGGTTAATATTAAGGTCTGATAGGTGGCTTTGTTAACATTGAGAAAAGACTTAGAATATCTGCGTATAAAAGCTCTTCAGAAGGCGAATTTCCTCAAAATAAAGCTTCTCCCAACTACATACATAGAAAATTTATTTCTCTCGTAAAAGCACCGCGGCTACTGCGGTGTCCGGTGCGCCTCTGCCGGCCCTTGCAAATCCGAGGGAGAGAGTGTGATTTTCGTGCCTGTCTGGACCCATATCCGCAGCAGGTCTGCAAGGTGAACAGCCTCAGGTCGATAGAACAATGTAGGTAAGGGAATTCGGCAAGTTCGATCCGTAACTTCGGGATAAGGATTGGCTCTGAGGACAGGGCCTGTTAGGCTGGGATCCGAAGCGGGTGTGGCACTGCACCGGGACTGGGCGAAACTGGCTGCAGCGATGCAGTCCAGCCGGGACCAGCGTCAGGGCTTTCCCGTGGAATGCCTCAGCTGCGCGGCGGGCCCAATTACTTCAAATTGAGAAAAGACTTAGAATTTCTGCGTATAAATACTCTTCAGAAGGCGAATTTCTTGGAAAAAGAACTTCTCGCAACACTTTTTGAGATATACAAAAACAGTAAAATTTGGGGTCACGCTGTGCACCCCCTATGGGGTCTATAATTATTTCCTTTGGTTGGGTACACTAGTACCCCGTAATGTAACACCTGGTCTCATTAAAATATTAAGGGTCAATATTAACGTCTGATACGAAGCCATTTGTTAACAATGAGAAAAGACTTAAAATTTCTCCGTATGAACGCTTTTCGGAAGGCGAATTTCCTCAAAATAAAGCTTCTCCCTACACTTTTTGAGATATACATACATAGAAAATTTATTTCTCCTCTTGAAAAAAGACTTTGAATTTCTGCGTATAAAAGCTCTTTAGAAGGCGAATTTCTTCGAAATAAAGCTTCTCGCAACACTATTTTAGATATACAAAAACAGTAAAATTTGGGGTCACGCTGTGTACCCCCTATGGGGTCTATAATTATTTCCTTTGGTAGGGTACACTAGTAACCCGTAATATAATACCTGGTCCAATTACAACTTTAAAGGTCAATATTAAGGTCCGATAGGAGGCATTTTTCTTAACATTGAAAAATGCACTGTTTTAGATATACATACATAGTAAAGTGCGGGGTCACACTGTGTACCCCCTATGGGGTCTATAATTATTTCCTTTGGTAGGGTACACTAGTACCCCGTAATATAACACCTGGACCACTTAAAATATTAAGGGTCAATATTAAGGTCTGATATGAAGCCTTTTGTTAACAATGAGAAAAGACTTAGAATTTCCGCGTATAAAAGCTCTTCAGAAGGCGAATTTCTTGGAAATAGAGCCTCTCGCAACACTATTTCAGATATACAAAAAGAGTAAAATTCGGGGTCACGCTGTGTACCCCCTATGGGGTCTTTAATTATTTCCTTTGGTAGGGTACACTAGTACCCCGTAATGTAACACCTGGTCTCATTAAAATATTAAGGGTCAATATTAAGGTCTGATATGAAGCCATTTGTTAACAATGATAAAAGACTTAAAATTTCTCAGTATGAACGCTTTTCGGAAGGCGAATTTCCTCAAAATAAAGCTTCTCCCAACACTTTCTGAGATATACATACATAGAAAATTTATTTCTCCTTTTGAAAAAAGACTTCTCCGTATAAAAGCTATTCAGAAGGCGAATTTCTGCGAAATAAGACTTTTCGCATCACTATTTTAGATATAGAAAAACAGTAAAATTCGGGATCACGCTGTGTACCCCCTAAGGGATCTATAATTATTTCCTTTGGTAGGGTACACTAGTACCCCGTAATATAACACCTAGTCTACTTAAAATATTAAGGGTCAATATTAAGGTCTGATAGGAGGCATTTTTCTTAACATTGAAAAATGCACTGTTTTAAAATACATACATAGTAAAATGCGGGGTCACACTGTGTACCCCCTATGGGCTCTAAAATCATTTCGTTTGGTAGGGTACACTAGTACCAGGTAATATAACACCTGGTCCATTTAAAATATTAAGGGTCAATATTAAGTCTGATAGGAGGTTAACATTGAGAAAAGACTTAGAATTTCTGCGTATAAAAGCTCTTCGGAAGGCGAATTTCTTCGAAATAAAGCTTCTCGTAACACTTTTGCAGATATACAAAAACAGTAAAATTCGGGGTCTGTTGTGTACCCCCTATGGGGTCTATAATTATTTCCTTTGATACGGTACACTAGTACCCCGTACTATAATACCTTGTCCAATTACAACATTAAAGGTTAATATTAAGGTCTGATAGGAGGCATTTTTCTTAACATTGAAAAATGCACTGTTTTACATATACATACATAGTAAAGTGCGGGGTCACACTGTGTACCCCCTATGGGCTCTAAAATTATTTCCTTTGGTAGGGTACACTAGTACCAGGTAATATAACACCTGGTCCTATCAAAATATTAAGGGTCAATATTAAGGTATGCTATGAAGCCTTTTGTTAACAATGAGAAAAGACTTAAAATTTCTCCGCATGAACCCTTTTCGGAAGGCGAATTTCTTAGAAATAAAACTTCTCGCAACACTTTTTGAGGTATACATACATAGAAAATTTATTTCTCTTGAAAAAAGACTTAGAATTTCTCCGTATAAAAGCTATTCAGAAGGCGAATTTCTGCGAAATAAGACTTTTCGCATCACTATTTCAGATGGACATACATTGCGGGGTCACACCGTGTACCCCATATGGGGTCTATAATTGATTGATTGTACACTATTACAAGGTAATATAACACCTGGTCCAATTAAAACATTAAAGGTTAATATTAAGGTCTGATGGGAGGCATTTTTCTTAACATTGAAAATATGCACTGTTTTAGATATACATACATAGTAAAGTGCGGGGTCACACTGTGTACCCCCTATGGGATCTATAATTATTTCCTTTGGTAGGGTACACTAGTACCCCGTAATATAACACCTGTTCCAATTACAACATTAAAGGTTAATATTAAGGTCTGTAAGGAGGCATTTTTCTTAACATTGAAAAATGCACTGTTTTAAATATACATACATAGTAAAATGCGGGGTCACACTGTGTACCCCCTATGGGCTCTAAAATTATTTCCTTTGGTAGGGTACACTAGTACCAGGTAATATAACACCTAGTCCACTTAAAATATTAAGGGTCAATATTAAGGTCTGATAGGAGGCTTTGTTAACATAGAGAAAAGACTTAGAATTTCTGCGTATAAAAGCTATTCAGAAGGCGAATTTCTGCGAAATAAGACTTTTCGCATCACTATTTTAGATATCCAAAACAGTAAAATTCGGGGTCACGCTGTGTACCCCCTATGGGGTCTATAATTATTTCCTTTGGTAGGGTACTTTAGTACAATATAACACCTGGTCCAATTACAACATTAAAGGTTAATATTAAGGTCCGATATGAAGCCATTTGTTAACAATGAGAAAAGACTTAAAATTGATCCGTATTAACGCTTTTCAGAAGGCGAATTTCCTCAAAATAAAGCTTCTCGCAACACTTTTTGAGATATACATACATAAAAAATTTATTTCTCCTCTTGAAAAAAGACTTAGAATTTCTACCTATAAAAGCTCTTCAGAAGGCGAATTTCTTGGAAATAGAGCTTCTCGCAACACTATTTTAGATATACAGAAAGAGTAAAATTCGGGGTCATGCTGTGTACCCCCTATGGGATCTATAATTATTTCCTTTGGTAGAGTACACCATTACAAGGTAATATAACAGTAGTATAAAGGGGGGGGGCTAGAGGACACTCTTCCTCCCCCCTATATACTACCTCTATTGTTTACATTTTTGAAACATTAAGGTCGTTTTTCAGCATAAAATCATTAAAAACGACAACTTCTGAAAATCAAAATCACTCAAAAACTAAGTGTTTTTTATTGAAAAATCTCTTATTTTTAGGGGGGGCTAGAGAACACCCCTATATACTGCCTTAATCTTTAAAATATTGTACATTTTTAACATCAAAAAACGACATAAAATCTTTAAAAAGACAACTTTTAAAACACTAAAAAATGAATTGTTTTTTATTGGAAAACCTCTTATTTTATGATCAAAAACAACTTTGAGTACCTTTGAAATAAAAAGTATGAAACCTTAAGGTGAGCAAATAATTGACATTGTGTCATATAACTTTAACAAAGTTGTTTTCGATATGGGAAAAACTCCAATATTTTAGTTTTTTAAAAAGGAAAAAAAAAGCAGCATCCCCAAGATGGAGATACTGATTTTAAAAATATAGAAATAAGGAAAACTTAAGCTTCTTCTAATTCATAATCAGAAATTTTGTTATTTATCCAACCTTTGAAATTAAATCTATCAATACCTTTGTTAATTTTCTTCATGCTTTTATCAGATAATTCTCCTGAACTTTTACTCAAAAAATATTCTTTTTCATTGTCTAGTTTTGCAACGACTATTTCTCCATATTTTGTATCTATTTTTCTTAGAGATATTAAATTATATTTAACGACTTCTAAATCTTTTAAACTATAAATATCTGTACGCTTCTTGAGGCTGTTGAATTCTTCCATTTATTATATTTCATTTTTATAAACACATATTCATTTTCTCAAGATTATTTTTTTAATATATTTATTTAAAATTTCATAAGATGCTTCATTTATAGTTTCTATAGCCTTCTCTTTTATTTCATCATTTTCGATTTTATTTACTAAATCTTCTAATATATCTAAATAGGTCATGATCAAATCATCAATTCCAAATCTATCGTGTGTTTTACTAATTTCCATTAAATCACAAATCAAACATACTAAATCATATATTTCTTCATCGGTTTCCAAGTACTTTAATTCTTCCATTTATTAAGAACCGTTTTTTGAAATACAATTCTTATAGTACATACATTTACGTAATGAACATCCAGGACCTAAAATTTTTGCACATTTTGGTACTTCAATATCTAAATCTTTGGATGGTATATTTAATTCATTTAGTATCTCTTTTTCCATAATTCCTCCTTTATATACAAACGTACCACCATATAAATCATAAAGATTTTGAATATATAATTTTACATCATTATTACTAATCCAGAGCTCTTTGTTATTTGGAGTCCTTTTAAATCTTAAGCCATGTATCTCTGTAGCACATTTGCGTACTATACTCAGTTCTTGGTCATCTAGTTCACAGTCTGGGGCAAATACACTAATTGTTTCGCCGAAAGATGTTTTTGAATGTATCCATCCTATTTCTCGTGCTATCTTACGATTTGGAAGTACAAATCCTTGTATATTGATAATCAGAGTAATGTCATCCATAATATTTATTAGTAAACGTTTTTTTTAAATACTTTTCAAAAGGCTTTCTTTTCAACTTGCACAACCGTTTTTTTTCCAGGTATTACATTTATAACACGAGGTCATATTTATAGTAAATCCTTTCTTATCCAAAGTAAGAAAGATACCCATATTATCAGTTCTCTTTTTACATTTATCGCACCAGCGTTTATTATCCATTTATTTCAAATTTATTTTTAAAAATGGAAAATATAAAAGAGATAAAATATGGAAGATATATAAAATATGGAAGATATAAAATATGAAAGATATAAAATTAATATCCAAATGGTACAGTGTTGTAATCATCTAAAATTCGTCTTTTATCAAATCCAAACATGTATCTTTTATTCGTTTTAATACTTGATACATTTCTATCTTTTTCAATTTTAAACTGATTTATTTCTACATCTAAATAATCTGTTTCACCTGTAATTATTTTCATTCTTTCATTAAAATTTAATACAGTTACTCTCTGATAAGACATTTTAAATCCTTTCACTTTACCATGAACGGTATTGTCATTTAGTATGTATCCATAGTCTTTAGAGGCACCAGCCATCCAGGATTTGATATATTCATCGTTTCCCAATTCATCTGTCCATTCTCCTAGCATGCAGCCAGTTTCAATTTTGTTACTTCCATTATCTATGTAAACTATACTATCTGTATCATAATATAAGACATTTTTCCCTAATTTATCTAACATTTTATATAGCCTAATACGAGCAGAACTTGTCGTAAATGCAGCTATTAACTTGTCGTAAATGCAGCTATGCTACATTTGTGTTAAAGTTATTTTTCTCATATTTATCTTTCATTTTATAAGTCATTTCAACACAGTCCTCGTTTAAGAATATCATATTGAGATCCTTTATTGTATCATCCAAAATAATTCTGTAAAAATAATTCTGTAAAAATCTTCGATTTCCATTACATATTCAGTTTGTTTCATATTTTTTCTTTGGCCAAACTTACCCCATAATGAGTTTAAACAAATTTTTGCAATAAATCTTAAACCTGGATTTTCTTCTATATTTTGTAAATCTATATTTAATTTCTCTTTTACTATTTGCATATATTCATTTTCATCTTTAAAATTATTTTTCCATTTATCACAAGTTTCTAGTTTTATTTTTAAAAACATTTTCACATAATCTCTGAATAAGTCGTTTGATTTATTTTCAAAATGCCATACTTCATATATATTCATTATTTTATATCCTTTTCTAATAGCTAATCTCATTTCATCTGTAGTCCACGTTCCTATCAGACATCTGTCGTTATCAACATGCTTACACTTCTTATCGCATAACACTCTTTACATTTTTTCTTCTCTAGTGTTGTTTTGAAATGATTGCATTTTATTGTTTCAGAACAAGCCCTGCATAGAGAAAATATTAATTTTTCATCTTTATAGGGTAACACTGGATTATACAATTTTCTAGGTGGAAGTACCTTGCATTTAATTAATCCATACCACTTTTTATCATATTTTTTAGGATTAAATATCTTTGAAGGGTGACCAACAGGGTAATAATCAAAGTAATTCACCGTTGGATATAGTGAACATACATCTATATATCTACCTTTTTCGTTATTTTTCATTTCATATTTCAATTTCGTAGGTTCACATCTGCCTCCATAAAAAGCCTCCCTCGGATTCAACGGTTCAACGAAATCTCTGTTCCATTCCTTTTTCATGTATTTTTTCATTTCTTTATTATTATTAAAATCACATTCCCATATAGTTACTAAATTATATCCCTCTTTTTCTATCTTTTTATTTATCTTTTCGGTTCGTTTATATAAATCTTTCATAAGCATTTGATTCTGAGTGTTTATCTGTGTACGTGTGAAGCATTTAGTACAACCGTGCCAGAAGCAACCGTAAAATTGGAATACTGTATTTTCATAAAATCCATCGACCTTATAATGTTTTTTACCCAATTTTAATTTTTTCTCACCACCGTTCAAAGCATTTATATTTTCTTTCTTTGCTATGAAATCTAACCAAGCAATTGATTTCTTACTATACATATCTTTATGAATTGTGTCTTCGTCAATAGCAACCGTGTTTTCTTTCAAGAATTTATCTCTATAAATTCCCATGCATACACCGGCTAAAGTGACATATTTAAATGGGTCAACATTCACAGTTTCTAAGAACAATCGTCTCAATTCTAAACAACCTTCTCTCAATATTTGAACATCCGATCTGCAATATTTAATAAATTCTTTCTGAAAATCAAACGTTTCATGTTTAACAGAACTGTACCATTTATCAAATTTTTCTCTTTCATCTCGAATCATATTATCATATCCATAATAATATTCAGTCGGGTACTTACCTACGTAATTTTGATTCGTTTTTGTATTAAACAGATGAGGAAAATATCCTTTAGCCAACTCGGTCAGACCAAATGTTTTAGGAAATTTTCTGAGAGGAATCATTGTGAAATTAATAGAATCAATAAATCTTATATTATAAGCAGAAGCATGCATATATGTTAACTTGTTTCCTTGATAAATTGTAAATACTTTAATGTTATTCTTAAAGCAATACTTGGCTAAAAATTGGAAATCGAAACCTTTTCCGTAATGAGCAAGTACAGTATATCCAAAATGTTTTTCTTTAAATAACCATTCACAAAATTGATTTTCATTTTCAAATATATTTTCATATCCTTTATAATCTTGACATATAACTAGATTCACTTCATGAGATCCTGTATCTTGTGTAGTTTCCATATCAAAAAACAAGTATTTTTCAGTATATTCATATTTGCAAATTTCACACCATTCTTTTATATTTGACACATTTTTAGGGCAGTCGTCAATACATTTACCTCCTTTAGATTTTTGTTTCTTCATATAGCATTGATGACCATTTAATACAAATTTCCAACAATTTTTACATCTTCTTTCACCACACTGATGTTCTTCTGTTTTCCTTTCATATCTATTAATATTTCGTTTGCATTTCAAACATTTCCATAATAATTTACAAACACTACAACCTTTTGAATTTTTCTTTTTATGATTATCAAAACAGTCCTCTCCTAAGAATTTCCGATTACATTTTTTACAAAACAATTCCTTTCCATCACAATTAGAATTCTTAACAAAACATCTATCACATTTAAGAGGACACTTGTGCTGATCTGATCTTTTATAACCAATTTTACAATAATCACAATAATTATCTTTGCCTAAAAACCCTGTAATCGAGGTAATAACATCAAAATGATTTTTAATTTTATAAATGTAAATACAAGTAGGTTTGTAATCACCACAATATAAGCTTTGATTGCAGTTTTCTCTACAATAAATATTAATTTGAATATCTAAAAATTTTTCAAATATTTTTACTTCCTCCAAACTGCATATTTCTAAGGGAATATGGCACAAATCATGTAATTTCGTAGCTAATGTTTTTTGTAACAAACGACCTTTTTTAATATATATTACATCATTATCTGTTAATTTTTCATGATTTAATTTTTCACATAACAGTTTAGGATTTTGAGAGGCTAGCGCTGTTACAATTGATCTAGCTAAACATATATTATCATTGTTTTTTATTTGACATATACTTCTCTTTTTTGCTGGATCTGTTTCGGAATACATTTTTAAAGCCTTGTGTCTGCCTCCACATTAAAATCAAATATACATTCAGTAATATCCAGTTCCTTATATTCAATTTGATTAGATAATTTATCTATATACACTTCAAAGGCGTCTTTGGTAGACATCATTTTGTCGTGAAAAGGCTTATTTAATTTAGGATTAAATGTTATTACATCTACTTTTCCAATAACATTTCCTTTCTGAATATATTTTTTATAATATCATGATATTGAGTGGGTAAAATCTTTACTCCGACCACTCTATATTCTTTCCTATGAACCTTGTATTTCTTTATATAGGTTCCATTTTTTTCTAATATTTCATAATCATTTTCTTTTTTAATTAATTTATTATCTTTAAATCTCAAATTATAGGAATCAAATAAATTCTTAATTCTCTTTCTTCTTTCTGGATGATTTATAAATATTTTTCTCTTACGATTTAAATAGTTAGTAGATTAAACTATACTGACTAACTAACTAACTATAGTCAGTATAGTTTTGTATTCACTCGTTTTTCTGATATAAGATATAATAGATTTAATGAATTCTGATTTAGTTTTACATTTTGTTTCAATTTTTAACTTTTTTATTATATTTTTTAATTTTGCAACATCAAAAGTGTTCAGAGCTTCCTTTATGTGTTTAAACTCCATGATACTAAAAAATAAAAAATATTATTTTTTATTTATTAGAAAATATTTTTATAAAGGCTTTTTAAAAAATTAGAATTTAATATTTTGAATATATTTCTGATGATATTTACTTCTAAAGTGTCTTTGTTTATGTGTGAAGGTATACTCTTTACCACACTCACAGTTATATTTCGTGTATTTAACAATAGATTCACACTCTTTACACTTTTTAAAAATATCCATAAAATGATTTCTATTAATATAAAACTCTTCCACAGATTTTAAAATTTTACAGAGACTACAGAGTTTCTCTGACATGATTTATTAGTAAACCGTTTTTATAAATGGATTATTCCCCTATAGCAATCCATTGAAAAAAATCTCGATGAGTAGTAATTTCGGTGCCATCTAATTTTAAACATTTAAATCTAAAACCATATCTATCTACTTCAGATATTTTTAAAGTAAAAAGATCCCCATATTTACATATAGGAGTATAAACAATTGAAGGCTGAATTCTAAATGGTTTTGTGAAACTTACATTTATTAAATTTGTCGTACAATTGCCTGTGGCTATTCTAGTTTGGTTATTTCCCATTTATTAAGAAATAATTTTTTCTTTAGGAATCTAAATCATTTTCAATTAAATCATTCAAAACGTCAAAACATTCACTGTAATTATTGACTACTAATTTTACAATCTTTTTAAGATATAAATAATTAAGAATATAAACTTCTTTACGTTTACTATCTTTAAAATCTAGGAGCATTCTTTGTTTTAATTTATCAATCTCTTTTGCTTCGTAAACTTTTTTAAAATATACATAATAGTACAAGTCATTAGAATTTCTGCCAGTATTATAACCAGCTAATCTTGCTTTTAAATTTTTTGTATGTCCTACTTTAAAATTATTATTCTTTGAATAGTAAAGTGTTGTTGCTATGTAAATATATGAATCTTTATTTTTTACTTTTACACTGTCGATAAAATTTTTAATATTATTATTTGCTAACTTTAATTTTTCAATTTCTTTATCTTTTAATTTTAATTCTTTTTTGAGTTTATATTCTCCATTTTTACGTATACTAGGCAATACTTCTTTAGTTACCCATCTTTTAAATTCTTTAGCCTGTGGCAATTTAGATGATAAAATCAATGTATATAAACCAGATTCATTAATAAATATGGTTTTATAATCTAAATTTTGGTAGGCGTGTTTCACGCCCTCTGGAATATTTTTTAAATTTATTCTATCTTCCTCGTCTACGTGTCTTTTTATTGCATCTTTGGTGTGTTTATACTCTAATATTATAGCAATATCTTTTCCTTTAAACCAAGGATTATTATCTTCAACTAATACAATATATACTTCTTTATTTTTAAAATTTAGTTTATTATTCTTAATATCAATTATATTATCCATAGTATTTATACAAAAATTGTTTTTTAAACAGATTATAAAACGCAGATACATATTATGGAAGATAAATAGTTATATCCTTAAAGAATTCAACGTGGGATCAAATTTTTGATTTGATATTATATTGATGTCTCTCAAGGTGCTATTGCTTTATAAATAAATTCCATATATCTTCATATTTCTTTTTCTCTTTAATTTTTATAGAATTATTAATATTGAATAGATCACAAATCTTCTTCATATAAAACAAGTATTTTAAATTCTTTTCGTAATAACAAAAATCTAAGAACTTGTAAAATAGCTCATTTGCCTCATTCGTAAAATTCAGTTTATGTTTTCTTTTCAAACTATTAAAGAAATATATTCTACTTTTGAGTCGTTGCTTTAAAAAAATATGTATGTCAATATTATAATAGGATTCATCTTCAGAACTATCATAGCAAATTTCTTTCTTTTTAATTTGTTTAAACACTGTTAAATATTTATCAGGAATTGCCATTTATTTAGAAATGTTTTTTAAAAATAGATGACAGCACTAGTACGTTAAAAGAATAATTTTTGAGTGTTATCTTTTAAAGATAAGGAAAGTAAAATGTTTTTCAAACAAAAATAATTATTAAACACAAGCTAGTGTAAATAAACATATAAGATAAAAGCAAAAAATTGAACATATTTTTAAGTATTCTTATAAAAATTTATTTATATTACAATCACAAGTGAACTGTTAAAGTCAAGGAAATTTCTTTTAAAACATAATAATTTTTTTGTTGAACTGTAATTCCATTTTTTACATATAGATGGCTCTGAGAGGTCAAAGTTTAATAGCTCTTTATATCTTATAATAAGGATAAGATTCTTTCACTGTCAGTTAGGGCGCCCTTAGAGAGTTAGGCAGCGAGTCTGAGGTAGTGAGTTCGATCCTCGTTCACCCACTAGGGTAGGAGATGAAACAGAGCTCCACATAGTGTAGATGCTGAATAGGGACCTAAGTCGGTACCTTGGATTCCCTCCCTCATAGCAACCGAGGTAGAGTAGCCTCCCCCGTAGCAACAGGGTCGAGGAAAAAAAAAAAAAAAAAAAACCGGCTGAGAGGTGAAAAAGGCCTATAACATCATCTTGTAAATAAATAAACAGCTACACCTCTCAGCCGAAGAGGCCATTTTGTAATTTTTTTCTTTGATTTTAATTAATTATTATAATTAATATAAAAACACTAGTAAATGTTTTTCTTTTCTTGTAATTCTTTTTAATTTTAATACATCTCGTAAACGATAAATCCACACATCTAATAAATCCTCATTGTCTTCAAATTCTGGAAATATATCATAAAATATTACTTTTCTAAAATAATGTAATTTCATTACCTTTTTTAAATGATTTTCGATAATTCTCATATTATCATAGGATTCTAATTTGAAATCGTCTCTCGCTGTAAATATTATGTTGTGATGGTTTTTTCTACGTAAATTATCATATTCTAACTCTATTCTAAAATTGAATAGATTTATATTAAGTAATAAAATTTTATTTATATTTTTTTCAAACATATTTATTTATAATTAAAATTATTTATTTATTATTTATTTTATCTATCCAACTGTTAAAATCATTTGAATAACCTAACCATTTAACGAGTAATTTATATATATTTATTTCTAATTATTTTTTCAATTTTATATATTTCATTCGTCTTATTATATTTAACTAATTCATTTTCATAATAAGTTCCCTTTATCTCCTCGTTATTTAAATCTCTAATTCTGTAGGTTATAGGATCTGTTCTGATATAATGAAAATTTCTTCTGTAAATGTAGGGTGATAACCTCTCGTAAACGTTTCTTTAAATTTTGAAATTCTTACTTTATCACCTATTTTAAATTTTGGTTTCCTGATTACTTTTTTTACATACAAGTTATTATAAACAAGATTTTCATTCGTTTTTTTACTTGCTTCGGTGGGTGACATTTTTTATAGATCTATGATATGAATTGTTGTAATTTTGAATTAATTTATTTAAGATATCAATATATCTTTCTGTTTTATTAGCTGCTAAGTATTTTCTTATTTTTCCATTTAATGTACGATTAAAGCGTTCAACTACTGAACATTTTATTTCTACGTTTTCAGTTGTAAACCACTTAATATCATAGTCTTTAAATATTTTTTGAGTCTCTTTAGAAATGAATTCAGTTCCTTTATCTGTCTGGATGTGATAAGGATGACGTTCTTTAAATATTTTTTTAAAGGCTTCTGTTACTTCTCTACCTGTTTTTCTCTGAATGGGTACTGCCCAAGCATATTTACTAAATATATCAATTACAGTTAAAATATAATTCATTCCGTCATTAGATTTACTAAAGGGTTTTATAAACAATAAATCAGCTTGCCATTATCATCAATATGAGATACATATATTCGTCTTCTTTTGAATTTTCTAACCAGAGGTTTATATCTTGTGTATACATCTTGAGTATGAAGGAAATCAGAAATTTCATTTTGAGTAGATTTTGTTTTCCTTTTTAATTCATTCATTCCACAATAACCTGTTTCAGGATCATAATATATAGTTTCTATGCGTTTCAGGGGGTCATGTTTAATCTTTATGACGCCCTGTTCTAGAGCGTCGTTTTTCTTAAAAAAAAAAAACACTTTTTAGATCCACAAATTGCACATATTCCTTTTGTCATTGGACTACCTTTTTTATTAATTACATGTTCGATATCCTTAGTATCTGTATGATTTTTACATTTTAAACAGTATATCAGTGAACCCATTCCAAATGTTTTTTTTGTTTTTATAATAGGTTTAACAACTGCTCTGTCAATTCTTTCACGAATGGTAGGATTTGGAATTGCATCTAACTCATTTATCATATTTGTATCACATACTTCATTTCTAGTTTTTGTATCTTTGTTTTTTAAATAACAAACATCGTGTCTGTATGCAGCTTCATCTACTTTATTTATAGGTTTTGACCATTCTTTATATATTAAATCATCATTCAATCTCTTTTTTCCATGTAGTAATTGTGTTCCAGAACCTGTAAAATTATGACCTGGTAAATGCATTTCAAAGGGTAAATTGTTAATAGCTTTATTAATTACACCCTTTCCTGTTTTACACTTGCAATTCTTTTTATTACACATTTATTTAGATATAAAAATTATTTGTTGACGTACTTGTAACCATTTAATTGAGTCTTCTTTATATATCTTTCTATAGGAAAATATTGTAAATTTTGAATATATTCAACTTCCCTCATATATACTTCTTGTTCAGTCAGATTGCTGGATTTCAACAAATTTAATAGTTGTTTATAGAATTTAAAGGCTTGTTTATATTCACTCTTTTTAGTTGAAATCTTCAAAGATCTATCTGTTATTTCAATTACACCAGCTGTTATACTCAGTGCTGATAGGGGTAGAAAAACGAAACTTATTAAGCCAGAAGCACTGAACAAGAATTTTCCTACTGATAGCAATAAACTCAATTTATTCATAAATTGATAAGATTTCCTATAAACAAAAATTCTCTTTTCAAGATATTCTTCCATTTATATAGGCTCAAATATTTTATTTCGATATCTCATTTCAGGATTCACTAAATCCAACATTAAAAAATCATATGGTTTTACGATACAATTTTTATACATTTTATTAAATTCTTCTTTAGTTAATTGGCCATCTATTTCTCTTATTATTTGTCGAATTTCTTTTTGTTTCATATCAAAAAATATAAAGTAGTCACTATTACTTCTTATTGTTATAGGTATTTTATAATAATACTGACTTAAATAAATAATAGAAGCATTTTTCTTTCTTCCACGAATAAAAAATTCTTCAATAGGGTGTTGATCTTTTTCACATATGCAATCATCAAATACAACTAAATTCATATAGGAAGGATCCAAGTCATCTACTGTAATAAAATCCTCGAGGTTTGAAGAAAACAAAACTTGATCTTTTTTAAATTTTTTATATTCTTTTAAAACTTCTTTTTTATTTTTCAAGCCTTTACATTTTTTAATATCTTCTACCTCTACATCATTGAATTGAGTATATTTTTCTTGTAATTTTACATATTTAGATTCACATATATCTTTTGCACACACATAAAGTCTATCAAAATGTAAATAATCATAGATGAAATTGACTAATAAATTTGATTTTCCACACTTTGAAGCACCATTTATAATTAATCTAAAAGTATGAATAGGAAGTAAAGGATGTTGATTTGGATCTTGAAATTCATTAGGTTCATTATAATCTCTTATTATAATTTTAGGATACATTTATTTCCTGTAAAATTTTGTTCTATTCACTTATCTACTGCGAGTAGAAAATAATCTACTGCGAGTAGAAAATAATCTACTCCGAGTAGAAATTTAATTATATATAAATGGAAAGTATTGAAAAAGAGAGAAATAAAAAGTTGTTAGAGCAATTAAAAAATGATCTAAGATTAGTTAAACTACAATCTGAAATTAGGAAAAATAATGAAATAAAATTAGAAGAAGATATGGGAATACAAAAATCATTGGCTGATTTTCATGAGCCTTTAATCAATGAAATGGAAAAACTAGAAACCTCTAGAGAAAATCGTTTGCAGGGTATAAAAGAAGCTGTTGATGATTTATCTCTAACCATGAATGATTTTTCTTTTAAAACTTTACCTCAGATAGAGAATAAGTCAGAAGAAGATTATACTGAAGATGCAGGAAGTATGTTTTTAAAAATAGATATAGACAGAGATGTTGATAAAACTGTTCTAGAAGAATTAGAATTTGAATTTCCTTCAAAAATGTGGAATAAAACTGATGAAGAAATTGATGAAGTTATCGATAGGGCAAAAGAATACAGAGATAAATTTAAAAGAGAGAAAGGAAATGAAAGTAAAAACAAAAATTTTGCAACCAAAGAAAAGAAAGTTGAATATCAAAAAAAGATTGACATTGCTGAAAATAAGATGAGTATGATGAAAATATATATAGATGCTTTATTAGCTATTAAAAAAGGTAGATATTACACAGGAAAAGGTTTAGAAGATAAATTGAAAATTTTAGCTGATTTGACAGATAAAATTTGTAAAGGTTCTAAAAGTAAAAAATTGTATAATAAAACTGTCGATTTGTTGGATTTACTTTTAAGAGAGAAATTTTTAACAAATGAACAGGTTAAGGAAAACTATGGAAAATTTCTTAGTAAATAAATGAGTAATTATATTATAAAAAAAGTATACTTGAGCGACAGTCAGATTTCTAAATTTAAATCAGCTTATAAAAATGGTGAAGAACTTAGTTTGGAAATAGATAAAAGTAAAATACCCAATTTTGATTTACTTTTAACAGCTACACAAATTAACCAAATTGCTAAAGGTAAAAGAATTAAAATATCAAAGACTCAACTGAAAAAGAATGGAGGGTTTTTACCATTTTTAATTCCATTGCTTTGATTTTTAGCATTAGGAACCGTTAGCGGAGCAGCTGGTTGGGGAACCAAAAAACTGTTGGATAAAATTTCAGGATCAGGTACTACTAAAAAAAAAAAAAAACTTGTGGAAAGGGGGTATATCTTCCCTCGGAATATCCAACAAAGTAATACAAGAAAATATGAAAAACGAAAAAGGATTTAGAGGTATATTTACTATAGATATGTTACCTAAAAAGATAAGAAAATTTGAAAACGGAATAATAAATTTAGATATATCTACAGGGAGTGGAACTCATTGGGTTTGCTATTATAATGACCCAAAGCATGATTTTATAGAATATTTTGATCCTTTTGGAGAGTATAAATATAACACTATAAAAATAAAAAATGATTTTCTTCCTAAAAATATACAAAATTATTTAAATACTTCTGAAAAAGAAATTAGATATAACGATAGTTTTTTACAACAACCAATTTCTGTAAAATGTGGTTTCTATTGTATGAAATATATAACTGAACGAAATATGGGTAAATCACCTATTGATGTTTTATATTTGTTTACTCAAGAACCTAGTAATTTAAATGAAAAAATTGTTTCCACTAAATAAATGAAGTATCTTATTTTAGATTCTAAAAATGTGGATAAATCGGAAGATTTTACGATTGAATATTCGAAACCATTTCATTTCAAAGAGGCAGCTCTTCAGTCCTTTTCTATGTGTATTTCATGGAATAATATTACAGAGAAAAATAATAAATTTTCATATTTTGACGGTGTGAAATGGATAGATTTCATTATTCCAAATGGTCATTATAGTATAAGAGGTTTGAATCGTTATATGGTAAAATATTTTGGAAATGATCCACCTATATTATTTGGAATAATTGAAGAAAGACAAAGATTTAGTATTAAACTCGAGAAGAATTATAAAATTGATTTATCTAAAAGTGAATTGTACAAAATTTTAGGCTTTGAACCTAAAATATATGAAGAGGAAGAGCAAGAAGGTAAATTTATTGCTGATATAGCTAACGGAAATGATAATATTTATATTCACTGTGATATAGTAGATGGTGCATATGTAAACCAGTTTCAGTCTCAAGTTATTTATTCTTTTACATTATCAAATCCTCCTGGAAGTTTATATGCTAAAGAATTTGATAGACCAATATTTTTTCCTGTTAAATCTGATTCTACATACAGAATTAGAATGAGAATCACAAATCATAGAGGTGAACTGATTGATTTAAATAAACAAGAAGTGCAGTATAGATTTATTACTAAATAAATGAACAAACATAGATTATATAGAAAGAGTAAAAAAATACAAGGAAGAGGCGTCTTTTCAGACTTTATAAGTCCAATTGTAGAAGAAAAATCTAAAGAATTTGTGCGAGAAAAATTGAATGAAATATTTTCCAAAAATAAAAAACATGGTGCTGGATTGAAAATTTTTATTCCTAAATAAATGGATAAAATTTACGATTTGAAAGACACTAGTTATTATTATAATAACGACATTGAAATTTTTGAATATAGGGAAATAAAAAGTGAAAATAGAGATAGAAATAATCTTCATGAAAATGCTACATATAATTTCTTTATCAATGATACAAATGCTAATATTTTATATTCTGCGGGATATCTACAACAAGAATTAAAAATTGTAAAAGGAGATGGAGGTGCAATAAGTAATGAAAATGTTACTCTAGTGAATGGAGAAGGTCTCGTAAATTCAAACAGGTTGACTATAGGAAATACTGAAGTTGAATCCACTATAAATTATAAAGCCATTTTGAATCAAGTATTAGGGATGATACACTTCACCCCTGATTATTCAACATCGGAAGCTACCAACATGTTCTTTTATGTAGACACAGCTGATTCTGCAGATAAAAAGGATTTCAAATATAATGGAACTCTGGTAGAAACTACCAAAATAACTGATTTTTTTAAAAACCTTAAACTAAATGAAAGTTTCAATGAAGGATTTTCAAAAAGATGTAAATTTACTAAAAATAGTCAAACAGTAAAAATATGGATTCCTTTAAAATATATCTTTGATTTCTTTAACGAATATAAAAAAGTAATGACAAGTTCCCAAGTTAAAATAGAAATTCAAAGAAATGATAGTAAAAATATGCTGTATACAGATATTCAAAATCCGGATTTTAAGGTCCTTGTTGAAGATTTATCACTTTGGTCACCTTATGTTAGATTTAAAAATTCAGCATCTGTAAAATTCAATGAATTAAAATTATCAAATACTCCTATAGAAATAAATTGGAATCATTATAATATTATCAAATCAAATGTATTTTATAAAAATGCCAGTGGATCTTACCCTATTCCTGCTACATCTGATGAAGTTTTGAGTTTATATGTCATTCCACAATATGAAGAAAGAAATGAAAATATGAATCAAAATAACATGATGTTTGATCACTTGGATATGATAGAATGTTGGTTAATGATTAATAACATTAAAGTTCCTACTGTAAGTTATATGATGAACTTTAATAATAGAGATTATAAACGATTATATTATGCTCTTTTAGAATCAGGAATGAATAATATAAATTCTGAAACAGGTTGTATGATAAACTATTCAAATTTCAGTAAGTATCCTATAATTTGTTTCAACTTGGCAAACCATGAAAATTATACTAACTTAAGTAATTTAATGATTGAATTCAATTGGAGGTTGAGAAATAATACTACTAAAAATTATGTTTTTTACTTCATTTTGAAAGAAAGAAACAAATGCTCTGTGAATATGTCAACTCAAGATATAAAAATGATTAAAACTCTAAAAACATAAAGGATTTTTATTATTTTAATAAATGGCTGCTTATTATCCTCTGGACGATGAAATAAAAGAAGGTCCTCCAGGTCCTCCTGGTATAGGGTTTAAAATAACAAATGAGGGTCATTATGATATGGAAAGAAAACTTTTAAAAAATGTATTCGATCCTCGAGAAGATAGTAATTCAGCAACAAAAAGTTACGTAGATAGTAGCTACAAGGAAATAAAAGAAAAAATTCATACTTTAACAGATAATAGTCTGATTCACGGGGGAGATTTTTTCAATGCGAAACAAAAATATATAAAAAATTTAGGAGATCCTAGAGAAGAATCTGATGCTGCAACTAAGAAATACGTTGATGAATTAAGAGATAAATGTTTAATACATGATGAAAATGACTTTGATGCTAAAAATAAAATCATTTCAAATGTAAAAGCTCCTCTAAACAAAACAGATGTAGTTAATAGGGAGCATTTAGAGTATTACTGTATATTATGGGATGTGAGTAAAAGAAATTATCATGCTCATAATGAAAGAATTTCAAATGTAAAAGCTCCTGTAAACGATAAAGATTGTGTTAATAAACACTATGTTGATACTAAAACCTTTTGTGCTACCACAAGTAGAGCAGTTCAATTCACAGGTGCGGGATATAAAATATTTCAATTCGATGAATTTAGTTCAAAGCTTTTGGGTACAAACTTAAAATTAACTCAAAATATGTATATGAAAATTACCCTCTTTTTAGCCTGTGATAAAATGAATGAAAATCCAAGAATACGTTTAGAGAAAATGAAAGAAGTCCTTATTGATAAAACAATATCTGCCAATGAAGAATCAATAATTATCTTTGTCTATGGAAAATTAAATGAAAATTTTGTGTTATCGGTATTAACCGAAGGGAACTGTAAGATGAAACCTTATATACATATTGAGAAATTAGAATTTAAGAAAGTGTAAAAATTATTGTGTTAATAAATGGCAAATGAAATAAATTGGAATGACACTTTTCTAAAAAGAAACTTTCAGAAGATGTAATTATAAGTCTAGCAGATTATTTAAAATGGGAATATGTGTTTCAATATTCTGAATTGTCTGAAAGGTTAATAGAACAGCATGCACAACCAGATGATTGGTTTATTATTTCTCAATATCAAAAACTCAATGAATCTTTTATTGAAAAACATGCCTCTGATGTAGATTGGGAAAAAATATGTAGATACCAAACCTTATCTATCCGTTTCATCGAGAGACATTTAGATAAAGTGACTTGGTACGAAATATCAAGATTCCAAAGATTGGATTTAAGATTTATAGAAAATTATTATGACCGTTTAAACATGAATGTTGCATCTAGATATCAAAAATTATCAATGGACCTTATAAGAAAATTTCAAGATTATGTAAATTGGGATTATATTATACAATATCAAGATATTGATAAAGATTTTGTAATAGAATTTGTTTCTAAAATATATTTCTGTCTTTTAATAAAAAATAAAAGCAATATATTACCAGAAGAATTTTATAATTCACACAAAGAAAAGATAGTTTGTATACTTCTTGCTGAAATTTGTCATAATACACGAGTATCACTATATGAACCATTAAAAGAAAAATATAATTAAAAAAAAAATTTTCTTAATAAATGGCTGCTTATTATCCTCTGGAAGATGATTCATCTACAATAAATACTGTTAAAAAAGCTTTGGAAACTTACATACAAGAAAAAGGTTTATTTGAATCAGATGAGGGCTATTATGATGCAAGAAATAAGAAAATCATAAATCTTTCGAATCCCTCTAAAAACACCGATGCTGTTCATAAACATTATGTGGATAGAAGAATAAAAATAAATGACAAAAAACCTGATAATATTTTAACAAGAGATAATGATGGATTATATGTACCTTCATTAATAAAAAATGGTACTTATAATTTCAGTAACCATAGAATTACAAACGTGGCAAATCCTATTATAAATAAAGATGTGGCAACAAAAGAGTACGTAGACTCTCAAAATTTTTATGCAACTATTCAAGAGAGGCATGCCACTTATACAACGGGAGGTTTTAAACTTATAAATTTTAATTTAATGAGCTCTAAACTGTTGGAACCTAACTTAAAATTAACAACAAATATGTATATGAAAATAACGATATACTTACACTCTGAAATATATTCATGGAAACCTTTGATAAAAATTAAAAAAGGTAATTAAGGAATATTGTATGTACCTATCACTGTTAATGTTGAATCTGTTACTTGTTTTGCTTATGGAAAAAGGAACGAAATTCTAAAAATATCAATATCAAGTGACAGAGATTCAAATGAAATAAAACCTTATTTGCATGTTGAGAAAATTGAATTTTTGTAATTTATTAAAAAAACTAAAATATTGGAGTTTTTTTCACATATCGAAAACAACTTTGTTAAAGTTATATGACACAATGTCAATTATTTGCTCACCTTAAGGTTTCATACTTTTTATTTCAAAGGTACTCAAAGTTGTTTTTGATCATAAAATAAGAGGTTTTCCAATAAAAAACAATTCATTTTTTAGTGTTTTAAAAGTTGTCTTTTTAAAGATTTTATGTCGTTTTTTGATGTTAAAAATGTACAATATTTTAAAGATTAAGGCAGTATATAGGGGTGTCCTCTAGCCCCCTAAAAATAAGAGATTTTTCAATAAAAAACACTTAGTTTTTGAGTGATTTTGATTTTCAGAAATTGTCTTTTTTAATGATTTTATAGTGAAAAACGATCTTTATGTTTCCAAAATGTAAACAATAGTGATAGTATATAGGGGGGAGGAAGAGTGTCCTCTAGCCCCCCCCCCCCTATATACTACTTATAACGCCTGGTCCAATTAAAACATTAAAGGTTAATATTAAGCTCTGATAGGAGGCTTTGTTATTATTGAGAAAAGACTTAGAATTTTTCCGTATTAACGCTTTTCGGAAGGCGAATTTCCTCAAAATAAAGCTTCTCCCAACTACATACATAGAAAATTTATTTCTCTCGTAAAAGCACCGCGGCTACTGCGGTGTCCGGTGCGCCTCTGCCGGCCCTTGCAAATCCGAGGGAGAGAGTGTGATTTTCGTGCCTGTCCGTACCCATATCCGCAGCAAGTCTGCAAGGTGAACAGCCTCAGGTCGATAGAACAATGTAGGTAAGGGAAGTCGGCAAGTTCGATTCATAACTTCGGGATAAGGATTGGCTCTGAGGACTGGGCCCGTCCGGCTGGGGTCCGAAGCGGGTGTGGCACTGCACCGGGACTGGGCGAGACTGGCTGCAGCGATGCAGTCCAGCCGGGACCAGCGTCGGGGCCTTCCCGTGGAATGCCTCAGCAGCGCGGCGGGCCCAATTTCTTCAAATTGAGAAAAGACTTAGAATTTCTGCGTATAAATACTCTTCAGAAGGCGAATTTCTTGGAAATAGAGCTTCTCGCAACACTTCTTGAGATATACAAAAAGAGTAAAATTCGGGGTCACGCTGTGTACCCCCTATGGGGTCTATAATTATTTCCTTTGTTAGGGTACACTAGTACCCCGTAATGTAACACCTGGTCTCATTAAAATATTAAGGGTCAATATCAAGGTCTGATATGAAGCCATTTGTTAACAATGAGAAAAGACTTAAAATTTCTCCGTATGAACGCTTTTCGGAAGGCGAATTTCCTCAAAATAAAGCTTCTCCCAACACTTTTTGAGATATACATACATAGAAAATTTATTTCTCCTCTTGAAAAAAGACTTAGAATTTCTGCGTATAAAAGCTCTTTAGAAGGCGAATTTCTTCGAAATAAAGCTTCTCGCAACACTATTTTAGATATACAAAAACAGTAAAATTCGGGGTCACGCTGTGTACCCCCTATGGGGTCTATAATTTTTTCCTTTGGTAGGGTACACTAGTACCCCGTAATATAATACCTGGTCCAATTACAACATTAAAGATTAATATTAAGGTCTGATAGGAGGCATTTTTCTTAACATTGAAAAAATGCACTGTTTTATATATACATACATAGTAAAATGCGGGGTCACACTGTGTACCCCCTATGGGCTCTAAAATTATTTCCTTTGGTAGGGTACACTAGTACTAGGTAATATAACACCTGGTCCACTTAAAATATTAAGGGTCAATATTAAGGTCCGATAGGAGGCTTTGTTAACATTGAGAAAAGACTTAGAATTTCTGCGTATAAAAGCTCTTCGGAAGGCGAATTTCTTTGAAATAAAGCTTCTCGCAACACTTTTGGAGATATACAAAAACAGTAAAATTCGGGGTCACCCTGTGTACCCCCTATGGGGTCTATAATTTTTTCCTTTAGTAGGATACACTAGTACAAGGTAATATTACACCTGGTACAATTACAACATTAAAGGTTAATATTAAGGTCTGATAGGAGCCATTTTTCTTAACATTGAAAAATGCACTGTTTTAGATATACATACATAGTAAAATTCGGGGTCACACTGTGTACCCCCTATGGTATCTATAATTATTTCCCTTGGTAGGGTACACTAGTACCCCATAATATAATACCTGGTCCAATTACAACATTAAGGGTTAATATTAAGGTCTGATAGGAGGCATTTTTCTTAACATTGAAAAATGCATTGTTTTAGATATACAAAAACAGTAAAATTCGGGGTCACGCTGTGTACCCCCTATAGGGTCTACAATTATTTCCTTTGGTAGGGTACACTAGTACCCAGTAATATAATACCTGGTCCAATTACAACATTAAAGGTTAATATTAAGGTCTGATATGAAGCCATTTGTTAACAATGAGAAAAGACTTAAAATTGATCTGTATTAACGCTTTTCGGAAGGCGAATTTCCTCAAAATAAAACTTCTCGCAACACTTTTTGAGATATACATACATAAAAAAAAATTTTCTCCTCTTGTAAAAAGACTTAGAATTTCTACCTATAAAAGCTCTTCAGAAGGCGAATTTCTTGGAAATAGAGCTTGTCGCAACACTATTTTAGATATACAAAAACAGTAAAATTCGGGGTCACGCTGTGTACCCCCTATGGGGTCTATAATTTTTTCCTTTGGTAGGGTACACTAGTACCCCGTAATATAATACCTGGTCCAATTACAACATTAAAGGACAATATTAAGGTCTGATAGGAGGCATTTTTCTTAACATTGAAAAATGCACTGTTTTAGATATACATACATAGTAAAGTTTGGGGTCACGCTGTGTACCCCCTATGGGGTCTATAATTATTTCCTTTGGTAGGGTACACTAGTACCAGGTACTATAACACCTGGTCCACTTAAAATATTAAGGGTCAATATTAAGGTCCGATAGGAGGCTTTGTTAACATTGAGAAAAGACTTAGAATTTCTGCGTATAAAAGTTCTTCGGAAGGCGAATTTCTTCGAAATAAAGCTTCTCGCAACACTTTTGGAGATATACAAAAACAGTAAAATTCGGGGTCACGCTGTGTACCCCCTATGGGGTCTATAATTTTTTCCTTTAGTAGGGTACACTAGTACAAGGTAATATAACAACTGGTCCAATTACAACATTAAAGGTTAATATTAAGGTCTGATATTAGGCATTTTTCTTAACATTGAAAAATGCACTGTTTTAGATATATATACATAGTAAAGTGCGGGTTCCCACCGTGTACCCCCATGGGGTCTATAATTATTTCCTTTGGTAGGGTACACTAGTACCCCGTAATATAATACCTGGTCCAATTACAACATTAAAGGTTAATATTAAGGTCTGATATGAAGCCATTTGTTAACAATGAGAAAAGACTTTATATTGATCCGTATTAACGCTTTTCGGAAGGCGAATTTCCTCAAAATAAAGCTTCTCCCAACACTTTTTGAGATATACATACATAAAAAATTTATTTCTTCTCTTGAAAAAAGACTTAGAATTTCTACCTATAAAAGCTCTTCAGAAGGCGAATTTCTTGGAAATAGATCTTCTTCGCAACACTATTTTAGATATACAAAAAAAGTAAAATTCGGGGTCATGCTGTGTACCCCCTATGGGGTCTATAATTATTTCCTTTGGTAGGGTACACCATTTCAAGGTAATATAACTCCTGGTCCAATTACAACATCAAAGATTAATATTAAGGTCTGATAGGAGGCATTTTTCTTGACATTGAAAAAATGCACTGTTTTATATATATATACATAGTAAAGTTCGGGATCACGCTGTGTACTCCCTATGGGGTCTATAATTATTTCCTTTGGTAGAGTACACTTGTATCAGGTAATATAACACCTGGTCCGCTTAAAATATTAAGGGTCAATATTAAGGTCTGATATGAAGCCTTTTGTTAACAATGAGAAAAGACTTAAAATTTCTCCGCATGAACGCTTTTCGGAAGGCGAATTTCTTAGAAATAAAGCTTCTCGCAACACTTTTTGAGGTATACATAAATAGAAATTTTATTTCTCTTGAAAAAAGACTTAGAATTTCTCCGTATAAAAGCTATTAAGAAGGCGAATTTCTGCGAAATAAGACTATTCAGATGGACATACATTGTGGGGTCACACCGTGTACCCCCTATGGGGTCAAAATTAATTCCTTTGGTAGGGTACACTATTACAAGGTAATATAACACCTGGTCCAATTAAAACATTAAAGGTTAATATTAAGGTCTGATATTAGGCATTTTTCTTAACATTGAAAAATGCACTGTTTTAGATATATATACATAGTAAAGTGCGGGGTCCCACCGTGTACCCCCTACGGGGTCTATAATTATTTCCTTTGGTAGGGTACACCATTACAAGGTAATATAACACCTGGTCCAATTAAAACATTAAAGGTTAATATTAAGCTCTGATAGGAGGCTTTGTTATTATTGAGAAAAGACTTAGAATTTTTCCGTATTAACGCTTTTCGGAAAGCGAATTGCCTCAAAATAAAGCTTCTCCCAACTACATACATAGAAAATCTATTTCTCTCGTAAAAGCACCGCGGCTACTGCGGTGTCCGGTGCGCCTCTGCCGGCCCTTGCAAATCCGAGGGAGAGAGTGTGATTTTCGTGCCTGTCCGTACCCATATCCGCAGCAGGTCTGCAAGGTGAACAGCCTCAGGTCGATAGAACAATGTAGGTAAGGGAAGTCGGCAAGTTCGATCCGTAACTTCGGGATAAGGATTGGCTCTGAGGACTGGGCCCGTCGGGCTGGGGTCCGAAGCGGGTGTGGCACTGCACCGGGACTGGGCGAGACTGGCTGCAGCGATGCAGTCCAGCCGGGACCAGCGTCGGGGCCTTCCCGTGGAATGCCTCAGCTGCGCGGCGGACCCAATTTTTTGCAAATTGAGAAAAGACTTAGAATTTCTGTGTATAAATACTCTTCAGAAGGCGAATTTCTTGGAAATAGAGCTTCTCGCAACACTTTTTGAGATATACAAAAACAGTAAAATTCGGGGTCACGCTGTGTACCCCATATGAGGTCTATAATTATTTCCTTTGGTAGGGTACACTAGTACCCCGTAATGTAACACCTGGTCTCATTAAAATATTACGGGTCAATATTAACGTCTGATATGAAGCCATTTGTTAACAATGATAAAAAGACTTAAAATTTCTCCGTATGAACGCTTTTCGGAAGGCGAATTTCCTCAAAATAAAGCTTCTCCCAACACTTCTAGAGATATACATACATAGAAAATTTATTTCTCCTCTTGAAATAAGACTTAGAATTTCTGCGTATAAAAGCTCTTTAGAAGGCGAATTTCTTCGAAATAAAGCTTCTCGCAACACTATTTTAGATATACAAAAACAGTAAAATTCGGGGTCACGCTGTGTACCCCCTATGGGGTCTATAATTTTTTCCTTTGGTAGGGTACACTAGTACAAGGTAATATAACACCTGGTCCAATTACAACATTGAAGGTTAATATTAAGGTCTGATAGGAGGCATTTTTTTAACATTGAAAAAATGCACTGTTTTATATATACATACATAGTAAAGTGCGGGGTCTTACCGTGTACCCCCTATGGGGTCTATAATTATTTCCCTTGGTAGGGTACACTAGTACCCCGTAATAGAATACCTGGTCCAATTACAACATTAAAGGACAATATTAAGGTCTGATAGGAGGCATTTTTCTTAACATTGAAAAATGCACTGTTTTAGATATACATACATAGTAAAGTGCGGGGTCACACTGTGTACCCCCTATGGGGTCTATAATTATTTCCTTTGGTAGGGAACACTAGTACCCCGTAGTATAACACCTGGTCCACTTAAAATATTTAAGGTCAATATTAAGGTCTGATAGGAGGCTTTGTTAACATTGAGAAAAGACTTAGAATTTCTGCGTATAAAAGCCCTTCGGAAGGCGAATTTCTTCGAAATAAAGCTCCTCGCAACACTTTTGGAGATATACAAAAACTGTAAAATTCGGGGTCACGCTGTGTACCCCCTATGGTGTCTATAATTGATTCCTTTGTCAGGGTACACTATTACAAGATAATATAACACCTGGTCCAATTAAAACATTAAAGGTTAATATTAAGGTCTGATATTAGGCATTTTTCTTAACATTGAAAAATGCACCATTTTAGATATACATACATAGTAAAATTCGGGGTCCCACCGTGTAATCCCTACTGGCTCTATAATTTTTTCCTTTGGTAGGGTACACTAGTACAAGGTAATATAACACCTGGTCCAATTACAACATTAAAGGTCAATATTAAGGTCTGATAGGAGGCATTTTTCTTAACATTGAAAAATGCACTGTTTTAAATATACATACACAGTAAAAGGCGGGGTCACACTGTGTACCCCTTATGGGCTCTAAAATTATTTCGTTTGGTAGGGTACACTAGTACCAGGTAATATAACACCTGGTCCACTTAAAATATTAAGGGTCAATATTAAGGTCTGACAGGAGGCTTTGTTAACATTGAGAAAAGGCTTAGAATTTCTGCGTATAAAAGCTCTTCGGAAGGCGAATTTCTGCGAAATAAGACTTTTCGCATCACTATTTTAGATATACAAAAAAGTAAAATTCGGGGTCACGCTGTGTACCCCCTATGGGATCTATAATTATTTCCCTTGGTAGGGTACACTAGTACCCCATAATATAATACCTGGTCCAATTACAACATTAAGGGTTAATATTAAGGTCTGATAGGAGGCATTTTTCTTAACATTTAAAAATGCATTGTTTTAGATATACAAAAACAGTAAAATTCGGGGTCACGCTGGTACCCCCTATGGGGTCTATAATTATTTCCTTTGGTAGGGTACACTAGTACCCCGTAATATAACACCTGGTCCAGTTAAAATATTAAGGGTCAATATTAAGGTCTGATTGGAGGCTTTGTTAACATTGAAAAATGCACTGTTTTAAATATACATACATAGTAAAATGCGGGGTCACACTGTGTACCCCCTATGGGCTCTAAAATTATTTCGTTTGGTGGGGTACACTAGTACCAAGTGGACAAGGTAACACCTGATCCACTTAAAATATCAAGGGTCAATATAAAGCTCTGATAGGAGGCTTTGTTTTTATTGAGAAAAGACTTCGAATTTTTCCGTATTAACGCTTTTCGGAAGGCGAATTTCCTCAAAATAAAGCTTCTCGCAACACTTTTTGAGATATACATACATAAAAAATTTATTTCTCCTCTTGAAGAAAGACTTAGAATTTCTTCCTATAAAAGCTCTTCAGAATGCGAATTTCTTGGAAATAGAGCTTCTCGCAACACTATTTTAGATATTCAAAAAGAGTAAAAATTCGGGGTCACGCTGTGTACCCCCTTAGGAGTCTATAACTATTTCTTTTGGTAGGGTACACCATTACAAGGTAATATAACACCTGGTCCAATTAAAACATTAAAGGTTAATATTAAGCTCTGATAGGAGGCTTTGTTATTATTGAGAAAAGACTTAGAATTTTTCCGTATTAACGCTTTTCGGAAGGCGACTTTCCTCAAAATAAAGCTTCTCCCAACTACATACAAAGAAAATTTATTTCTCTCGTAAAAGCACCGCGGCTACTGCGGTGTCCGGTGCGCCTCTGCCGGCCCTTGCAAATCCGAGGGAGAGAGTGTGATTTTCGTGTCTGTCTGGACCCATATGCGCAGCAGGTCTGCAAGGTGAACAGCCTCAGGTCGATAGAACAATGTAGGTAAGGGAAGTCGGCAAGTTCGATCCGTAACTTCGGGATAAGGATTGGCTCTGAGGACTGGGCCCTTCCGGCTGGGGTCCGAAGCGGGTGTGGCACTGCACCGGGACTGGGCGAGACTGGCTGCAGCGATGCAGTCCAGCCGGGACCAGCGTCGGGGCCTTCCTGTGGAATGCCTCAGCTGCGCGGCGGGCCCAATTTCTTCAAATTGAGAGAAGACTTAGAATTTCTGCGTATAAATACTCTTCAGAAGGCGAATTTCTTGGAAATAGTACTTCTCGCAACACTTTTTGAGATATACAAAAACAGTAAAATTCGGGGTCACGCTGTGTACCCCCTATGGGGTCTATAATTTTTTCCTTTGGTAGGGTACCCTAGTACAAGGTAATATAACACCTGGTCCAATTACAACATTAAAGGTTAATATTAAGGTCTGATAGGAGGCATTTTTCTTAACATTGAAGAAATGCACTGTTTTATATATACATACATAGTAAAGTTCGGGGTCACGCTGTGTACCCCCTATGGAGTCTATAATTATTTCCTTTGGTAGGGTACACTAGTACCAGGTAATATAACACCTAGTCCACTTAAAATATTAAGGGTCAATATTAAGGTCTGATATGAAGCCTTTTGTTAACAATGAGAAAAGACTTAAAATTTCTCCGCATGAACGCTTTTCGGAAGGCGAATTTCTTAGAAATAAAGTTTCTCGCAACACTTTTTAAGGTATACATGCATAGAAAATTTATTTCTCTTGAAAAAAGACTTAGAATTTCTCCGTATAAAAGCTATTCAGAAGGCGAATTTCTGCGAAATAAGACTTTTCGCATCACTATTTCAGATGAACATACATTGCCGGGTCACACCGTGTTCCCCCTATGGGGTCTATAATTGATTCCTTTGGTAGGGTACACTATTACAAGGTAATATAACACCTGGTCCAATTAAAACATTAAAGGTTAATATTAAGGTCTGATATTAGGCATTTTTCTTAACATTGAAAAATGCCCTGTTTTAGTTATTCATACATAGTAAAGTGCGGGGTCACACTGTGTACCCCCTATGGGGTCTATAATTATTTCCTTTGGTAGGGTACACTAGTACCCCGTAGTATAACACCTGGTCCACTTAAAATATTTAAGGTCAATATTAAGGTCTGATAGGAGGCTTTGTTAACATTGAGAAAAGACTTATAATTTCTGCGTATAAAAGCCCTTCGGAAGGCGAATTTTTCGAAATAAAGCTCCTCGCAACACTTTTTGAGATATACAAAAACAGTAAAATTCGGGGTCACGCTGTGTACCCCCTATGGGGTCTATAATTTTTTCCTTTGGTAGGGTACCCTAGTACAAGGTAATATAACACCTTGTCCAATTACAACATTAAAGGTTAATATTAAGGTCTGATAGGAGGCATTTTTCTTAACATTGAAGAAATGCACTGTTTTATATATACATACAAAGTAAAGTTCGGGGTCACGCTGTGTACCCCCTATGGGGTCTATAATTATTTCCTTTGGTAGGGTACACTAGTACCAGGTAATATAACACCTAGTCCACTTAAAATATTAAGGGTCAATATTAAGGTCTGATATGAAGCCTTTTGTTAACAATGAGAAAAGACTTAAAATTTCTCCGCATGAACGCTTTTCGGAAGGCGAATTTCTTAGAAATAAAGCTTCTCGCAACACTTTTTAAGGTATACATACATAGAAAATTTATTTCTCTTGAAAAAAGACTTAGAATTTCTCCGTATAAAAGCTATTCAGAAGGCGAATTTCTGCGAAATAAGACTTTTCGCATCACTATTTCAGATGAACATACATTGCGGGGTCACACCGTGTTCCCCCTATGGGGTCTATAATTGATTCCTTTGGTAGGGTACACTATTACAAGGTAATATAACACCTGGTCCAATTAAAACATTAAAGGTTAATATTAAGGTCTGATATTAGGCATTTTTCTTAACATTGAAAAATGCCCTGTTTTAGTTATATATACATAGTAAAGTGCGGGGTCACACTGTGTACCCCCTATGGGGTCTATAATTATTTCCTTTGGTAGGGTACACTAGTACCCCATAGTATAACACCTGGTCCACTTAAAATATTTAAGGTCAATATTAAGGTCTGATAGGAGGCTTTGTTAACATTGAGAAAAGACTTATAATTTCTGCGTATAAAAGCCCTTCGGAAGGCGAATTTCTTCGAAATAAAGCTCCTCGCAACACTTTTGGAGATATACAAAAACAGTAAAATTCGGGGTCACGCTGTGTACCCCCTATGGGGTCTATAATTTTTTCCTTTTGTAGGGTACACTAGTACAAGGTAATATAACAACTGGTCCAATTACAACATTAAAGGTTAATATTAAGGTCTGATAGGAGGCATTTTTCTTAACATTGAAAAAATGCACTGTTTTATATATACATACATAGTAAAGTTTGGGGTCACGCTGTGTACCCCCTATGGGGTCTATAATTATTTCCTTTGGTAGGGTACACTAGTACCAGGTACTATAACACCTGGTCCACTTAAAATATTAAGGGTCAATATTAAGGTCCGATAGGAGGCTTTGTTAACATTGAGAAAAGACTTAAAATTTCTCCGCATGAACGCTTTTCGGAAGGCGAATTTCTTAGAAATAAAGCTTCTCGCAACACTTTTTGAGGTATACATAAATAGAAAATTTATTTCTCTTGAAAAAAGACTTAGAATTTCTCCGTATAAAAGCTATTCAGAAGGCGAATTTCTGCGAAATAAGACTATTCAGATGGACATACATTGTGGGGTCACACCGTGTACCCCCTATAGTGTCAAAATCGATTCCTTTGGTAGGGTACACTATTACAAGGTAATATAACACCTGGTCCAATTAAAACATTAAAGGTTAATATTAAGGTCTGATATTAGGCATTTTTCTTAACATTGAAAAATGCACTGTTTTAGTTATATATACATAGTAAAGTGCGGGATTACACTGTGTACCCCCTATAGGGTCTATAATTTTTTCCTTTGGTAGGGTACACTAGTACCCCGTAGTATAACACCTGGTCCACTTAAAATATTTAAGGTCAATATTAAGGTCTGATTGGAGGCTTTGTTAACATTGAGAAAAGACTTAGAATTTCTGCGTATAAAAGCCCTTCGGAAGGCGAATTTCTTCGAAATAAAGCTCCTCGCAACACTTTTGGAGATATACAAAAAGAGTAAAATTCGGGGTCACGCTGTGTACCCCCTATGGGGTCTATAATTTTTTCCTTTGGTAGGGTACATTAGTACAAGGTAATATAACACCTGGTCCAATTATAACAGTAAAGGTTAATATTAAGGTCTGATAGGAGGCATTTTTCTTAACATTGAAAAAATGCACTGTTTTAGATATATATACATAGTAAAGTGCGGGTTCCCACCGTGTACCGCCATGGGGTATATAATTATTTCCTTTGGTAGGGTACACTATTACCCCGTAATATAATACCTTGACCAATTACAACATTAAAGGTTAATATTAAGGTCTGATATGAAGCCATTTGTTAACAATGAGAAAAGACAAAATTGATCCGTATTAACGCTTTTCGGAACGCGAATTTCCTCAAAATAAAGCTTCTCGCAACACTATTTTAGATATACAAAAAAAATAAAATTCGGGGTCATGCTAAGTACCCCCTATGGGGTCTATAATTATTTCCTTTGGTAGGGTACACCATTTCAAGGTAATATAACTCCTGGTCCAATTACAACATTAAAGGTTAATATTAAGGTCTGATAGGAGGCATTTTTCTTGACATTGAAAAAATGCACTGTTTTATATATACATACATAGTAAAGTTCGGGGTGACGCTGTGTACCCCCTATGGGGTCTATAATTATTTCCTTTGGTAGAGTACACTAGTACCAGGTAATATAACACCTGGTCCGCTTAAAATATTAAGGTCTGATATGAAGCCTTTTGTTAACAATGAGAAAAGACTTAAAATTTCTCCGCATGAACGCTTTTCGGAAGGCGAATTTCTTAGAAATAAAGCTTCTCGCAACACTTTTTGAGGTATACATACATAGAAAATTTATTTCTCTTGAAAAAAAACTTAGAATTTATCCGTATCAAAGCTATTCAGAAGGCGAATTTCTGCGAAATAAGACTATTCAGATGGACATACATTGTGGATTCACACCGTGTACCACCTATGGGGTCAAAATTGATTCCTTTGGTAGGGTACACTATTACAAGGTAATATAACACCTGGTCCAATTAAAAAAACATTAAAGGTTAATATTAAGGTCTGATATTAGGCATTTTTCTTAACATTGAAAAATGCAGTTTTAGATATATGTACATAGTAAAGTGCGGGGTCCCACCGTGTACCCCCTACGGGGTCTATAATTATTTCCTTTGGTAGGGTACACTAGTACCCCGTAATATAATACCTGGTCCAATTACAACATTAAAGATCAATATTAAGGTCTGATAGAAGGCATTTTTCTTTACATTGAAAAAATGCACTGTTTTATATATACATACATAGTAAAGTTCGGGGTCACGCTGTGTACCCCCTATGGGGTCTATAATTATTTCCTTTGGTAGGGTACACTAGTACCAGGTAATATAACACCTGGTCCTCTTAAAATATTAAGGGTCAATATTAAGGTCTGATAGGAGGCTTTGTTAACATTGAGAAAGGACTTAGAATTTCTGCGTATAAAGGCTCTTCGGAAGGCGAATTTCTTCGAAATAAAGCTTCTCGCAACACTTTTGGAGATATACAAAAACTGTAAAATTCGGGGTCACGCTGTGTACCCCCTATGGGGTCTATAATTATTTCCTTTGGTAGGGTACACTAGTATCCCGTAATATAATACCTGATCAAATTACAACATTAAAGGTAAATATTAAGGTCTGATATGAAGCCATTTGTTAACAATGAGAAATGACTTAAAATTGATCCGTATTAACGCTTTTCGGAAGTCGAATTTCCTCAAAATAAAGCTTCTCCCAACTACATACATAGAAAATTTATTTCTCTCGTAAAAGCACCGCGGCTACTGCGGTGTCCGGTGCGCCTCTGCTGGCCCTTGCAAATCCGAGGGAGAGAGTGTGATTTTCGTACCTGTCCGTACCCATGTCCGCAGCAGGTCTGCAAGGTGAACAGCCTCAGCTCGATAGAACAATGTAGGTAAGGGAAGTCGGCAAGTTCCATCCGAAACTTCGGGATAAGGATTGGCTCTGAGGACTGGGCCCGTCGGGCTGGGGTCCGAAGAAGGGTGTGGCACTGCACCGGGACTCGGCGAGACTGGCTGCAGCGATGCAGTCCCACCGGGGCCAGCGTCGGGTTCTTCCCGTGGAATGCCTCAGCTGCGCGGCGGGCCCAATTTCTTCAAATTGAGAAAAGACTTAGAATTTCTGCGTATTAACGCTTTTTGGAAGGCGAATTTCCTCAAAATAAAGCTTCTCGCAACACTTTTTGAGATATACATACATAGAAAATTTATTTCTCCTCTTGAAAAAAGACTTAGAATTTCTGCGTATAAGAGCTATATAGAAGGCTAATTTCTTCGAAATAAAGCTTCTCGCAACACTTTTTGAGATATACAAAAATAGTAAAATTCGGGGTCACACTGTGTACCCCCTATGAAGTCTATAATTATTTCCTTTGGTAGGGTACACTAGTACCCCGTAATATAATACCTGGTCCAATTACAACATTAAAGGTTAATAATAAGGTCTGATATGAAGCCTTTTGTTAACAATGAGAAAAGACATAAAATTTCTCCGTATTAATGCTTTTCGGAAGGCGAATTTCCTCAAAATAAAGCTTCTCGCAACACTTTTTGAGATATACATACATAGAAAATTTATTTCTCCTCTTGAAAAAAGACTTAGAATTTCTGCGTATAAGAGCTATATAGAAGGCTAATTTCTTCGAAATAAAGCTTCTCGCAACACTTTTTGAGATATACAAAAATAGTAAAATTCGGGGTCACACTGTGGACCTCCTATGGGATCTATAATTATTTCCCTTGGTAGGGTACACTAGTACCCCGTAATATAATACCTGGTCCAATTAAAACATTAAAGGTTAATATTAAGGTCTGATAGGAGGCATTTTTTTAGCTTTGAAAAATGCACTGTTTTAGATATACAATAATAGTAAAATGCGGGGTCACACTGTGTACCCCCTATAGGGTCTATAATTATTTCCTTTGGTAGGGTAAACTAGTACCCCATAATATAATACCTGGTCCAATTAAAGTATTAAAGGTTAATATTAAGGTCTGATAGGAGGCATTTTTTTGGCATTGAAAAATGCACTGTTTAAGATATACAATAATAGACTCCGAAGATTATTGTATACGTATATCTAAAATAGTGTTGCGAGAACTCTTATTTTGAGGAAATTCGCCTTCTATAAAGCGTTAAAACGGCGAAATTCAAAGTATTTTCTCAATATTAATATAAGGCCTAATATCAGACCTTAATATTAACCCATAATATTTTAATTGGACCAGGTACTGTATTACCGGGTATTAATGTACCCTACCAAAGGATATATTTATGGACCCCATAGAGGGTACACAATGTGGCACTGTAGTTTACTATGTAAGTATATCTAAAACAGTGCATTTTTCAATATTAAAAAAATGCCTTATATCAGACCTTATTATTAACCCTTAATATTTTAATTGAACCAGGTATTATATTACCTTGTAATAGTGTATCCTGCCAGAGGAAATAATTATGAACCTCATAGGGGGTACACAATGTGACCCCGCATTTTACTATGTATGTATATCTAAAATAGTGTTGCGAGAGGCTTTATTTTGAGGAAATTCGCCTTCTAAATAGCGTTAAAACCGCGAAATTCAAAGTCTTTTCTCAATATTAATATAAGGCCTGATATCAGACTTTAATATTAACCCATAATATTTTAATTCGATAAGGTACTATATTACCGGGTAATAGTGTACTCCACCAGAGGAAATGATTATAGACCTCATATGGGGTACAAAATGTGACCCCACAATTTACTACGTATGTATATGTAAAATAGTGCACTTTTCAATATTAAAAAAATGCCTCATATCAGACCTTGATTGCATGTAATCACGATTACACGCAAATGGCATGTAATCGCGATTGCATGTAATCACGATTACTTTCATCAAAATGATGTCATCTTCTAATCATGATAACAATTAATTGATTACTGTAATTGAAAAATATTATCACTTATATTTTTTCCCAACTCTAGTAGATAGTAGGTCAGATAGAGATAGAATTGAAGTCTTTTGACTGATCCGCTTGAATATAAATAGCCAACAAAAGAAATGCTCTTTTCCAAATAGAGTGATTTAACATCCTACGGTATGATGAAATATATAAAGTTCTTGTTTATCTAATATTTTTTTTATTTATTAATTTTATTTGGAGATTTTCATTGTCCAATATGTTATATAAGAAGGTTATATTTTTTATCTTAAACTAAAATTGCAAGTGCTGTAATACTATACACCCTTCAAAAAATCGCCTCCCTACAAAAATACTGAAAAGATGTCAGTTTTTCTTCTTTTGTGTAACTTTAGAAAAATTAATTTTTACAGTTCGTTAGTAATATATATAAAAAAAAAAAATTCTGAATTTTGACTTATTCTTCTGTTAAGCTGAAAACAAAATTTCTAAAATAGGCAGCAACTAAATTAGGTTTTTAATGGGCAATGTTTTTTTCTTATTATACAGTCAAACTTCTACTTAACGAAATTCCATTTTGCGAATTTTTCTATTCCACAATTCTTTTTCGAGGCACCAAGAACATTTTGGAAATTTCTTTGTAAAATAACTTCCGAAAAGCAAAATGAATTTTTATTTAACGAACTTTTATTCGAAATCCACTTTTCTTATTTCAGAATATTTCAAACATCAACTCATTTTATGGGGGATATGAACTTGAATTGATTTTCGCAGACACTTAACTTTTAGAGGTAAAATCTCTTTTCCTTTTTTGTTTGCATTTCAAACAAAAGACAAAAAGGATTTTATCCATTAAGCTTAAGAACGCATGTTTAAAATTACTTTTATAATAAATGCAGATGTAATTTTACACATAAATTTAGCTTTTTTTACTTGAAAATATATGTAGCATCATAGTGTAACACTGGATAATGTTTTGCTCTATTGTTGCTTTCCATGCAGATTTCTTCTATGGTTACGATTTATAAAATAAATAATAGATACTAGTTTACAAGACAAAGGTGTATCCAGTTCGATTTTAATTATGTCTCATGAATTTAAAACATGTTTTGTGTTGTAATTCTAAAGGTGATATTTTCAATTGAATGAATTTTCCATATAACGAACTTATTATCGGGACTAATAGATGTCCGGTTAATAATCGGGTTAAATAGATGTCCGACTGCATAGTCAAAATATTTTAGCTGAATTCTTTAAGTTAATATAACTTAAAATTATTAATTTACGTAACCTGAAATTCAACTTTAGTTTTAGAGAATCAAAGCATGACTCTAACAGAAGAGTCCTGTTTATTTTATTTCGTCCTCTGGTTCTTTTGTGATATCCAAAGTTAATGCAGGGGAAGAATACAATTTTCAAGCAGAGAATAGTTCTTATTGAAAAACATATTCTGATTTCAGTTCGTGGAAAGTAAATTCATGAATTGTAAATTCAGTTTGTGCTGAACAAGCTTATGTCAAGAATTTTGAAATTATGCTTGTGCTAAACAAGTGATTTTTGCCGAATACTTTTCATACTCATATTTAAGATGTATATGTGCTAAACAATTTCTTCTCTAATATTTTTAGTAATTATGTTTTGAATATGATTGTATTAATTATTTTTAAGCTAATACATTTCCCAATTTTGTTTAAGGATATGATTGGGTGAATTGTATCGAATATTATATTCCGTAATTATGTTTTTGGATTTAGCTGCTTTACAATTTTTTCATCGAATGCTTTTCGTATTTATAATTTGCTACATGCATGTGCTAAATATCTCAATTTCGTCGAATATATTTCCTAATTACGTTTCAAAATATGGTTCTGCTAAATATTTCTTGTGGAACATTTTAGAAGTATATTTTAAGATATGATTGCGCTGAATAATTATCGAACATTTTCAATTTTGTTTTAGAACATGACTGTGATAAGCCATTTTTGTGTCGACTGTTTTCCGCAAGTAAATTTTAGGATACGTTTACACAAACCAGTTTTTTTATTTGATTTTAGAATACATAATTTTTTCAATTTGAAAGAAGAAGTTCAACATTATATATTTTTATATACCAACATGCGAGTAAAATTTCTATAAAGTCAATTATTCTCGTGTTTTATTATTTGATTTACATGTCACTAGTTATTTATCAACACGTATTTTAATTGATTTGAAATAATATTTTATTATTTCTGAATGCTGAAAATATCATTACAAAGTTTATTTTCTTTTGAATTAAGTAAAATTTAATAACGTGATTAGTAGGATAAAAGGAGGACTCTTTAAAAATATTATGCAATAAGAACTTTTTTCTTTAAAACTCTACTTCAAACATTATAAATTTGTCAAAAAATAATCCTTTAAATAAATTATATTTTAAGTAAATCTGTTGAAAAATAAAAATTGATGCGATCAAGCATGAATTTATAGATAAGCTATAGTTTTGAAAACTTAATCAGAATTTATTGTACGTTATCGCTTGTTTTAATGAATAATTAGAGCTTTACTGTAAATAAATCTGTTTCAAAAGGACCAATATGGAATTAAAAAATTTTAAATAATCGTTTGTTACATTTTCCTTTTTTCCCGATGTGCGGCGCTGCATATCCATTTACCGTAAATTGAGTCACTCATCATTAGTCAACGCCATATTGTGTCTTATGTTTATTAATCGTGTTTTTTGGCTTGCCTTAAAAAACGATGTTTCAAGATTTAACCTAATTAGGAACTGATGTCAACTATTTATTATAAATCCTTTTAAAATAAAATTATGTCTCTAGAAAAATCTTAATCTATCATGTTTACCGGTTTCTTACACAGACTTATTACTGTATGCGTCATCTGTTTACGGCATGTCTTGTGCGGAGGTAAGGATATAATATTCCTTTTCCTTTTTTTATTAAAAATGTAACTTCATACATCATTGCATTTACATATTAATTTCGTGTAAAAAACATTTATGAAATGTATTTTGTCTGTTTAACTAGTTATTTACCTGATGAATTTAACTGACGCTCAAATTTCTTTCATTTCTCGAATCATTCCGCTTTTATTTATAGACTACTATTACTGTTACTAAAATAATTAAAATTCATTTTTATGTTGAAAACATCATTCGATATATTTTTAATATTTTTGTAGTCATTACTATCTATTAAACATGATTATAAAGATTTATTGATAAAATTTTTTTATCAAGATCAAATTGTCGCAAATTATACCTTAATTTTTTTAATTAAATATTTCTTTAAATTGTGCTTTAGGATAAATGTAACATTTCTTAGAAATAAGTACTGATTCAATAAAAGTAAAAGTTCTTTCATTTGCCGTATCAATGTAGGTTCATAGAAAAAGTGTACCTTGTTATAAATTTCTCGGAAAAATGTCTAAATAAGTATCTATTTAATTGTTATTTTACCATATTTAAACAAACAGTCAATTGACCATAAATAAGATGGTAATGAAATTATTAACAGTGGGAAAAATCGTTTATTAACTATTTTTTAAATCTGAAACGGTTAAACAACAAGAATTTTACTGCACCAACTAAGCCCACCTAATGAAGCAACTAAGTTTCTTGCAACTTCGTACATATTATAGCAGAGAGAGCTCTGTCGGTCATTCTAATGACCGACAGAACGGGGGTTCGAGTCCGAGCGTTGACGCCACCATTTCTTTTAACACACACGAAAAATTTCCAGAATGTCCTGCACTCTCCCATTCCCATTATCTAACTAGAAACCGAAATCCTATGTCCAGTTAAATTTCTTTTTTAACGGTTTTAAAACCACGGTAGCTGTAAATGGTTAAAAAACCGTATAGTTTTGTATTCACGATTTTATAACCATACTCGTTGTAAACGGTTTCGAAACCGTAAAGGTGAAAAATATTCCTTACCGTAAACTTCACGGTTAATCGGATGGACAGACAGTTATTTAATCATAATTTTAGAATGAAAATTCTAGAAGTGTAGGGAACTGTTTAAAACAAATAGTGTTGTCAAACAATATTTACTTAGATATTTCTCTGTTCTTTTTTATTTATACTAATACATTTTTAATCAAAACTTTTACTACTATTTACTAAAACTATTGTTATTGTTTTCCTTAGATGCCCCTGTAATATCACCTTTTATGTTTCCTCCTATTCTAAAGGAGGGAGAGAGAGGAAGTACAATATGCACTATTCGTTCTGGAACTATGCCTGTAGAATTCCATTGGGTAAAAGACGGTCAAAAGTTGAATGACGATTCAAATTTGGAGATTCAGTTTCTAAAAGATTCTTCCTTTTTGAGAATCAATTCCGTAACATCGAAAAATTCTGGAAATTATACTTGTCAAGTAACGAATGCATTCGGAAGAGATCATTTCACAGCAAGTCTTATTGTAACAGGTAAATCTTATTTAAAATTTTCATTACACAAAAATAATTAATAATTCATTGCACCTAATAATGTGCTCAAGACAAATACATTTTTATAATTTTGTTACTTCTTGCTTTATTTTTACAAAGTATTTGTTTCATATTCTAGGAAGAAATTAACATTAATTTAAACGATTAACCTTCGATGGACCTTTCTTTCAGCAGACTATACCCTATTCATAGTAATTCTTTATATACTTTATTACGGTTTTTTTTCAATCATTAAAATGAAGGTTTTTCTGTTTTAAGCACCGCCTACGTGGATACATCAACCTACTGACCAATACGTTAAAGAAAATGAACAACTGACCATTGATTGCAGAGCCACGGGAGTTCCTTCTCCTGTAATAAAGTGGACTTCAGGTATGATTATCAGTCAGGAGAGGTGGGGTTTAATTTGCTGCTAGAGTTTTTTTAATTCTATTATATTCAAAGGAAAAGACATGTCCAATATATTCTAAATTACTTAGGAAAATTTATTTATAATTACATTTTTAAAGTAATTGAAAACTAATAAGTATTAAACAGCTATTTAGTTAAAAAACTCCGTAATCACCACTCTTAATCAGCATATTTCTAGAATCCTCGTCAGAAAAGTACACACATTAGGAATCAAAATCTAATAAATGAGAAAAGAAAAATATAAACATTACAGAAATTTAACGAGCCACTATTGAGAAAGACAAAACGGAAAACACCAAAACATACTTGATTGCCAGAAGAAATAATGAAGAGTTCAAAAAGAGGCAATCTTGTAACAGATCATCTTATGTGGCATATCTTCAACAGACAATCCAACAGATTTTGATAATTTCAGCGTCGCATCAATTGCCAAAGTGTTTTTTTAAAATTTTTTTAGAGTTTTTGTTTCCACTCTCCTAAATATTAATTTGAAACCCCTACTCTGTTTACTTTGACTTGATGTTTTAAAAAAAGACTTTAAAAACGAATTTTAAAGATTTTTTTTTTCAAAACACTGTATACACTGTGTTTTTTCAAAACATTGTATTCAAAACACTACATATCTTGTATTCCTATCATGTCTTGAATTGTGTTTTGATTAAAAATTTCATTCAATAAGCCTTTTACACATTATATATATGTAAGTTCAAAATGTAGAGAAATCATGGAAAATATTTCTCCAGATTTTAATTTTTTATTTATATATTTTAATAATTTTCTTATTCTCTTTTTTCATTATTCTGTAATTTTTTCCATGATTTCTCTACCTTTTTAACTTATTTTATGAGTTCTATATACTTGCAGCTAATGCGCAGTTAATAAAACTTATTGTTTTTCTTAATTTTTTTCGTTTCTCTCTTTTTTTTTCTCTTTATCCTTTTTGTATTTATTTATTGTGCTTTTATATATATATATATAAATTTGATTTTGAAACTTTAGTTCATGACCATAAAATATGTTTTTATAATTAACTATAACAGTATTTCTATCCACTTACAAATATCCAATTCCGTTTTTGTTTTAGTCATTTTTAGGTTTGCTTACAAATTAAATTTTAAGTCTCCTATATATCCTATTACCTTGCCCGTGTGATCTTTGCTTTATTGGGCAAACCAGACGAGCTCAATAATTTAGACTTCAGAAACAATAGCTTTGTCCGTTAACAAGGCTACAATATATCATATATTGTCTTTCGATTAATTTGAGCAAAATTAACGTCTGACTGTTTCTTGCAATTATTGAAATAATTAATAATTTTTTCACCTTCTCTCGATGTTAATTTCTTAATTTTCATATGTTGAATATTATCTGAACCACTAAGTTTATTTAATTTCCTTTCTATGCAAATTTACAGTGCTCAAAATAGGTAAAAAAACCTCCCTGAATTACTTTAGTAGGCAACCTCAAATAAGCTAATCAGTTAGTGCAGATATTTTAAATTTCAAAATGAGACAAATAACTGTACTTTCTCTGAATAAACATATATTTTTTTTAACAGATCACGATTCCTCAAAATAAGGTGGAAAACCGTGATTTGGGAAATACAGTCCCAATAATATTGGTTAGGAGAAGAATCGAAAGTCTATTAATTTTACTTTCTGCAAATTTTGAATTGTAAGGAGAAAAGCTTTTTCACTCAATTATAAAATTAATTTATTCAAAGATAATCTCTCACAAAAACAAATTTTTAATACTAATTTAATGTTTCTTACTAGTTTATTTGATAATAGTCAAAAATATTTTGAATTGCAAGATACGCAGGTTGTTATTTCATTTTAAAGAAAGTAGTTTTATAAGGCAAAATACAAAATTCGAAAATATTCGGTTGATTAGTCAATAAAAATCTAATAAACATATCTTTTAAAATTCAATTTCTCAAAAACTATTTGAGTGATATTTGCTCAAATTTTATATTTTTCCAGATGAAATTATATTCTTCAAAATTTTTTGATTTGAGCAAAATTAACGTTTGACTGTTTTTTGCAATGATTAAAAATTATTTTATAATTTAGGTGATAAGGATGAGCCTATTTCAAACGAAGTGTCTTCCAATGTTAAAATAACAGACAGCGGTTCTCTATCCATTAATAAAGTGGATGCCACTGTTGAAGGATCATACATCTGTAAAGCAAGTAACGATTTTGGAAAACCTCTTGTTCAGAAAATATCTATATTCGTCCACAGTAAGTAAGAAAACTTTTTCGAAGATAAGTGTGTGTAAGCAAGATTCCGTGTCAAACAAAAGTAACTGTTTATATATACTATAAAAAACTCAAGAGAGGGTAAATTTCTGTTTACTCCTTTCAAATGTCTTGTTCATATTTAAAGTTATTCAAATTTGTGTAAATATCATATTTTTTACTCCTATTTCGTTTATGTTGATTTAGTAGTAGTAATAGTATTGCTAAATGTGTGTTCATATTTTTTTACAAATTAGATTTAAGAATCAGTACAAATAACTGTCTAAGGACCATTTAATGTTTTGACTAACCTTGATATATATTTTTTCTATCCTTTTTAAAAATGGTTTCAAAATAGTGTACTCAACAGAAGGAATAAATTAATACCTAAAGCAAGGTAAAAACTAGGATTTTATTGAAATCTAACACATTGCTTGTGAAGAAAATGAGATTTAAAAAAAGGAAAAAACCAGTTTGATTATCTGATGAACCGTTAAGTGTTTCTAGTAATCGCTTTGAAACTACTCTCTTCTTCCTCTGACAATCAAAGAGATTTTAATGCTCTCAGTTCCATATTTCTCGTAAATAATTTGTTAGATTTCGAAGTCTTTTTTTTATTTATTTTTTCTTGACAATTTTACTATCACCAAATGCTTTCTCGGCTTCATTCTTGGATAGAATTCTAATGATATAGGTGTTCAATAAGGTATTTTTTAATGGGTAATCATTATAAACTAATAATGTAATCTGCATTATAAACTAATAATGTTGGTTTACAGTGACTACTATTGAAAGTAATTGAAGCCATTGATGTTCCTCGTGCTTGCAAGCGGATCTCCAAAAAGCTGTTGTCTCTTCCTAAAATTGAAACATTTCTTAAAAATTCAATTTCTTAGTAATTGTGAACAACTTTAATATTTTATATTGAATCTGAGTTGTGTTATTATTCAATTTCTTTAATTTTAACATACTAATAAATTTGCAGTGCAAAGTAAAAATATAAATATTAGAGGTTCTTATAATTAAGAGTATTTTAATATAGTAAAGCGAATATTATTGAAAATGACTGTTTTTCATTATTCTAGCTTCAAGACGTCGTGACACATAACTACTTTGTGAAGCATATCGTTTTTATTAAGATGTTTACTTATTAAATATATGACATGATAAATGTTTATGTTAAAATATATGACTTGTAATAGTACACAATTCAATAAGATCAGGATTAATAATTATTTTTTGCATTATAACCATTTCAACACATTTAATAAACTTCAACTATTTCGAAAATTCAAAGGTTGCTTAATGTTTTTATGTTATTGTGGCAAAATATTGTATTTTTAATATGATTTATTTATTATAGTCACTTAATGGCACTCGTACTCGATATTTCAATGAAAATGTCAAATATGTGAGAAAAGAGATTTTTATATTTTTCATAGAAATATTTTAACATGTGAGTATTAAAAAGTGTCTTATTTGTTAAATTATGATTGATTTATTTTTAAACCTTTTTATTTAGATATTCAAAAAAAAAACACTAGGAAGTAGTCTGGGGTGTACTGACGGGACAATAAATTCTACTGAAATAAAAAAAAATGTGGATTGAACAGAAGTGAAGAAATGTGTGTTTTTTCTCTCTAAAAATCTAATTACAGCGTAAACTTTTATTTTGGTAAAGGTATTGTTATAGAATATTTATTCCCAAACTTGAACTTTCCAAAAACTCCTGACACTGCTCTAAATAAATACATAGATAATTAAAAAACTTTATTTCACAAACTTTGATTCCGAAATATAATATTAAAATTTAAAGAAAAGGAGAACAAATAGCTTATTTTCTTTCATGTTATTTTCTTTGATTTTATTATGAGACCTAGAACTTTATTTTTTGGTGACATAAATTACTTTTATACCATTGAAAATGCACAACTGTTATTACAGTTGAATTCATAAGAATTTTTTATAATAATAAATAAATTTTAAAAAAAGCATTTTGTTTCTGTGTTAAAAATTTCATTTACCAAACCTAAAAAGAATAGTGAAAATTATTTATTAAGCCAATAATATTTACAATTTGGATAATAATATTTCGTTTAAAATTGAAATACTTATTTAAAACATTTTCAGCAGCTTGTTTCATTTTCCTACCGATATGTGGCGCTGCGTTGTCTGCGTGTTATAATGAATGAGAGACGTTACATACTGATGACGCCATTTCATTTAGATTTTAAGTTGTTATACTGGCAATATTTGGACAGGAGAGTGGAATGTTTTGTAACACCATCAACAAAGTTAAAGTTTTGAAATATATTTCAATTTTTGAATGCATTAATGCCTCATAATGCTATTGCTGCTCGCTGGAATTGTTTTCAACTGCGCGGGATATGCTCAATGTGGAGGTAAGTCTTCATTTAGTAATTTTTTATTGTATAAAAATGAACAATTTTGTGAATAAAAGTATTTATTTCAATTATTCCCAATATAAAATTTGCAATTTAACGTAAGTTATCAAGTATAATTTTAAAAAGCAATTTTTAAGTTGCTGATTTAGACAGGTTATGTCTTTTATTTGCTTAGACTGAAATAAAATTCATTTTACATAAATTTAATTAAGTTTTTTATTATTTAATTAAGTAATTCCTAAAGAGGATGTGTTATATAGATACTACATTCGTCCATAAAATTATCTATATAAAGGCTAATTAAGCTTTTAATAGTTCTTTATTAAGTTCAAATTCATTTTGAATTTCATAATTTGATTTTGTAAGATTAAAAGTTAAGTAACTAAAATTTATGTTTAAAATTTAAAACAAAAAAAAAACATTTGTTTAAAACTAAAGCTACAGAGATAATATTTGATACAAATTTTAAAAATATATATATATTTTACACCAGCATCCCAAGGAAGTCTATAAACTAGTGAATGCAATAAACTAGTTGCTTGAGCTCATGATAAGGGACAGTCCCTGGATAAATTATTATACACACTATAAGATTCTATGTAAAATATTAATTATCAGGTGATACTATTGTTTTTACGCGACTAAAACCAATTTCACTTGTTTACGTTCGTGTACTAAAGTGTTCAATTAGACAATGGATAATATAAATACGACGATTGAATAAATTAGACGATATATTAATCTATTATATAAACATAGAATATTTATTATATCAGGTATTACATTAGTATATTGTAACAGTTAGACCAAATTATTAGACGCACTTTAGTTTGTTTTTTTTAAATTACATGTTTCGAGTTTATATGCAAATACTTTTATATTTAAACATACATGTAATGGGTTTTTATACAGGAGATTTTTTATATACTTCCTATTTGTATTTATTTTTAACGTATTGCATTACAATGTGAACCAATTGATACACGAACGTAAACAAGTGCAAACCGCGTAAAAACAATAAAGCTGTGTAGTATCACCTGATAATTAATATTTTGCGTAGAATCTTATAGAGAGTCTTATAATTTGGCTAGGGACTATACATAAAAATGCAATTATTAAAACCTTATTAGACAAAAACTAACGATGATTACATTATTGAATTTATGATTGATAAATTAAGAAGCATTTATTTTGTGTATTGAAATATTTCATTTGACTGATTTATGTGCATTTAGTGTAAGCACCGTACGGTTAACTAATAATGCTATAAGTAGTTTAACTCTGCCTAATTACTTAAAATTAATAGTTTGTACAAATGCAAATTATTTTAGATCCTCCCATTCTAAATCCCTTTACCTTTCCATCTGCATTGAAAGAGGGAGAACGTGCTATTGTGACTTGTGTAATTCGCTCTGGAGACAGGCCTCTAACCTTTCAATGGTTGAAAAACAATGAATTATTGAAAGAAGGGATTGAAATTAGGTCTGATAATGATATGTCAGTTCTTCTCATAAAATCCGTTGCTTCTCATAGTTCTGGAAATTACACATGCATTGCCAAAAATTCCTTTGGCAGTGATAGATACGCATCTAGTCTAGAAGTTTCTTGTAAGTATTTCATAACATTTCATAGCATTTTTGATAGCAATAAGTATTTATAAAATTTTTCAATTAAGTTATGAAACTCGGATGTTAGCGTTAGTTAACAAGTTTCTTACAAAAGTAATATATCATGTTTATTTATTTTACTTATTAATATTTTTACTTTTAAAATACTATTAAGAGAATTGACATTTAAAGAAAGAATTCACACTTAAAATAATATAATATTTATTTAAAAAAAATAATTAAAGAAGTATGTTATGTTGTTTGCAAAAAAAAAAATAAATAAATAAATAAATAAATAAATTTAAAAAAAAAAATTCTTGTAAAAGAGATAAATTAATAATAAAAACAATTTATGAAATAGTTTTACAAAATACTATAAATATATTTGTGTCACAACTTTTTTTCTGCAATGGAGAGGCAGTTAAAGTATTATCGTTTTCTACATTTTGCAAATACTGATAATTCAAAATCTATTTTTAACTAGTAGTTCCATAAATTTGTTTTACGTTTTTTGTTGTCTTGTTTTTATTTCATTTTTTATAAAGTTTTACCTGGAATATTTTTTTAAAAAATGTTTTGTCTTATTTTTAATTTGAATCATTTTAACCACCGTTTTTTAAGTTAACACTGATATTTTTAAAGTTGCAAAATGAGTTTTTAGTTAAAAATAGCACTGCTGTTTTTATTTCAAAACGTATTTATATACTTTTTATTTACCAATAAAATCATTACTTCTTGATATAGCAGTGAGATTTTATTTCGATATTATTAAGATTAATTATTCAAAACAGTTGCATAAATAAAAGCAATATTTTACAACACTTTTAAATTGCTTTCTTTGGCAACAATTTTAAGAAAGTACACATTTTTCTTTCAAAATACCTTATCATGACTGCTAAGCATTTGCTTAAGAATCAACAATAAAATTAACGAAAAACCTATTACACATATAAATTATATTTCTTACTTCAATGTTAAACATTATTGAAATTATTAAGCAATTTCTTCTACAGGAAAAATCGGCTTACGATGTCGATTAGAAATTAGTCGGATCTCATGTAAAGGGCAGAAAGTTGGCTTTCTGTCATCACAACTATAGTTGCAAAGAAACGTTTCTACAGGGGCATCTCAATTCTGATATAACCCCTGAGCGTTAATCCCCGCTTTTTCCGAACTTTTAGTTGCAAGTTTTCCTACATCGATAAGCCATTTTCCTCTATATTATTCAATTCAAGAACAGTACGTAGCAGAGAAATATCCTTACAATTTTATGCAGTGGCTCAACGCTGGTAGGGTTAAGCAATTAATGATTTTAAAAAAAATTATCGTTGCTACTTTTGTGACATCTTTAACGTAAATTAAAGTTTCTTTTTATGTGTATTAAGAAAAAACATCATAGATAATTTTTGGAACAATATTCTCACTTAGTGACAATCTTTCATTTTACTGTTTAGGAAGCTAAGAAATTACTAAAAATACTTTATTTAATTTCCATTATTTAATAAAAACAAGTTTGAATTACGTAATTCAAATTCTATCTGCTTAACAAGAAATATGATTTTTAACATTTACAATCAATTGCAATAAAGCTATTCAGCAGTTTTTTTTTAAATTATATTTTACGAGATTTGTAAAAATATTTTTAATAAACAGGCTTGTAACATAACTTTCTAAATTAATTTATTTTGATATTTTCAGAAAATATTGATATTCTTTTCTGTAATATTTCATTGTAAAATATTTAAAATTAATTTCATAGCTCCCCCAGAATGGTTAAAGGAGCCAATAGACGCAGTGGGAAAAGAAGGAGAAAGATTAGTGTTAGAGTGTCAAGCAACGGGGGTTCCACAACCTACAATCACTTGGATATCAGGTATAATATAGATTTCCTTTTTTACATATTTCATTTTTCAGCTTTAAATAAATAATTAAAAATTGATATTTGCACAGAAAATATACAGTGAGCTTCCATAGAGGTAAAATGTAAATCACATCGCGATATTTTTTGTCCTCTTAGGGAAGTCACTCGACTGGAGGAAAAATTAGTGAGAAATTTTCTACTTTCCGTTTCTTTTTGTTATTTCAATGGAAGAAAATCGATGCAGGTTGTCTATAAACTGATTGATGAACCTAACTCGATGTAAATTTTTTAAGAAGATGCAGCTTTTTTTTATTCTCAATTTTTATTTTATTTTTCTTCTCCTTGACATGTTTAAAACAATACTTGCAAATGTTTTCAAGAGTACCAAATACCTTGAAATATATATCCATGATTTAACAAAAATGGAGTACTACTGTAAAAGCACATTTGGTTATAATTGAATCGCATGTTTTTCAATTTGATAAATCAGCAAAAAATATTCTACAAGGGTATCTCAAAATCACTTCAGGATGTTTCTGAAAACTACTGAATTCAATTGTAATAAAATTTAGTCAATTATACAGTTTTATCGTCTTTAAAATCATTCAAAAATTACAGTTTTTTTTAATTTTGTAAAATTATAAGCAATATTGTACCTGTTAAAAAATGTGAATTCTGAAATAATTTTTTGTTAAGTAGAATCTTGTCTAAAAATGGTCTTTTTTTTACTGTTCAACTAATTTCTACGCTCCTGACGCTTTTAACTTTCCTCGAGTACAAAACATGAATCTACCGGAAAAGAGAGGTAGTAGGTAGTAGATAGTAGCAGGCTTGATCTATTTATATTGTAGCTCTATTTTTCCTTAAATTACTAATTTTGAAGTCATTGTCAAGAAAAGTACGCATGTGCGCGGATTTTTATTACTGTTTGTCAGTGTAAGTTAAGGCGATCGCTGGTTAATTTTAATAGGCAAAGGCACTTTTTTAACGGTATTTTTTACATTGTATCTGCTAATTAAATTGTAATATAATTCATGTTAGATATAATAATAAATTCATACAACATTTATAATCGACTTTCAAACCATTTAGAGTTCCAATCCGTACCTGAAAATCTAATCTTTAAATAAAAAATTATGTAAGGGCCCATATTGTTTTTACACACTTTACACGTTTAAATACGTTATAAAAATTCAAATGTATTCTGTAAAACTTTTTTTTAAAAAAAAGAACTACATATACTTAGAATAAGGGCCAGGATAGCCTGGTTGGTAGGGTACTGAGCTAACTTCCAAGCTAACTTGTGGGTTCAATCCCCGCCGATTGAAGATTCCCCGTGTAATAAATGGTGACTGATGCACGTTAAATCTGTCGTGTCTCAAAGTGTCTCCATGTTTTCCATAGCAAATCATACCTCTGGAGGTACAGATCCAGGAGTTTCATTTTTTCTGCATTGGTTCAAAACTACAAGGCTACGGAGTTGAACATTAGTAGTCGTAAACCCAAAATTGGGTCTGCCTTTCAACAACGGATATAAAATAAAAATTATTCTTAGAATAAGCGCCGGAATAGCCTGGTTGGTAGAGCACTGGGCACCACTTCCAAGAGGTTGTGGGTTCGATCCCCTCTGACCGATGACTACCCGGGTAGCAAATGGGGACTGATGCACGTTAGATCTGTCGAGTCGCAAAGTCCTCCATGTTCCCATAAAAAATCATACTTCTGGGAGTACTGATCCAGAAGTTTCCTTGCTTTTTGTATTGGTTTAAAACTATAAAGCTACGGAGTTGAATGTTAGTAATCGTAAACCCAAAATTGGGTCGGCTGTTTAACGACGGTTATAAAATAAAATATTCTTCGAATAAGCTGTTTCTATTCCTTTTCTATAGATGATAAGAATTCTCATGTATCGAATGATGCCGGATCTCCGATTCGAGTTATGCCAACAGGTTCCTTAATCATAAGCAATCTAGACTCTTCAATGCAAGGGCAGTATACATGTATAGCAGACAACGGGTTAGGAGATTCTTTGAAAAAACAAATCTCCATATTTGTAAGGGGTGAGTTTTTGAAGCATTCACTCTTAGTTGCTTTACAACTTTACATGATTAAATATACATATTCATTGTTTGTCTAACTTTGTTTTTTCACATATATTAATGATTGTTCTCTGTATGATTTTGAAAAAAATTTTGAAAACTACCTCAGGTCTTTAATTGTTTATCTGACTGTATAAAACTAAATTTAGATTAAGTTCTGGTTAATTTTTTATGCATTTATTGTTATTCATGTGCTTTCAAATTTTTCCATGTATTTGATAGTAAAATTACTTATGTTTAAATCATATTACTATTGCTAAATTTAAAGAGTGTTATTAGTTTGATTGATTTGTTTTAGTAGACATATATTTGTGGTTTGAAAATAAGATGTAAGAAAATAAAGAAAAAAATAAAATTGATGCTTTTTTATGAGAATTCAGAATAAAAATAAATTTGGAAATTATTGATAAGCGAATATTTATTGTCTTTTACTTTGTACAAGCATATCTTTCAAAATGTTAGTGTCGTATTTAACTCTTCCAGAACATGAAAAAGATAAAGTTGCGATGAGTTACGAGAAAAAAAAAGTTTTTTTTTAAAAAAAAATCAATAATTAATAATACTGTTTAAAATGCGCATTGTCACATTTAGTCTTCCAATGAATCCGCGACATGTATTTAACTAAGCGAGGCACATTTTTTTTATTTATAATGTAAAAAAAAGAAATTATTTCGTATATTATACCCACTCACTTTTACACCAAATAGACATATTTTGTTTTGGACTACATTACTTAGATTCATAAAATCACGAATACGTTTGGAAATTATATGAATAACTTGTAAGAGGTATGCTATATTTACTATTTAAGACGTACGCAAAATAATACGTTGCTTACATTCGTGAAATCACAAATACGTTTGAATTTGATATGAATATCTTGTAAGAGTTATCCTATACTTATTATTTAAAATCACGAATAAAAACATTGATGTAGGGCATACCGATCCTTAACTAGACCAAAGATATATATCGGACATTTACCAAAGCGATTGTCAACATTCACCGGTGGAAGTCAACAACGTCAACGGTGGAAGTCAAGAGGATTAACCCTCTAATTTTCCATAATAGAAATTATTTTGAACAACATATTTTTCTAATAAACACGATTATTTTATTTCAACATATCTTTCGAAGGCACGTTTTTTCAATACACTATACAAATTTTTTATCTTTTTAAAAATTCTGGTAACTTGCGAAAATTTCCAATATTTAGAATATTTTGTTGATCATTTGAAAAATTGACATAGATAATAAAATCTTATTTTCTTATTTAATATTATATTGAATTTAACGTATAAATGGTGACCTAATGTGCAGAATATGATATACTGCGCTAAGCAAACAAGTTATTACGTACTAATTGTATGATAAAATTTTCTGAAATTTTTAGGTAATAGGAAAATTTTAATTTCTGCTAAATAATTGTTTTGTTATCTAATTTATTTGGTTATCGATTGTTTTGTTATCGTTGTTAATTATCTAATATCTGTTGCTGTTATTTAATATTACTGAATTAGTTATTTTCTGTATCTTTGCTATTTGCACAAATTTTGGTTTATCCGTTTGACTTGCAAATCAGTGATTATTGTGTGTTTGCGTCTTAAAGGGAATTTAATATAATTTTTGTTTTATCATATACGTGTTTATACAACAAACTGATATTGCAAAAAAATAGATACTAAATAAATATGGAATAGTATAAAAATACCCGATCCTGAAACGTTAATATGATTAAGAGTGTGCCATATATATGCATTGTAGTTGGCGTCTAATTTTTAAAACACGCAATAACAATTCGATGCAAAAATTGATATTATCCTTTCTTTAATCAAAACTGTTTTTTTTTTCAAAACGAACGCAAAAACAAATTCCATTTCCTTTTAGGTGTAATATAAAAATTCGTTTATCAGTTTTAATTGTGAACTTTGATTAAAATTCAAGTTAATATGCTTTGATGGGCTGACTATAACATAAAAATAAGGCTCAGAAATTTTTTTGCAATATTATTTGTTTTTCTTTTATAATTTTGTAGATTTAAATTTTATTTTCCCCGATACGTGGCGCTGTCGTACTATTTTAGGCAGACAACATTTATAACGGTTGTTGCTGCATACGCCATGTTATAAACGCACTAATATCATGACTTGTGTGTAAGTCTTTTGTTCTCTTAAAATGCAATTTTCTGTTTATCATATTTATATTTTGCAATTCGTATTAAATTATTTTTAAAACTAATGTGTATTCGTAAGAGAATGAAGATATACGCTAAGCAGATCCTTATTATCATGGCCTGTTTTTGGAAGACGATTTTTTGTGGAGGTGAGTAAAATTTCATTTTCAATTTTGAAAAATTACACTTAAAAAGCACTTAATTTCTTCTACTAGGAAAGATCATGAAGTTTCGATATGATGCGAGTAGATTAAAGATATTTTTTATTTCTATTACTTTCTAATAAAATGCACTAAATCCTAAATTAATTTTGAATTTTGCGTTATTTATCATATTAGGGCATTAAATTTATCTTTAAATTAATGTTTGTGAAATTCTAAATTTTGTTATGTGGCAATCATGAATAGCATCATGTGTTCATATGTTTTATGTGTTAAATAAAGCTTTTATGAGTTATCAGAATCGAGCAACCTCAAAATCTGCAAATATCAATTAGGGATTTATATATATATATATTAGGTTTTGTACATCGAGGTGTATTCAAAGTTACTTATTTTTTACTGATTTCTTTCTACTTTTTCTTAATAGGTATTTTGTAATTTTAATGCTTTGAATATAATCAAAACGACTAAGTTTATTTAATTTCCTTTCTATATATTGTATCTTCTATGTATTGTACAGTGCAAAAAAACATCCCCGAATTACTTTCGTAGGTATATATGCTAATTAGTGCAGTTTTAAATTCTAAAATCAGACAAATAACTGTACTTTCTTTGCATGAACATACCTGTTTTCGACTTATTACGATTCCTGATCCTCAAAATACTGTGGATAATCACAATCTGGGAAATATAGTACCAATATTTTGGTTAGGAGAACTGTCTACACCTTACAGTGAATTTCAATTTCTGTGCATTTTGAATTGTAAAGCGAAATTATTTTTCACTTAATTATAAAATTCATTTCTCTAAAAATAATGTCATGAAAAATTTAATTTCCAATACCATTTTTTTTACTATTTTATTTAATTATAGTCTGAAATTTTTTGAATACTCTGGTTTTTATATCATTTTAAAGAAAGTAGTTTTAATAGGCAATATACAAAACTTTAAAATATTCGGTTGAATAGTTCCTAAAAAATCCAATTTTAAACGTATGATTTTTTAAAAATTAAATTTCTCAGATACTGTTTGAGTCATATTGTTCAAATTTAATATTTCCCCTCGATGAAATTACATTCTTTAAAATTACATTCAATTTGTATTCAATAATTACTATTAAATACGGTAAAAAATTATCATTAAAATTTATTTTTTGTAGAAATCGATTTTGTGAAAACGAATTTTATAATTGTGTGCAAAAATTTTTGAATTTACAATTCGGAACACGCAAAAGTGAAATTAACATTGAAGGGTCCAAACTTTGGACCGCTCTGCTGATCAAACTATTGCTGCCATATCTTCTAGATTGCGGTTTTATTCTGTATTTTGGATGTAAAGAATCGTAAATCTTAAAATAAAGGTATGCTTATTCAAAGAAAGTGCGTTTTTTGTGTCTGATTTCGTAACTTAAAATATAGTCTGCTCTAACTAATTGTTATATTTGAGGTAAAACCTTCGAGTCACTGTATTTGAATCCTAGTACATGAAAATTTGTTCATTAGGTTAAAAGTAGTTCAAAAAGTTTTTCTTTTTTGCGCATTGAAAATAATTAGTGCTTGTTCACATTGTTTAATAATTGCAATTTTTAAACAAACTGAAATTTTTAGAACAATTTTTTTTCATTACTTAAAAATTGCAAACACAAAATAAACTGCAACTTTTTTTAAATTTTCTTTTTTTCACCTAAAAGAAAAATCGAAAATCAGAGACTTTTCTGTGACGAGAACAGAAAAAAATATTTTTGCATCATAGTAAATAATAGCACCCGGAAAGAAAAACACCTTTTCAGATGTCAAAAGTTACTTTAAATTATTCAGTGCATTTCAAGCATAAATATGAAAAATATTTTACTAAGCATCATATTATGTCAGTATAACATATGTTAAGGGCGCGGCATTTCTTAAATGTTCGAATTTTTGCATTGTTTTATTTTATTTGCTTGCACATTAATAGTATAGTAACTAATAGTAGCTTTAAAGATAATTTTTAAAGTTTTTTGGTTACTCAATTATATAATGCTATTAACAAAAGATTATTCTTTCAGATCCTCCTATTATTGCCCCATTTATGTTTTCACCTGTTTTGAAAGAAGGGGAAACAGCCAATACATTTTGCTCTATTCGCTCGGGTGACAAACCACTTGAATTCAAGTGGATAAAAGATGGTCAACCACTGCCTGTATCGATCACCGTTAATGTACAGTCTTTTGAAGATTCCTCTGTATTGTTTATCAAATCTGTCGATTCTGGAAGTTCGGGAAATTACACTTGCATTGTAACAAACTCTTTCGGAAAAGATCAGTATACTGCATCTCTTGTTGTTACAGGTATGTTTTAAGTTATGCATGATGTTCCGTAATGCCCCCTTTAACATATAATTTTAGAAACTTTCCCAAAAAATAAAGTATACGCATTAAAAGTCTCGAATTAAAATCTAAACACTGTTGAGAAACTACACTAGAAAAGTAGATTTAAGAACATTGAAACTTGTTTGATTATCGTAGGATAAAAAGAGAAATTTCAAAGATGATTGATAAAAACTTTTTGAAATTATCAAGTTCAATCAATACTTTGTGCATTTTTGATCCGTTTTCCTTTGAATTTCATTGATCAACCCCGATTGCGTTTATACATTTTTAAATGTAATTTGTAACAACTACGCCTTTTTGATTGAGAATTTAAAAATATTCTTCCTAAGCTCTTTTTATAATTAATTATTCAATTGTAAAATTAAATGTACATTGCCCTTGACTAAAGTTAAAATCAATTACTGATTTATAAAGTTTTAAAAAAATATATTATTTACTCAGCTCCTCCTGTGTGGCTAAAGGAGCCTGTAGAAACTGTGGTGAAGGAAGGAGAAAGCGTGTCCATAGAGTGTCAAGCAACAGGTGTTCCATCTCCAAACATTCGCTGGAAAACTGGTAACAAGTTCTATTCTTTTATATAAAATTTTATTGAATACTTATCATATTAACATTTATACTTCTAAATTGTAAAACCTCTTTTTTTTATTTTAATGTATGTTTGTTTTGTTATTTTCCTAATGTTTTAATTTAAAGTTGGATTATTCTCATTTAACCTACAGAGAAGTTTTCATTAAATCATTTACACACTTGTGTACGCCGCTAATAAATATAAATTAATTTCCATAAATAAATACTGTTTTGCGTAGAACATTCTTATTAAAAAAAGAAATTGTGTGTTCATTTTTTTATTTAAAAAGAAATATGCTTCCGATAGATTGCTAGTTTAATATTTATTTTCCGCGCATCAAATTTAACTTGCGAATGCTTGACAAAAACTATGTATTTTAGTATTTTTTGAATAAATCTGAATCCTTTACTGGGTTTAAAAATTAATAGGTTGACTGCTATTAGGAGCGTTTCGAAGATGAAAAAATTTTTACTGATTTTTGATTAATGATATATCTTTTAATATATTACTGATTGATTGCTAACTTAATATTTATTTTCACGCATCAAATTTAACTTGTGAGTACTTGATAAAAAGCTATATATTATAGTATTTTTCAAACAAACTTGAATCTCTTACGATATTTAAGAACTAATAAGTTGATTTTTATTAGCACCATAACGAAGATGAGAATAATTTTACTGAGCATCTTTTGTATTTAAATATACGTTAGAAACCGACATGATTAGGGAGTGATACTTGCATTCCTTTAAAGATTCACTTTTTAATTCTAAGGTTAATCATTTTGGTACAGTAATATTTCGTTCAATTAATTTATGGACAATAAAAATTAAAAGAAATCATTAAGGTTAATACTGTCTGTAAATGTAGTCTTCATAATACTACGCAAAGTAATTTATTAAACAATGTTGTTTAAATTAACGTCTTGCCCGCTCACTCAGTAAGTCACAGATTTACATCAACTCAAGAATGACTTAAAATTAATGTAACAAGGATATTACTATACAAATTACTATTTAATAGCTAATTAAAACTTTAAAATTTTATCCTATTTTGAGACTGTGTAACAAGAAGATATAGGGATTAGTACGTTAGCTTGTTTAACAAGTTTCCTGTATTTATTGTTGTTGTTATCCTAGGCCATTAAAGCATTGGAGGTGCGATTGCTCTTGTTTTCCAGTGAGGCCATCTATGGCCAAGAATTCGACTTCTGCCACACCCTTACGTCCCATCCATTTTATAGCACAAACCCATTCATTTTGACCAGAATCAGAGATTGATCATTCTCCAAATCAGTACTCTCAGAGGTATAATTTATTATGGTAACATGGAGAACTTTGAGACCCAACAGAATTAACGTGCATGAGTTACCATTTACTACACGGGTACTCTTCAACCCTCTAGATTCGAACTCCCATTCTTACGAAAGTGAGCCCAGCGCCCTGCCAATCAGGCTTGTCCGGGTTTCCTGTGTCTGAATCCTGGAAATGATTGAGTTGTCCTTATTTTATACTTTTTGTCGTAAATTATTACGTCAAATAGGGAATTTACAGTAAATTAACAATGGATAAACATACACTTAACTAATCTAATAGCGTAATGTTTCATTGATAATTGTCAAATTGTTTGAAACCAAACTTTATATTTTTTAAGTAGTTAACAGGCATTGTTTTGAAGTGTTCAATCGAACATTATCTGGCTTTGAATTACTACCCTTTTTAAGTAATTATTTCTTGTCTTTCAGAAGTTAAAGGTGTCACTATAACATCAGATTCTTCTAGTATAGTTCACGTGAATTCGACTGGAACATTAATCATTTCGAAAATAATTTATTCCATGGAAGGATCTTACACTTGTGAAGCTGAAAATGGTTTCGGTCCACCGCTCACTAAAACTATTTCTCTTACTGTACGTGGTATGTATGTAATTGCAGAAAAATCCTGTCTCTTGCTTCTTGTATCGTCCATTAAAGTATTTATGAGGTTTGTGTGTGCTAAGCAGCTTCATGTTTTTTTATTAGAATTATTATTTATGGAATTTTAATCATGCTTTTTTATTGGAATAATTATTTATGGAATTATTATCATATTTTTTTCATTGGAATTATTATTTATGGAATTATTATCGTGTTTTCTCATTGGAACTATTATTTATGGAATTACCATGTTTTTTTATTGGAATTATTATATTATACCCATCGTGTAAGTCTTAGAATTTTTCATTTCTTTTCTAAATATAATCAAAGCTTATATATTACATTAGCAATTTAAGAAATATTGAAATGTGTGTCACATGATTTATTGTTAGTGAATGTGGCATTTGATCATATCCGTTGTAGGAAATTACAAATTCATATTCCTATTTTCACAAAATTGATTTTTCCCAAACCGTTTGGAGCTGAATTTGATATACATGAAATTTTAACTAACTTCTAATTAAAATTATCACTATTTTGCTACTTTGTATGTAAAAACAATTTTCTAGTTATGTTTCCATACTGGTTAAGACTTCAAATGTAGAAATAAAATTACTGAATTCCAGATTAATTATGGATTCTTGTACTAAGTTTTTAGTACACTTTTAAAAATTCCAAGCCACGTTGCACTAATTGGTATTCATTTGCTGGCTACATAAAATGGATCTCTATTTTACCATATTTTGCTATTTTCACCTGCTCCAAATATCAGTAGAATGTTGTTCTAAAATTAGGTATTTTGAAGAAACGAAACTATTATTTTCATTCTTTTTTTTTCATTTACAACAGCAGAGGAAGGCTGCACTCATTATTACGTATTTTTAATGAGCTCAAACGCTGGTCATGGTTGCTATTTACCGTAACAAAACTATTTACCTTAAGTAGGTAATTTTATGACATACCTCTAACCATTTCATACTGCCAACCAAATTTAAAAAGACTACATAAAACAAATGAAATTTAATTAATGCAAATAAGACATTTACCCACGTAAATAAGTTGATACTTGAAACAATATGTAAACTACTTGATGACACCTGAAAAGACATGCATTAGTCGTCCCTAGACAGAGTTGAGAAGAAAACATGGCATCGTTAATAAATATCGTTCAGTTTACAATACGTCAAAGTTTTTTTTTACCAAATTTTGGTGCAGTCAGTAGCATCATGGAAGTATTTCTCTCTAATACTTTACAATTTATGATGTAACTAAAATAAAATGATTTTTCATTTAACCAAACTTTGGGATAATGAAACAATTTGCACCAATAACTGGTTAAAGATTTATCGAGTTTTTTTTTTTTTTTTGTTTTTTTTTTTTTGCAGTGTTTAAATTTAGAATACAAGTCTACTAATTATTTTTCATTTGAATAGTTTTTAGTTTGGTATATATATATTTATTTGATATTTTTAAAAGTTATGCATACCTGTCTTTCAGATGCTAATGAATTCATTTTTGTTTGTTTTAAAATATATATATATATATATATTTTTTTGCATAGTCCTTAGAAAATTTCATTCAACTTCTTTCGAAGGTTTCGTCAAGTCTTATAATCGAGTCTTGTAATTTTATCTGTCAGCTGATAAAACAATGAATTATTAATTGTAAATCATGTTTTTTACCCATTTTATAGTGTTATGACACGGACTAAAAAATACATCAAACGTAAAACTATTTTTATCTTACCAATATACAAAACTTTATACACTCGTGTTTTTGCTCGATTACCATACATGGTTTTGCAACTAAATAGTTTTTCATTTTTCTAATAATTTTCTTTGCTAATACTTACCCCCCATTATATCGTATTATAAAAAGGAATATATCTTAATCGTTAATAAAGCGTATAAATTAACCTTACTGATAATTATATTTAATATGTATTGTGTATTTTTAATCGATTTTGTCAAATATTGGGATATTTATTATGTAAAAAAAAGATGCATCATGGTTTATTAAATCGTTATTTCTACATTACATGTTTTCGAATTACAGACAGTTAATTACTTTAATAATACTATTTTTGCCGTTCCAAATTGTCAGATTATGATATAAACACAAACGTGACTAAATTAATCGTGTTTTTCAAGCTTCTGCTTATCAATCAATATATAAAATATTTTTTTAAATGTATAAAAAATGTTGAAACATTAAAATCTTCAGAAGATTTTTCTTAAGTTTTTGTAAGTTATTTTGCGTTGCGTAAGGGAAATAGCACTAAGATAAATAGTTCTATTTTGTGTAACGGTTTTATAGTACAATTCATCAATAAGTCCTACGTTTCGATGTGCATTTTATCCAATGTCATTAAGTCAGCAATTAACATTTTGTATTATTAAATTTGCATTTATTATTCAGTTGCTTGCTTATAGTTTTCATTTTCACCGATATGTGGCGCTGCCGTTGTAGTAAGCTCAACTGTCGTTTGTATCTGCTTACACACGCCATGTTATAAACACCGTTGTAGCAATATAACCATTTTTGATACACTAAATAAATGTTACACAATGGATTTCACTTTACTATTTAGATTATTTTAAGATTTCTTGATGTAATTATATAACAATATGAAGAAAATTAAAAATCAAGTCCTGTTGCTGAAGATAGTTTTTTTATGGAAGATAGTATCATGTGGAGGTGAGTGAAAACATTTTTTTTTTTAAGCATTTAATTTGTAACAAGTCTTTAATGCATAATTTATGCCACTTTTTTAAGCTTCTAAGATATCTGCATAACCTCGAATTATGGGTCAATTGTTTAATTAATGTATATAATAAAATTCATTTTACATGCAATGTTATTTAATATGCATTTCATATTAAAGAGAATAAGTATTTCGCTCGCTATTTAATATGCATTTCCTTTTATATTCAATAAAATGGCATTTAAATTCCGTATTCTTAATCGTGATCATATATTAAAATAATCAATTTAAAGTTATTTCAATATATTGTATACTACTTGATTTTGAATTAAAATTTTCACATCAATTTAATACAAAAACTAGTAATTTCTACATTTTGATAAATTAAGAAGATTTTTAATTAAGTAATTGGTATAAATTATTCAACTGTATAACTAAAAGTATACAAAAAGATATTATAGTAGTGAAATGTTTAAAAGATTATAAAAGTAAGTGAAATTTTTCTTTGTTCAGTTTTAGCTAATTTTATTCAAGGGTTATTTTTCAACGAGTTAATTTGGAGTCTTTAATAATAAAAGTAAGATTCTTTTAGAGTCTTTTTAATAAGAGTCTTTAATATTTAATTCGAAAAAATAAATTAATTTTATGAATATTCGGGTTTTTAATGTAATATTGAATTCAAATTGTCTATTTATAGAAAAAAAAATTCTGCTCTTAAAATAGCTTTCGACAAACATAATAACTAATTAAGTATTATGTTTGGTATGGTACTTTAAGTATTGGTTTAATTTGACAAACCCATTTCTCATCAATTTCTAATAGAGACTGCTAGAAACATTCTTGAAATAGATAATATTAATAGATTATTTAGAAAATAGATTAAATTTTACAGATTTTATTTCTAGTCAGCAAATCCCTAAAATATAACCCCACTCAGTTATCGGTGACTAGTATCAGCGCGTACGCATCAGTGATATCTTTTCACTTTACCATAAAATCTAATCAATGGATAACTAGAATGGTTATTATTTTTAAAAAGTAGTACTAATCATTTTATACAACTATTTTGAAAATGATTATTGGTTTATAAAACTCGTATTTGAAAAATATAATTTAAAATTAATGCTAATTTTTAAATTTATTTTTCATTAGATTTTACAATTTTTAAATATTTTTTTTATAAATTTATTTATGTTATTTTCTGCTTAGTAATAATACTTTTTTTTTATTTTTCATTAAGTTTTACTTAAAAAAAATTTCATATAATAATAATTTATTTTGCAAATTATGTTATTTGAGTAACAATGCTATTAATGTGTTTATTGTTTAAGAAAGTTTTAAAATTTTTGTTTTCTAATTTAATGTAATTGTTTATTGCAAATAACTATTGTACAAATTAATGACGTAATATCTTATTTATTTAAAGATTTCTTATTTAAGTGTTTCATAATGACCATCCTTAGCATATATTTTTTCACAATGCTTGTCAAAAATGAAGTAAAAAATACTCATATTATAAATCACAATTAATTTAACTGAGAAAACAATGAAAACTAAAAGGCCTCCGTTAAAGGTGGTGATATTAAAAACATAAAAACCAATTTGACTGCTGCTTGAAACATTGAGGTTGAAAGCAAATTTTTAGAAAATACTTCACGTTTTCACTTGCAAATTTTGATGTTTCACTTTCTTCGAGGGTGATTTATTAGATTTTGAGATTAGATTTGTTAGATTTTGTTTGAAATTTACCATCTCATTTGCACTCTTTTTATTACCTCAGTTACAGTTGGCCATTTTATTAGATGCACTATAAGATTCTATGTAGAATTATAATTATTAGGGGATACTATACAGCTGTATCGTTTTTACTCGGATAAAACCGGTTTGCATTTGTTGACGCTCCTGTATCAATTGGTTAACATTGTAATGCAATACGTTAAAAATAAATACAAAGCGAAAGCATATAAAAAATCTCCGAAATGCCCATTATATGTATGTTTAAGTATAAAAGTATTGCCTATAAACTCGTGGAAATCATGTGAATTATTAAAACACTACAGTGCGTCTTAAAATTTGATATAATTAGTACAATATAATAATACCTGATATAATAAATATTCTATATTTATATGATATATCGTCTAATGTATCTAGTCGTCAAATTTATATTATATATCGTCTAATGTAATCAATTGATACACGAACGTAAACAAGTGCAAACCGCGTAAAAACAATAAAGCTGTATAGTATCACCTGATAATTAAGATTTTACATAGAATCTGATAGTGCATCCAAAAATTCGGCCAGGGACTGTAGGACAAAAATTTTGAAAATATATATTAAAAGCAGATGCTGCAGACTATCTTATATTTTAAAAAAAATCATTTATATATTATATTAAATTTTATTTTGGTATTTTAGATGCTCCTATTCTGATACCGTTTACATTTCCAACTGCATTGAGAGAAGGTGAACGCGCAACTGTAGTTTGTGCAATACGCACAGGTGACAGGCCGCTTGTATTTCAGTGGTTACTAAACAGCGATCTGTTAAAAGAAGCATCAGGCGTCGAAATTCAATCTGCAAAAGACGCTTCAATGTTATCTATTGAATCTGTAGTACGACAAATGTCTGGAAATTATACGTGTATTGTTAAGAATGTCTATGGAACTGACAAACATACTGCAAACTTGGCTGTTTCTTGTAAGTATATCGTTTTATCTGATAGAAATATTTTATCTTGTATTAAAGTGTATAAAATTGTTGAAGTGTATTTAATTCTTTTCACTAAATTCACCACAAACATAACATTTTTCAAAAGTTAGAAACATAAAGATTGCCGATCATGCCACATCGGTAACAAAAAGTTTTTAGCGAATGAATAGTTAATATTTTTCAAATTCTAAATTTTTCGCGGAATCTCAAAATAATATAGTTTTACAACGAAACTGAAACATATAACGTATAGAAAAAGTATATAATATTTTTTTTCTAGTGTCACAATGGTTATTGCCCCTTTGTGTTGTGGTTTTGTCTTCATTAAACACTTTTTTTTTAAATAAATTTATAATAAATTATATTTTAAATATTTTTTTATTGTTCTGAGAAATGATCTAAAAAATGCCATTTCTTATTTTTGTAGATTAATATTAATTATCATATTGTTTTACAACATTTTACTAACATTTTAGTATTTTTATTTCCGTTTAGTAGCTCTAAAATTTTCAGTAGAAGAAAGACATTTTAATTTTTGAATAATTTTATTTTTTTAATCAAATTTCAAAAAGTCCTGAACTTTTTTTTTTGACTAATCTCATAGTCTGAAATTGCATATTGTATAAACAAAAAGTTAAATATTAAAAAAAATATTTCAGTGTTTATTTCCTGAAAGTTTAAGCATTAAATTGTAAACATTAAATTAACTTTAGATATTAAATTGTGGAATATTAAAGGGAAATATATATACGTAAATAAAAACAAATCTTTATGAAATATTAAAATAGAAATATTATATAAAAATGCTTAAATTTACTGCATTTAATTCAAATGATTCAAAATCAGTAAAATCTATTGAATTAAAGCATATTAACGGTAATTTTTTTGCCATACTTAAAGTTTTTATTTCAAAAGGAAAACGCACCTACATTCACAATCTTCTTATTTAATTTGATAGAGTTGTCTTAATATTATAATATATACGAAGTACACTGAAAAATAACAATTTTTCAACCCACCGAAAATATCGTTAAGGTATCGTATGTCCAAGGAAAAAAAACTAATCAACAATTAGTGAAAAAATATCTTATTCTTCATTGCTATTGAAATACACTGGTTATCATAAATTAAGGAAAATTCACAAAAATCGCGATAACTCAAGAAATTACACATGGAATTTTATGAAACTTACCCACAATATACAACACATAGTAAGGTATTAAACAACATAAAAAGAAATTATCAGACATTAATAGTAGTATAGAAATTAGCACATGTATAAAATAAACAAATTGGAAGTATCGGTTTGCAATAGAAAAAGTACCTTTAATATGGAATATGATTGCCTCTAGAAGCAATACAGCACAAACAGCGATGTGTGATGCTTTCAATTATGCGGTCTATCAGTTCAATAGGAAGTGAGAGCCATTGCTCTTGTAAAGCAGTTGCAAGCGTGGCAAGGGTCTGAGGGGGCGGATTGATGGCAGATACACGCCTCCCTAGAGCATCCCAAACGTGCTCGATAGGATTCAAGTCCGGGGATCGAGCTGGCCACTCCATGCGAGTAATTGTTTCCTGTTGAAGATAATCATCAACAATGCGAGCTCTGTGTGGTCTTGCATTATCGTCCTGTAACAGGAAGCAATCACCAATTGCCCCGGCATATGGGCGCACATAAGCATCAAGGATGTTGTCTCGATAAACCTGAGCATTCACGGTTCCCCTTGGAAAGACATGGAGGTATGTGCGCCCTCCTAAGGATATGCCTCCCCAAACACAGACACTGCCTCTTCCGTATGCATCTCTTTCACGGATGTTTGATGGATGATAACGGGTCCCAGGTTCTCTCCATATCAAATAACGTCTACTGTCACTTTCTAGACTAAACCTGGACTCATCCGTAAAGAGAACAGGCCTCCATTGATCTGACTTTTGAAAGAGTTATCGCTATTTTTGTGATTTTTCCTTAATTTATGATAACCAGTGTAGTAATAGCGGGAAGTCTCATTATTGACCATGCCCACCCTCTGTTAAAAGGTACGTCATGGATTTAATAGAGTTTAAATGTCTTATATACTAGTGAATTGATGTTTAATAATCGCAGTGATAGTTATGCCACAGCAATCAATATATTTTAAAGAAAAAGTCAGTATTAGTTTTTTAAAAATTTACCTCAAATGAATTTAAAGGCAGCTTTCTCCTGTGGTTGCTCATCTTGCAGAGAAACAGTTTTACAGGATTACTATCTCAATTCATGCTTGTAATAAAAATCTTTGTAATTTTTTGTAGTTTTTAGAGAAGTCAGAGACACATTTTTTTAAAATTATTTAAATAATTTTTTTAAAATTATTATGATTATTAAAAAAATAACGCTATTTATTCCCTTTTTAAACTGTAGAAATATTTAAAAATGCTACTCATTAACTTTAATTTGTCTTAAAATGCTTTTATCTTTTTTATAATTTGAGATACTACTCGCACTTAAGATGCTCATTTTTCGTTAATTAACTTTAAGTTATACTAAATTTCTAATGTTTTTTTCTCTATTTCATTTTTTAAATAAACAGCATAAAAATTTCGAAAGCATTTATAAAAATGCTCCTTTAAAAAATTTTTCTATTGAATAATTGATTTAGAAGGGTTTGTATAATAGGTTTAAAATTCTTGATTCATTGAAACTTCATTTCTTTCTCTGGTATCTGTAGACAGTTGCAATATTGCAGCTTGTTTAAAACCTGGCCTGATAGGAATATGATACGAACTCATTGCATCTTTACCATTGAAACCATCTGACGTTAACCTTAGAATCCTCATATTTCTAACCTTTTTAACCAACTATTTAACTTAGCTTTCTTTTGTTTTTAAAATAATATTCTCAACAGTTCTCAGTTAAAAATAATTCCAATATTTTAGATTGAAAATACAATAATTTCAATTAAAAACTATTCTATTTAAGTTTCTTAAGTTAGGGATTTAAAGATTATTTGTCAGACAGTTTTTAATATTTTTTTAAATGCCGCAAATTTTTTAACACAGAAAATGAACTACTATATTTTTCACAAAAATATTGAGAAATAGTGCACTTTAAGGTTTTGAAAAATTTATTCATCTGATATGCATTTTCATGGAGTTTTCATATTTTAGTACTTTTCTTAAATAAGGTATTGCATTTGGAAAATTGTCTTGATCTAAGTGAAATAGTATTTTTTTTTTAATATTTCATTTATACTGACTTAATAATTAAGAACCATTTTAAATTCAATTTTAACTAACGGTTGAAAATAGTTTGTTAATCATCTCAAAATAGTTTTCAATGTATGCAACAATTTTTATTTCAGCTCCCCCAGAATGGTCAAAAGTGCCAACTAATGCAATTGGAAAACAAGGTGAAAGCTTAGTTCTGGAATGTGAAGCCATGGGCGTTCCACAACCAACAGTAACTTGGATATCAGGTAAATATGCAATTATTATTATTACATTATATTTAGTCTTCCTTGCCATCTTAATACTCCTTTCTTCTTTTTTTTGTTGCTTGAGTTTAATTATAATAGCTTTAATACAATTACAATATTTCATTTAATTGATGCAATTTCAATTTATAATATAAGTTTCATAAGGTCTTCATCCATGTCTGTAACAATGAATATTCTAAAAACGGCTCATCGAGTACAGTATTTTCATTAAATATTATGAGTATTTTTTTATTTTCAATTAAATTTTAAAAATTACAGAAATTTGATTTTCTAAACTAAGATTTCTTCTTTATGCCTTTTATTTTTAACAATTTTGCTTAGTTTTCGCTTGAGGTTTAACGAGCACTCTAATTTGAAAGAGTGAACTGTCTCGGCCTCTATGTTTGGACTATAAATGATTTCAAGAGATTATTTTTTAAGTTATATATTATTTAGTAGTTTTTAAGTTTAATAGAAAGAATGTAGAATCCGAGATAATTCCCGCGTTAATACAGAACCAAACTCAGTCGCAGTTAAATATAAATAAAAGGTGTAACAATTCAAATAAACTAGAAAATGTTTCAAAAAATAAATTACTTTTATAGTACTTTATTCATATTGATTTATTTTCCTCATTCATTACATTCTCTTTTATTTATTTTCCTTGTTTGACTGATCCAATTCATTAGCTTGATAAGTAATTGCTGTTGTTTCATTTTAATTATAAAAGTGCTAATGCAATACTATTTTAATACAATATACTGTCGATACCTCAAAGCTGAGGGGGCGCTAAAAATTTTGAGATAACGAGTTTTACAAGTTTCAGAACAAGAATAATAAATTATGAACTAAATATGTTCCAAAAAGTAGAAAAACATATTGTAAAGTATTGCTCTAAACAGTAGAGTCATGAAACGAAGGAATAACTACTATTAAATATGTATTTAAAGATAGGTGACTATAAGTCTAAATACAGCAATAATAATTTTATTTTCTTAAGTAAGACAAAAAATAATTATAACTTAGATAGAAAAGAATTGGTTTACACTAAACTTACGTTATGATTTTTCCAAAGAAATTCCACTTCTATTTCGAAAAAAAAATCGAAAGGTTTTGAGAAGAAGTTCTTCGTCATAGGAATTAAAATTAACATTAAAACTAACAATTTCTTTTTTGAAAGAGGCATTTTATCATAAAACTAATCATGCAAATTTCCTTGTTCAACCCAGGATTTTGTTAAACCGGTGCTTGTAAAAATAAGTTCGACTAAACTTACCCCCTCACATTTTAATTAAATTTTTAGAAGAAAGACAATATCCTAAAAAAATTATCTGTGTAAAAATGTTTATGATGAAATACCATTTTCAATGGCTCATAAATGTATTTCCTACGCAGAAAAAAGCAATGTTCCCATATCGAATGATGCTGGATCGTCTATTCGTATTTCATCAGCAGGATCTCTTACCATAAGCAATCTAGACTCTTCAATGCAGGGACATTACACATGCGTAGCAGATAATGGATTTAGTGATTCTTTGAAAAAGCAAGTCTCTGTAACAGTGCGTGGTAAGTTGGGGGGGGGGGTCTTAAATATTGAATAAGTATATAAAAACGATAATTACAAACAAACGCTTTCAAAATATAGTAATGAATCATTACTGAAATGGATCATATTAATAGATGACAAAAAACTTGTTAATTTATTAAAGTTCACGACTGTTCTTGATTAAGTAAAATGCACTTCATTTTCTTGGTTTTTGATTATTTTAATCTCTCGAGATTTGATAAACTTCGATTGCAAAAATTTGTAACTTGTTTTTACTCACTAAAATAAATTTTTGTTCGTTATTGTTGATATCTTTCGATTTACTTTTTCAGAAAGATTCTTAATAAGAATGGGGATTTCTAAACCCAGTGTTTGTAAATACAAATTTAGCAAATAATAGTTCTAGTTTACATAAACAGCATTCTATTTTATTTCGCTTGTAAGTTTTCTCCAATCTCTTGCAACATCTGCTATAATATTGTTTTCCATGTTATGCACCCACCTTATTATACTTGTTAGTTATTCTCTTTATTATACTTCAAAACACATGAATATGTGAGGCTATTCATCTGTTATAATTGAATATAGCTAGTTATAATTTTGCCCACTATTTCTGATGTACTGTGTGAATAATTTACAAACAACTTTAGCAATTTCAATTCATTGTATGAAGCATGTTCATAGCATTTGTTAGGGCAATTTTTCTGACTGTAACATGAGTATGTATAATGTGCTCTTGTATGTATCTTGTTTGCATTAGTGTATGTATCAATTCTTAATAAGGTTTTGTAACTTAAGTAAGAATTAACAATTAACTTACATTTTACGTAAACTTGTTATGCACATAAAACATTAAAAATAATTAATTCAATTGAGTTTTGACTTATGAAAACACATTTATTTGTAATGTACATTTTATAGATTATATCAGTTGTAATTTCATTCAATAATTGCATTGATGTCTATGGAATTGCTTTTAAAGTAAAAATACTTTGTGGTATGACGTAACGAATAATTTAATTTAATGTTCGTTTAATGTAATTAAATTGAGCTTCTATTTTGCTCGCGGTAATTTTCTGATAAACCATAAAACAGTTCGTCATTACCAGCCATTTTTTTTTTCAGAATCTTTGACAAAAATCAAGTTAAAAAATCGCATCAGTTGCCTAACTTAAGAATACAAGAAACAAAAACACCTTTGAAATTTGTGCACTCACTAGTGAAAAAAGCAGTATAAAAAGCACACAAACCAGTTTAATTGACGGGTGAAACTTGGTAGAGTTACTAGTAACCATTTTTCAACCATTTTTGTTTCTTCTGGCAATAAAACAATTTTTGAAGTAACGCTTTCGTTGGTAGTAATTCCACAAAAGTTGATTGCATATTCTTGTTCTGTTTTCTCTCAATATTCCCTTAATATGTATTTTCGGCAAAGTTATAAAAATATATATTAAGAACCGTCCCTATATTTGTTCGATAGAATTCAATCGACAATGTTTCGAATTCTATATTTCACTTAAGTGTAGTGTTTTTACTCAGTTTATGCAATGTATTCCATCATGATCTCTTTTAATATATATATTTGAATCGATGCTGTTAAAAAATGAAGAAATGCAATTATATAACGTTACATATACTAATGCGTTACGTATAATAATAACGTTGCATAAATAAGTAACAGTTAAAATGGTTATCAAATATTATTTAAGTGGAGAAAAAAAATTCAAATTCTTAGGAATAGCTATTGAACAAAAAATAATTATAATAATTTATAATTTTGTTTCAGTAAAGAGGTTAAAGGTAGTTTCTCAAAAACGGTTATAAGAAAAGTTACTGACTTTCGATGAATTTGTTTCCTTTCTAGCTGTATACGAATTTCAGAGTTTTTACCGTGATTTTTAAATGATATACTAATAGCAGTCTTTTTTAAATACACTTTATAGAGAAATAAATACTTAATATATTGTGACTTTTATTATAAAATGTTCAAGGTTATATCTCATAGTTATATATTTATATATGTGATTTTTCAAGATTATTTTATCTATATTTTTATTGAATGTGTATCCTGCCATTCAATTCAAAACATATGAGATGTAATTTTTTTATAAGAAATTTTTTTAACATTGTAGTAGAGTCACACTGTTGGGCTATTGGCAACGATTTGTGAGTCATTCTTAGTGAGGATTCGCAGAATATAATGGAACATACGTACACAACACTATCAAAATTTTGGATCGGAAGTTGGTGTTCTTTTATTTAAAATGTTATCGATCTATTACAAATACCTATGATACTCTTGAACACTTCTTTTTTTATTTAAACGATGTATCATCGTTGTATATTCAGTATTTAAAAGCATTTTACGTTTTATATTATACAGCTTTACAAAAGTATTCTTGTTATCAGTTGTTAATGAAATAAAATAATAAAAATTCAACCGAATGAGCGTTTTTAAGTTTGATATCTTTTATACGAATATTATGAAATTTGTTGCAGTGTATTTTTAAATTCTGTTTCCGTATATTTGTAATTTTTATTTCTGCCAATATGTGGCGCTGCTTGCTGTTTATTATGCTCCTTAACTGTATCCGTTACTTCAACAAACGCCATATTATTAACACTCGTTGCTTCTTTAAGTTCATATTTGCGGTTTTAACCGATTAGCATATAGTTTGAAGTCACAGAATCATTTATATGTATTAAATTTTATTCTTTTTCATCTAATATGTAATTGTAACAAAATGAAGAGAGACATCATTTCTTCGATCCTTTTGTTGAAAATAGTACTATCTACTTTATTGAAGACCGTTCTGTGTGGAGGTGAGTTTCAATTTTATAACAATTTATTATATCAATTATTTGATATCTATATTTATTATTTATGTATTCATTTATAAATTTTATTGATCATGCATTCATGAATGCTCAAAATAGAAGTAGCATATTATGAAAATATATATAAATAATGTGTTGATACTATTAAAAAAAGAAAAAGTAAATAAAATATATATAAGTTAATTATATGTTATCACAAAATTTCATTTGATTAGCAATATTAATGCACATTTTTATTTACGTTATAATAAATTTAGAAACCTTATTAATATATTTATTTGCAATTTTGTTACATTGAATTGAACATAGATATTGCAAAAATAACATCAAAGAAAGAAAGTGGATATATTATTACAGTATTATCGCGTATTAATATCATTCAGGTTAAAATTTTTATAGTCCAGTTATCGTAAAATAACGAACTTGTATACATAAAAATAGTGTGGTTTATTCCACATTTTAATTCTAAATTAAAGAATTGTTATAAGAAACTATTAATTTTTTTATTGTACTTTAAATGAACTTTTCTTTATTTTAATTAAAGAATTTTAAATTTATTTTAACTTACCTCTATAAAAAATAATCTCTTTTTATTTCACTTGACATAAAGTTAGCGAAATTAATGATAATAGTTGCTCCTATTTAATATGCATCGCAGTTTTAAAATATTGATTTTCATTCCACTTAATTGTCCCTGAATCGCATATAACAAAAAGTATTTAAGCAAAAACTAATAATATATGAAGTTTTAAAATCTTTTCTAGCTATCTCATTAGTTTCTCTTAACAAATTGTTGAAATATAATTAAAAAGATTATGAAATTACATAATGATTAGCTTTTTATTCGCATACAATCATTTTGTAGATAGAAATTTTTTTAAAAAATGGTGATTAAAAAATGTTTACAATTGTTTATTAATCACATATTTTTAATGATCAGAAACATTCAAAACTGTAATACTCATTACTACTACTGTTAACTTAATTTAGCTGTAACTCATAAAACTATTATATAATATAATGGGTTCAGGCATATAATTGAAAAGTTTACATCTGAAGCTATAATGTATAATTTTGATGTTTAAGAATAATTCAAGAATTGGGCGCAAGAATCTAAAATAGATGAAAACATCTAGCACAGCTTAGAAATTATTAATCATGTATTAACCATTTATCACCTTATTCTTAAAAAATAATACATATGCATATTTTTTGGCAGATCCACCAATAATTTCACCGTTTTACTTTCCACCCATATTGAAAGAAGGGGAAAGTGCTAATACTTTTTGTTCGATTCGTTCTGGAGAAAGACCTGTGCAATTCAAGTGGGAAAAAGATGGACAACCCTTGACTGTTAAATCCAAATTGGATGTACAGTCTTTAAAAGATTCTTCTGTTTTGTTTATTGAATCAGTAGATTTTAGAAGCTCCGGGAATTATACGTGCATTGTTACAAATTCTTTCGGCAAGGATCAGTATACTGCAAGACTTGTTGTCACTTGTAAGTATAAAACATTTATTATTAATACGTAGATCTTTCATGTTTGTTTTAAATGGCTTCATGTCAGAAAATACTTTATCGGTAATCAAAATTATTAGCAATCTATAGAGTAATTAAACAGTAGCGCCAAATTACTTAAGTAAAATTAAAAGTGCAATTTACATCTTAAAATACATGAAGTACGCTCATCTCTCTAAAAACCATATTTTACAACAAAAATTCATGAAAAACATCAATTCCCTTTTATCGACTATCGTTATCAGTGCTGCATTCACTTTTACTTGTTTATAAATTGTCAGAATTTTTATTCTAAAATTACGATTAAATAACCAGCAGCAGTCTATGCTGCCGGTTATTTAATCGTAATCATAATTTTAAATCAACCGTAAGAATTAGGGAAAAGAACACTTTTTACCTCTACGAATTTGAAACCATTTACAACTTGTATAGTTAAAAAGCTTTGAATAAAAACCTGTACGGTTTTTTAACCGTTTGCAACTAGTGTGGTTTCAGAACCGTAAAAAACAAATTTAATTGGACGTTGGCTCTAGGCTTTTTGTTACGCAACGACCATCGGAGTTAGGTAGGGGTTGATTCGGTTTTTTATCAAATGAACCGTGAAATGTGATTTAATTAGTTTATCTAGTTATTTCAGTTATCATAGAGATGGGATAAACTAGATTATTTGTGCTAAGCAGCTTTATGTGCTGTCATCTATATGGGAATGAGAATATCGTATTCTAATAATCCTAGGCCACAAATTGGTGAGTGCAGGACACTGGAAACTTTTAATGTACTGAAGGGAATGAAGGAAATATTATGGTGTCAACGCTGGGAGTAAAACCCCAGTTCTGTGGATCATAAGATCGTCAGATTAGCCTTCTTGGCTATAATATGTACCCAGCTGTAATTAACTAAGAGGCATTATTAAGTGTTGGTGCTATAAGACTTAGTTTGTATAACCGTATTAGGTGAAAGCAGTTAATAAAAGGTTTTATCTCAGCTAACAGTTTAAAGAACATCTAATTTATGGTTATTTGACAGCTTTGTTTGAATGTGATAAAATAAATATTTAACAATTGAATGATAAAGTAAATGAATTATTTGAGAATTTTTCCCAAGAAATTTTCTAGCAGTGTGAAAGAGCTGTTACTGTGTATGCTGGCTTGTTTTTTTTAACTGCCATTGAATAGCCGACCCAATTTTTTGGGTTTACGATTACTAATGTTCAATTCCGTAGCGTTGTAATTTTGAACCTAATTCAGAAAACAAGGGAACTTTTGGATCAAGTATAGGGAGAAAGTTAGCCTTCGTAGAGGACTTTTTTGATTAAACTAACCCATATTTGTGTTATAAGGAAAGGAAGACCACAAGAACCTTCCCCGGTTAGTATGACGGTAAAGGGACTCTAACCCATGATCCGTCTATCACTGAGGATATTTCACGTCAGCATTGTGATCGGTGCAAACCGGATGCGGATACCTATTGACCAGCCATTGCTGGATTCGAACCCAGATCATCTCATTAGAAGTTGAATGCTCTATCCCCTGAGCCGTCGTGGCTCATGCTGACTTATTTGTAATACTAAAACAGCTGTTTTTCTGGAAATTTTTATTTGTATCCTATGTATTTTTCAAATACAATGTGTCTGTAATGCAATGGAGCACTTTTGCCCGTCACAGGACAAAAGTGCACTACCATTTTAAGGATATATTGAACTTAAAGCTCATGCCTATATTTTTCTAATATTTATAATTCTTTCTATTTTTTTTTCTAAATACTTGTAGCCCCTCCTGTATGGTTAAAAGAACCCACAGATACTATTGTGAAAGAAGGAGAAGGCATTTCAATAGAATGTCAAGCATCGGGTGTACCTACTCCAAACATTAAATGGAAAACAGGTAGTTAGTAATTGTTCTCTAAAAATAGCTTGTTTATCACAGTATTCTGGGGAAAATCGGAAGGCATTAGAGCCTCTTTTTTAACCCTTTAATCATTTACAGATTTTTAAATATCTTCACATTTTAAGTTGTAAAGAAAATTTGTAAAAAGTTTTCACAATATGGTATCCTATCTTTAAGCAAATAGAACCTAAGCAATAGGTCTCTTTACAAAATTTTTTAAAGTTTTGAAAATTAGCTCATACTCTGAATAAAAGCGTTGCTCAAGAGAAAAGTTCTGTCCCAGCTTTGCGACAAATGCTTGATTGTGGCGATGAATGTCAAAATTGTGCAAACAATTTAAAAAGATTATGTCTTCAGAGATCATCTTAAGATATTTATAAAATAAGTTGGTTGGTGTCATATCCTCTATATCTCATGGTGTGCTTGAATAGTCTTTGCTATCTTTATGGCATTAAATGAATATAAATCTTCTTCTGTAGGGTTGTTTAAGAGGTGAAGGCCTTCAGAGACTGCACTGCAGTCAAAAACATGATATCGTGTGAGTTCCGCATTAGGACAGTTGCTACAGTTTTGATATTTTATAGTCCCATCTGTAGAGTTTCATGTTTTTATGATGTTTTGTTCTTAGTCTGATGAAAATGGTGGCTGTTCCTGTCGATGTCAAGAGTAGTTATTTGATCGTGGGCCTTGATTTTTTTAAGGGGTGAATAGTCTTGACTTTGCAAAAGCATTTCAATCTACCAGCGTAGTTGGGATTGTATTTTGATTGAGATCTCTGGCATATAAAATAAGTGAAATCTTTAAATGATACTTAAGCACACTTTCTTTTAAAAAATCTCTAGAATGAAACATTTTTCAGAATTTTTGTTTAAAATTTTTCTATTTCCAAATATTTTTTCCCCACAAACAAAATAAATCGGTGCTCTATTTTTGTAAAATGCTGGTATAAAAAAGCGCATACTGTCTTTGGCCAAATTATTAGACGCACTAAAGATTCTATGTAAAATCTTAATTATCAGGTAATACTATGTAGCTTTGTGTTTTTATGCGACTGAAACCGGTTTGCATATGTTTACGTTTTCATGTATCAATTGGTTAAATTAGACGATATATAATAAAATTTCAACGATTGGATTCATTAGACAATATATTATATAAATATAGAATATTTATTATATCAAGCATTATATTAGTATACTATACTAATTAGATCAAATTGTTAAACGCACTGTAATGTTTTAATAATTACATACCATGCACAAGTTTATCTGCAATACTTTTATATTTAAACATGCATATAATGGGTTCAGGAGATTTTTTATATACTTTGTATTTATTTTTAACGCATTGCATTACAGTCTTAATCAATCGATACATAAACGTAAACAAGTGCAAATCGGATTCAGCTGCGTAAATAAAGTAAAGCTGTATAGTATCGCCTGATGATTAAGATTGTTCATAGAATCTTATAGTGTGTCTAAAAGTTTGGCCAGAGACTGTACAGTGAAACTGGAATAGCGATTTGTAAGCAACTTTCAAATTTCATCAGGCAATCAAATTTGCTTTGATATTTTATATTTCTCCTCTGTAACTAGTCATTTGTCATAGCTGAGTTGTTTTCTTTTCCCGAAATATTGATTTACCGTTTTTTTTCTAAATTTATATATTAAGTGTGGTGTAGCATTTTATCTTTGTTCGCTGACACTTTTTCCCCAATTTGTAAATCTAACTTTCAAAAAAAAAAATCTTTTTTAGACGTCAGTGGTATCACAATAGCATTAGATTCTTCTGGTACAGTTTATACCTCTTCAACTGGAACGTTAATAATTGCAAAAGCCTTGCATTCTATGGAAGGATCATATACATGTGAAGCTGAAAATGAATTCGGACGCCCACTCAGTAAAACTATTTCTCTTAGAGTACGTGGTAAGTATAGGATGCAGATTGGCTCCATTGGCTGTTTTCTTTACAGTAATACGAAAAATATAATTACTAAAAATATAATTCTTGTCACACATGAACTTAACAGTTTGCGTGTGATAAAAATTATATTTTTCGTTTTTGATCATACTAAGCACTGTTTTTACTATTATGCCTTACAAAATAATATTTTCTTTAGTTGTTTACACCTATTTGAACTATACCATACATTTTCTGATAACTTTAATTAGGTACTTGCGCTTCAAGAAGAAGTTGCTCATACCCATTCATGTATCCTATGACGTCATCGCCATCTAATCTTTATCAGCAAAATGGTGTATTGGTGTTGAGCTAAGTTTAAAAGTAGAGTGCTAATTAAACTTACGTTAATTAAATACAGAGCCGTATTATACATGAAATTTGTTGAAAAATAATTCGTTCTCTGCTTCCTTTACTTAACTTAGACTATTTGTTTATTATTCTTTATTACTTGTTTATGTATTTTATTGTAACCGTGATATATTTTTGTTTTGTGTACCTGGTAACTTTGATGTATAGTTTGTTTATGTTCTACGTGACTTCGTGTCTGTCTTTGTGTTAAGTCTTTGTGTAGATATATAGTGAAAGAAATTAAATCTTTGTGAAAGAATATAGAATGTGCCACTTATGAGAATTAGTATTTGACTGGTTTGGTTTACTCGAAATGGAATGGAAAGGTTAGTTGTTAACATGAACAAATGCCACGTTTTAACAACCAATCAAGTTCGAGATACCCACACTACGTCACTCGCAAATATCCTATTGGATACATATAACTGACGTCATCTGAGGTAAATCTTGGCATTCGGAAGCTGATTAGGTTCGACACACACCGTGACATCTCTTACTGATATCCAGTTAAGTCTGATTTAAATCGCATGGTTATTAAGCATGGTCTCCTCGAGTTGTTTGCCTTAAATCTTATAAAGAATTGATTTTGTGATTTTTGGTACAAAATAGTAATATCGTTAGTTTTTCTGCCGATGTAAATGTTAAAATAAGCGTGCCAAGATCTATTATTTTATTTTTTATCCATTGTTGAACAGCCGACCCAAATTTTTGGGTTTCCGAGCACAAATGTTCAATTTCGTAGCCTTGTCATTTTGAATCTAGTCTAATCCAGAAGACACTGGAACTCCTGTGACAAGTATTGGGAGAAATTTGCCTTCGTGGATGACTTTTTGATTGAACTAAACTGCATTTGCGTCACAGGGAGAGGAAAACCATGAAAACCTCTCCTTTATTTGGTTAAATTTATTTTTCAGTTTTGAATTTCCTAATAAATATGTAAGAAATATAATTTAAAAAACCAGATTTTCCTGTAAACCGTTGCATATGAAAGGAAATATCACCAAATAAATAGTTTAAAAACCGTATTTTTGGGTTTTTATTTTTAGAATTGTGTTTTTCTTTTTTTACCAGAAATGTCACTAACAAAGAGTACTATAATTTTTCCTATTCGCTTAAACTTTCATGACATCTTTATTTCAAATATTATCCTTCCCAAATGAAAATAATAAAAAATTAAACAGTGGTATGAGCTAACTCTAGACGCGTTATTTGTGTCAAATTATTACTTTGTCAAAAATGTTATGATGATTGTGATTTCTTTTTAAAAAATTAACTTACAAATTTACTAACACTTTACTATGATTGTGTTTTTTCAGCATGATTTACAGTTCAAGTTAGGAATATTATGATTATAATTTACATATTACATACTTGCGATTTATATTTCTAAGAAATAGTACTTTGATTTTCGTATAAAAGGAATTTATAATTCAAGGTTGAAATAATATGATTTAAGTGCTACGTATTAAAGATGTATAGTTAAAACCAGTACCATAATGACTTACATATTACGCATTTGCGATTAATAGTTCAAGGTAGAAATATTTATGTTTAAGATTTATGATTTACGTGTTTGGAGTTACATAATTTGATGTGTTATCTGTAAGTTTTATTTTATATGAAATGGTAATTATTGTATCACTTGATTCAAATAAATGTTGCTTTTGAATATAAATTGAAATGAATAATTTAGTTGCCTATACTAGTTCCTTAAATTAATTTGAAATTATATTACTAATTTAGAGTAAAGTTGTATTTTACGACGATTATTTTTAGAATAACGTTCTTTACAGAACAAGTATGATTTTGCTCAATAACTGAACAAAATATCATATTCAATGTATATTTAAAACTTTTTGTTTTAATGCCTTACTTTTGATTTTTATGGAAATGAAAAGATTAAAATTACTCAATGTTTTTTTTTTATACGTTGTTCTGAAATCAGACGTTTCCAATTGATCTTAAGGTTTTAACTTTATAGAAAGTGTTATAAAAATGGCGGCGCAAATGTTTTATTCTTATGTCTCACAACTTTACTTTTTCAAATAATTTTTAAGTTATTTGTAATTTCGTTTATTACATTTATTTCAAAATAATTTTGAAGTAATATACATCATAGATTTATTAAAAGAGACGGAATAGTTATACTGTGCATGTTAACTAAAAGATATTACAAATTACATAATATGTAATATCATATAATAGATATTGATATATACTTAAAAATGCAATATTCAAGATTTTGCATTGATACAAATTTATAAAACAACTTAAGCTCTAATCAAATAGTTCCAACGCATTCTAATTCTAAAGCACAATTTTTTAGTGATCTGAAAATGAATTATTTCCAAGTAATAAAAGTCGTTTGCTTTTTTTTTGTTTCAGGTGCTTTATTTCTTATAAATATAAGCTTATGCTTTTCATTTTTACCGATATGTGGCGCTGTCGGGCTGTATAGTGAAGCTCTCATTGGTATCATTTATAACTAATAACGCCATATCGTAAACACTCTCAATGTTATACTCTCATCTTCAAAAAGCTTTTTGAATCATTTCAAGTTTTACTGTTTATCTTTATTTTAAGATATTTTTTAATCATTATGCACTTTTAAGAAAATGGAAAGAACAGTTCAGTTAATTCTGCTGCTGAAAATAATATGTACCACTTTACTGAGAAGCGTTCTTTGTGGGGGTGAGTATTTATTTTTTAATTGTTATCTTTTATATAACATATTTTATTCTAAGATAATTAAAACTATGCATTTCTTGTTAAGCAACTGCACAATCAAATAATTTAACTAGATTCCTTTTATATATAAATAATGTTTCTTCTGATATTTCATGTAATTGTGAAGAAAAGTAGCACACTTTTAAAGGTTATCCTATCTGTTTCACCCGCTTCATATATTTTTTCTTAAATGTTCATACTGATTCATGCCAAAGGAAGTAAAAAAATTATGTATGGGCCAATAATGATATTTTAAATTTTTTCCTTTCTGTACATAAGTAATCGCTCTAAATAAGGTTTAGAACTTTAAAAATATTTAAATGGAACATTAAACGTTTCTAAATTTAAATATTTGTCTAAAACTCGAAGGAATTGAAATTGATGGAATAAAAAAATAATTAAAAGTATTTTTATCATCTTTTAACTACATTTACTGAGAAAGTGAAATTTTCATTATCATTGTATTCGAAAACAAATATTTCATAAGTGAAAAAAAATATTTTTTCAAATTCATGACAAAGTAAATATTTAATATGTTAAATTTATTTGTCTAACTTGAATGGAATTATTGAATCTGAAACAAATTTATACTATTTAACTCCAATGACTTTCCTTGGTGTGCGATGGAGTGTTTGTAATTTGTTAAATCCCTATATAAACTGAAAACATAAAAAACACTTAGTAATTTTAAAATCTTAGTGTAATTTTTTCTTATTAATTTGTTACTAATTGCATAAAAGGTATGAATACCGTCTGTTTTTAGCAAAATGAAATACGCCTTTTATTCTGATTTATAAATATTACATGAATGTTTACAACGTTTTCAAATGACATGAGACGGAAAAATATTGCGCCAACAACGGACTATTCTAGAAAAGATGTATGTAAAAGTAATGATTGAATTTTTTTATGAGTAAGATAGTGCGCTTTACTGGAATTAAATTCTCAATAGTACAAGATGATGTTTTTTTCTGCAGAAATATTGTAATTGACTTTTCAGTATTAATTATAAAGATTTCTGCTCCAATTATTTCAGTCTAATGCTATAACTGAAATTTTAAATTTACATACCAATTAATTTAAGAAAATACTAAATAAAACTTCATCATAGATGTCTCATACAAAATGAAATTTATAATCGTACAACATTTAATTTTTTTTATAAATTGAAAATTAAATGGTGAAAGAAAGAAATTACGATATAAAGAGTGTTTGGTTAATTTTGGAATCATTTAGAAATAAAATATTTCGAAGATTGAAAATATTTTGTTATCCCATTATGATAAATGTTTTTGTTTCTTTCTTTTTACACTTTTAACACTTTTCTACTGCAATTTTTGAAAAGTTTCGTATTTTTGAAATAAAATATAAATTAAATATGTGGATTATTTCTTAAAAAATTACTCAACCTTTCTTATATTTAGTAATTATTAGTACAATTCTTTTTAACATGAATACAATTTTTACATGTATTTCTTGTATTAATCACTAATACAATTTTACATAGATCCACCAGTTATCATCCCATTTCACTTTCCCCCAGTTCTGAAAGAAGGAGAACGAGCAAATACGATGTGCTCTGTTCGTTCTGGTGACAGACCAATTGAATTCAATTGGAAAAAAGATGGTCAACCTTTATCAGTAGAATCGACCACCATCGTTCAGTCTATCGAGGATTCATCAGTTTTAATTATTAAATCTGTGGACTCGAACATTTCTGGGAACTATACATGCATTGTTACTAACGCCTTTGGTAGAGATCAGCATACTGCAACTCTTGTTGTCACTTGTAAGTAATAAACTTTTTATTATCAATTGTGAGATTACCTATTTATGTAATTTTTATTTCAAAAAAATTTCATAGTAACCATAAAGATAGACAGCATTATCTAAAGTATTTAAAAACGTGATATGTATCAATTTATATTATATTAATTAGATTATAATTTTATTAGTTATGTATTTTATTTATTTATTGTATTGATAATTATCGGAAAAACATACATTTCTGTTATAAAAAGCTGCATTAGTTTGTGTATAGTGTGGACTTATCGTAAAAGCACGGTAATCAGCACAACACATAAGTCAGCAAGCGGTTGGGTGCCCATTTTGATCAGTATCGGCCCTCGTTAAACTGTTAAGTGCTCGCCTTCGTGCACAGGTCAAAATAGGGGAACCATTCCCTCTGCAGAGGAGAAAAATTGCGATGGCATGTCTTCGGATAATCCGCAAGGACGTTTCCCAGACCGTCGCCAATAACACATTGTGCAGCTCGTGTGATGTAAACAAAATACCTACCTACCTAGTTTGAGTGTCACAGTTTTGCAAAGTTTTAAGATATGCTCTATTCAATTGGATAAGCATCTGTTAAGAGATAGGAGGTTACGTGTTATAGAACGTATTTTTACTGTTGACGTAATAAATGACCAAATTTTGATTCAGTTTCAAAAAGATCCCGTTAAAAGAAACACGAATGAATAATCATTTTACCAAATTTACTTTATTGTTAACATATTTAAGTGTCACAATATAAAACCACAAAAAACCAAAAGTAAATCTGTTAACTAAATTCATTTATCTAATCTAAGAAATAATCGCCTTGTTCTTAAATAGTTACAGGCTAACAAATGTTTTTTTATATTAACCAATTCTTGAATCATCGAAACAATTAAACCAATTTCTTTCATTCGTTCGAAAATATTTATATTATTTTATTGCTTATTTATATTATATAATTGAACAATTGCATATATGATGTTCCGTAAGTCTCATATATTTAAAAGAAAATCTTTGTCAAAACTGAATTAACGAAAAAGAAAGGGATTAACACTGCAAATTAGATTGAAGCTTTAAAAAAAAATTAAATGTAAATTAATCTCTTCTGATAACGGAAGGTGAAAATTTTCAAAACCAGTTTAATTGTTTGAGGAAACTGAGAGATTCTTATGAAAAGGGCTTTTTAATTATTCTTAATGTCCACCATCAATTAAGCAGGGATTAGTATTTTTCATCTCTCTTAATTATTAGTGTTTTGTTATCTCGTAAATAGTTCAGATATAATCTTGACACATTAAATATATATTAAGAAAGGTGATAACAGAACAGCTTTTGCATATTGAATTAAAATAATTTTAACATGTGTTAAAAAAATTTTTTAAATAAATGTAGCTCCCCCAACATGGTCAACGAAACCAACAGATACTGTTGTGAAAGAAGGAGAAAGCGTTTCATTGGAATGTGCAGCATCGGGAGTTCCAACTCCGCATGTTAAATGGAAAACAGGTACTTTAGTAATTTTTAAATAAATTGCTTTAATCCTTTATTGGGCCATTTTTTCTTATTATTTTGTATTAAAATCTTTGAGATTTGTTAGCTTTTTACCTGAAATTATTACGATTTTAAAACTATATATATATATATATATATATATATATATATATATATATATATATATATATATATATATATATAATAAAAAAATTTTTTTCAATGTTTTAAATTTTTCCTACTTTTAAAAATAAGTTAGAAACTTAAAATGAACGCGTAAAATAAAAATAGACTTGATTAGAAATGATCAAGTGAGCAAACGCATAAGGCTTCCCTGTGTTATTGAACTCTTTTCCTGATCCCTTTACCGTTACCCACGTTTAGGTAAAGAAACCCTTCACTACTATTTTATAGCCGTCGTTAAACAGCCGACCATATTTTCGGGTTTACGACAACTAATGTTCAACTACGAAGCCTTGTAATTTTGAGCCCAACACAGAAGACAAGGGAACTCCTGGATCAAATATTGGGAGAATTGTGCCTTCGTGGAGGACTTTTTGATGAAACTAACACGAATTTGCGTTACATGGAGAGAAAAACTACGAAAACCTCCCACGGTTAGCCTGACGGCAAGGGAATTTTAATCCATGATAAGTCTACCACTGAGGATATTTCCCATTAACACTGCTGTCTGTGCAAGCCGGATGCAGATTACGTATCAACCAGCGACACCTGGGATTCAAACCCGGTTTACCTCATTCGAAGGCGAACGCTCTATCAACTAAGCCATCACGGCTCTTCACTAGTATTTATATTTTCGGGAGTTATCTGCAAATGGCTGTCATTACTTACTTGCTATTAATATTTAAAAATGTATAAAGTGGGTTGAATCGAACGAGAACCCGAATTAAACGAACAAAGTTGAAAGATTTTGTTAGTCCAATATTAAGCATAGCCCGCATTTAACGAGTAGTTTTAGCGAGAAATATTTTTGCGATTACTAAATATTCTACGTATAGCTCAACGAATCTCTTTTAGGAAAATTTCGTTCAACATATCGAAGACAAATAAAAGTCATTGATGAGTGGTAAATACAGCGAACACAACTGATTATTTTTCATAAGCGGGGGTCGTGAGTCTTATCCGAAGAACAATATCAAAACAAAAAGAAACCAAAACTTTTCAAAGCAAATCAACTAAATTGATTTGTACTGTATAAAAAATAAAGTACTGCATATTTTAGTAAGTTTGTATGAACTTTAATGTCTTTTTAGAACTCGTTTTTTAAGACACAGGTCCCTTGGTGCTTGTGATAAGCTTATTCGACTGCCATAAAATATTGCATTTAATATGCTTTTGTTTGGTTTTGTATCATGTTTTCATTCTCCTCTTCTTTTTCAGATGTCAAAGGAACTAAAATAACATCAGATTCTTCGAGTGCAGTTTATGTTTCATCGACAGGTGCATTAGTAATTGGTAAAGTGACTTATTCTATGGAAGGATCATATTCATGTGAAGCTGAAAATGGGTTTGGACTCCCACTTACCAAAAGTATTTCTCTCACTGTTCGTGGTACGTTAGTGATAAATAAAATAATGCACATTTCCGTATGAATCAATTAAGTTATGGTTTCAACTCACTGTTTTTATGAAAAGTATTTTTATAATAGCATATCGTAAGTGTGCTAGTAAGCTCTATGTTAAACTATGGAAGAAATTTATTTATCAGTTCTTTAAAAATGGCAATCAAAACTACGTTTAAAAACTCACTTATATGAAATAAATTTCTTTTTAGAACTAAGAGGAACCATCGGTGAATATTTGTAATAACTCAAACCTCAGTAGCTACAGTGCACTTTTAATTTTTTTTAAAAAAGGAAGAAGAGAAAACTTTATATATTCAATTCCAAATTTCTTCTATTATTTGTAATGCTAATGTTTCAATTATTTTACAAAAAAAAAATATCATGTTATGTTACATGTTTCATTTAAAACACATTATATATAACACATTCAAAGGTAATTTATATATACAATATACAGGTTGAATTCAAACTTCAATTAGTCTTAAAAAATTTATAATCTATACGGAATTACAAATTGTAATATCAAAGCTTTAAAGTGCTTAAATCTTTTGCTCCTAAACTTGTATATCGTATTTACGTTTCTCTGATATATTTTTTATGAATATTTAATATTGATCAAATACATTTTACTATAAATAATATAAGTGTGAACCAAAATTTCATTTCGTAATTAAAAACAAAAATCTTTGGAAAAGTTTCGTACGTTTAAAACTGGAAATTTCTATTGTTCAACTTATACAATTAATCATAATGCAGCTAATCATATTAAATATTTGTAAACTAGTTACAATTCAATATTTATCATAAATATTGTTGCTATTTATGTACATTTATTTTGTTGAAGTGTAAAATGTTTGACTCAGGAATATTTTGTCCCTTAACTTTCGCAACGTGACTGATTTTTTTTTACCAAATATTGTGAATTATTATCGAATTTTCTGCTGCTGTGACTGAGTTGTTCTTGTACTAATCAAACTGTCTGCAACTAACAACAACTTTACTAAACAGCTAAAGGTTGTTTTAAATAGAATCGCTGTAAAAATTTTATTCCAATTGTTCTGATCAGCGTATTGTAATACATATCTAAATAATCGCAATTATAACAGCGGAAACTGAACGAAATGCAAATTCTTGAACACGTCTGCTAAAAAAATTTTTACGCACTATAATAAGGTATTATAATGAGTGGGTATTATTATTTCAATAATCCCGATGTTTCAATGTCACGATTGATAATGCTAAAAAATGAACTTAACTTAAATTAGTGCGTGAAAGTACTGAATTAGATGCTCAGTTGTGCTATTCAAATGTAACTTTTTGTTTCTGTTTTACTTAATTTTTTACATAGTTGTATACATTTTTGTATATTTAGTTATGCGCTATTTTTGGGAATTGCTTGCAATAAAAATTTGTGTAACACTTTCTAAACAAAGTTCTAAAAAATACCATCATTTTTCGTTTTTAAAATTATTATATTTACGTCATCTCTGACATGAAATGCACATCTGATGATTGAAGTAGTTTATGATTAATAAATCATGGTATAAATATTATGACTTACGATTTAGGACTTATGCATTAGGAGCTACAAGATTTGATGTATTATCTGTATTTTTTATTTTATGTAGAATATAACATTACTGTATCAGTTGATTCAATTAAATGCTGATTTTGAATGTTAATTGGAATTAATAATATATTTACCTTTGCTATTTCTATAAATTTACTTGAAATTATATTCCTTATTTAGAGTAAAATTGTTTTTTACGATGAGTATTTCATTGAATGTTATTTTACGGAACAAGTATGTTTTTCATTAATAACTGGAACAAAATATCACAATATTGATTCTAATAATTACGAGAAAAATTTATTTGAAACTTTTTGCTTTAAGACCTTACAGTTGATTTTAAAAAATTAAAGTCTTTGGGTTTTACATTTATACAATATTTTATACAAAATGGTGGCCCAAATGACTTATTCTTATGTCTCATAACATTTAGCTCATCAGTTTTAAATAATTTTTTAGGTATTTGTTATTTCGTTTAATAAATGTTCATTCAAACTAGTTTTGAGTTGATATACATCGTAGTTTTGCTTAGACTTGGAATACCTATATTGCGCATGTTACTTAATCGATATTACAAATTATATATGTAATATGATATTATGTATATTACGTTATACATATGGTTCAATATGTAAATTTTTGCATCGATTCAATTTTTTTTTAAACCACTTGAACTCTGAGCAAAGTTCTAACTCATTCTAATTCCAAAACACAATTTTTTGAAAATGAAAGTTATTTTCAAGTTTTCAAAGTCATTTGCTTTTTTTGTTACAGATACATTTTTTTCTAATAAATATGGGCTTATACTTTTCATTTTTACCGATATGTGGCGCTGTTGGGCTGTATAGTGAAGCTCTCATTTGTATCATTTATAACTACTAACGCCATATCGTAAACACTCTCAATGTTATAAGCTATGTTCTCATCATCAAAAAGCTGTTTGATTCATTTTAAATTTTACTGTTCATTTTTATTTTAAGATATTTTTTAATCATTATACACTTTTAAGAAAATGGAAAGGACTGTTCAGTTTATTCTGCTGCTGAAAATAATATTTGCCACTTTACTGAAAAACGTTCTTTGTGGGGGTGAGTATTTATTTTTTAATTGTTTTCTTTTACATAACATTCAACAGTGTTATTTAATTCTAAAATAATCAATACTATGCATTTCTTGTTAAGCAAATGAATTGTGTACAATCAAATAATTAAAATAGATTCCTTTTATGTATAAATAACGTTTCTTCTGATATTTCATGGGATTGAGAAGAAAAGTAGTACACCTTAAAATGCATTCATATCCGATTCATCCGCCTCATATCATAATAATATTCATAAATGTTCATGTTTATTCAGGCCAAATTTTTAATGGAAGTAATAAATAAAATCTCAATGGTTAAATAATGATTATTTATAGCTCTTACTTTTCAGAAAATATGTAATTGGCTTAAATAAGCTGTGAGACTGCAAAAATATTTGAATTGACTCTTAAGTATCTCGAAATGTAAATATTTGCGCTAAAATAGAAGGAACTGAAATTGATTGAGCAAAAAAGAAGTATTTTGATCAACTTATTACTACACCTACTGAGAAGGTTGGATTTTATTTATCATTTCCTTCAAAAAAATTATTTTAACAGTGAAATATGCTTAATTATTTTCTTTTAATTTTATGTCAAAGTGAATAGTCAGTATATAAAATTGATTTTTCGAATATGAATGAAATTATTGAATCAAACAAATTCATTTTATTTAATCACAATGACTATAGCTCGATGGACTGTTTGCAATTTTTTAAATCCCTATATAAACCAAAAATACAAAAAACACATAGAACTTTTAACATCTTATTAATCGGTTTTTTACTTTTTAAAAGGTATTAATATTGTATATTTTCTGTAAAAAAAAAAAAAAAGTATGCTTAAAAACAATTGTCGTTCATTTCGTTTCATGAATAAAACAAAAATCTTACAATGGCTTCAAATGACATGAGATAGAAATATATTGTGATAACATCGGAATATTCCATAAAAGATGCATGTAAAAATAATATTTGAATTTTGTTTCCTGATTAAAATAGTGCATTCTGCTAATTAATTTATTTCTGAATTGTGCAATTGAAGTTGGTGTTTTTTCTGCAGAGACATAGTAATAAACTTTAAAGTATTAATTATAAAGATTTCTGATCAAATTATTTTAGTCTAATCAATGAACAAAACTTTAAATTTAAATCAAAATAAATTTTAAAAAATAATATATAAAACTTAATTAAAAATGTGTTACACAAAACAAAATTTATATTCATACACAATTCAATTATTTCCGTGACCACATGTAGAAATTACGATATGAAGAGGGTTTTGTAACATTTGAAGAAAAATCATTTATAAATAAAATAATTAGAAGATTAAAAATAATTCCATCAGTTCATAATGATCAATTTAATAATCAGTTCATAATGATAATTTATTTTCTTTGGTTTTACATTTTAATATATTTTCAATACTTATGACACTTTTTAAGGTAATCATCTATAACTTTTGAAATGTTAAGTATTTAGTAAGTAAAGTATACATTAAATATGTGGAGTTTATTTTTAAAAAATTGTTTGACTGTTGTTTTTTTATTTGGTAATTATTAATACAATTTTTATATTAGTACCATTTTTTAATATGTATACAATTTTTACATAAAGTTTTTTAGTTAAACATTTATACAACTTTTTTAGATCAACCAGTTATCGCCCCATTTTACTTTCCACCTGTTTTAAAAGAAGGAGAACGAGCAAATACAATTTGTTCTGTTCGCTCTGGTGACAAACCGCTTGAATTCAAATGGAAAAAAGATGGTCAACCACTGCCTGTTTCATCCACTGTCAATATACAGTCATTTGAAGATTCTTCTGTTTTGTTTATCAAATCTGTCGATTCTGGAAGTTCGGGAAACTACACTTGCATTGTAACAAATTCTTTTGGGAAAGATCAGTATACTGCAACTCTTGTTGTCACTTGTAAGTAATGAACATTTTATTTTTAATTGTAAGATTACATATCTTTGTTAGGTTCCTTTATACTTCTATGTACTTCGTTATTATAATCTATGTACTTCTTTATAGATCATGTTTGGTAACAAAAAACATTAAAAAATTTTTTTTAAATAATTGTAGCTCCCCCGGCATGGTTAAAGGAACCAACAGATACTGTTGTGATAGAAGGAGAAAGCGCTTCATTAGAATGTGCAGCATCAGGAGTTCCAAGTCCACACGTTATATGGAAAACAGGTACTTAATTTTACTATAAGTTTTTAAATAAATTACTTTATTCCTTTATAGAGCCATTTTTTCCCTATAATTCTCTGTTAAAATATTTAAGATTTGTTTATAAAAAAAGTTCATTTAAGTTTTTACCTAAAATTAACATTTTTAAAACCAGTTTTTTAGGTTTTAAATTTTTCCTTCTTTTTAAGAATCGGCTAGGAACTTAAAATGAACTCGTTAATTAAAAATAGACTTTATGAGAAATGATCAAATAAACGAACGCATAAGGCTTCCCTGTGTTATTGAATTCTCTTCCTGATCCAGTGCTAACCTTTATCGTTACCCACATTGATGTAAAGAAAACCCTTCACTAGTATTTTATTTTATAACCGTCGTTGAACAGCCGACCCAATTTTTGAGTTTATAACAACTAATATTCAACTCCGTAGCCTTGTAATTTTGAAACCAATACAGAAGACAGGGGAACTTTTGGATCAAATATTGGGAGAAATGTGCCTTCATGGAGGACTTCTTTATGGAACTAACCCGAATTTGCGTTACATGGAGAGGAAAACTACGAAAACCTCCCATGGTTTGCCTGACGGCAAGGGGATTCATACCCTTGATCCGTCTACCACTGAAGATATTTTACGTAAGCACTGCGGTCGGTGCAAGCCGGATGCGAATTACGTATCGACCAGCAACCGCTGGGATTCGAACCCGGTTCACTTCATTCGAAAGTGAACATTCTATCCCCTGAACCATCACGGCTCTTCAGTAGTATTTATATTTTCTGAAGTTATCCGCAAATGGCTGCCATTGCTTGCTTCCTATTAACATTTAGAAATGTAAAAAGTTGGAACGTATAAATTTGAATGGAACGTATAAATTTGAATGGAAGGAGAACCCAAATTAAACGAACAAATCGGAAGGACTTTTAGTCCAATATTAGGCATTGCTTGCTTTTAACAACCAGTTTAAGTGAGCAGTAAATATTTTTGTGATTACTAAAATTTCTCATCAAATCTCTTTTTGGAGAGTTTCGTTAACATTCCGAACACAAATAAAAGTCATTGATGAGTGGTAAATACAGCGAACACGTGATTATTTTTCATAAGCGGGGGTCATGGGTCCTATCCGAAGAACAATATCAAAACAAAAAGAAACCAAGACTATTCAAAGCAAATCAACTGAATTGATTTGTACTGTATGAAAAATAAAGTACTGCATATTTTAGTAAGTTTGTATGAACTTTAATGTCTTTTTAGAACTCGTTTTTTAAGACACAGGTCCCTTGGTGCTTGTGATAAGCTTATTCGACTGCCATAAAATATTGCATTTAATATGCTTTTGTTTGGTTTTGTATCATGTTTTCATTCTCCTCTTCTTTTTCAGATGTCAAAAGAACTAAAATAACATCAGATTCTTCGAGTGCAGTTTATGTTTCATCGACAGGTGCATTAGTAATTGGTAAAGTGACTTATTCTATGGAAGGATCATATACATGTGAAGCTGAAAATGGGTTTGGACTCCCACTTACCAAAAGTATTTCTCTCACTGTTCGTGGTACGTTAGTGATAAATAAAATAATGCACATTTCCGTATGTATAAATTAAGTTATGTGTATTTCTGTATATATCAGTTAAGTTAAGCAACAAACTGATTTTACGAAAAGCATTTTTATTGTAATGTATCGTAAGTGTGGTAGTAAGCTAGTCTCAAAACGTAAAACAAGTAAATTGGACAACGTATCAAATGTAAGAACACGACTCGCTGAAACCTGATTGCAAGGAAATGGTGTGGATCCAGAATTAAAAGATATTCTATTAGTAAAGGGCAAGAGAGCAACAAATAGAATAAAACATGGAATATGTTTATTGTCATCTTACATTTCAAATTTCTGCTTAAGTGTTGTTAATTTATTTTTCATATTTGAAAATATTGTTGTTTGCTAGTTATAGAGGTATTCATTTCCATTTAAAAACAATTGTTTGTATAAAATAAATATTCGGTATACTTTTAGTCTTTTATTCGTGTCATTTGTACGTTAAATTTTGTAAAATAGATTTGTTTGCGTGTTACCTGTTTCATATATATTTTAAAGATTGTATATGCATGGAAACTTTATTTTTAACTGTCTGATTCGTAAAACTCGGTTTTTTATTTTCATATTTTAGATTTGTTTGTTTGGTTCTGGTTAAAAAATATAACAGTTATGAGGAGAAAATATAAAAGGCTTAACTCTTCTACTTATAAACACGGAGTTTTTTTTTTTTTTTCTCGCTAATAAAGTTATGCACTAAATTTACTTCATTGCTACTATGCTAATCTTATACATAATAATAAATTCCCATTACCATATAGTGTATTTAGTTTCTAAAAGTTCCTCCATGTGGCGCTACTTGTATTTGATCTTAAATGTATTCCAAGCTGAAAGATATCGCCATTATATTCATTTGAATAATATTCTTAGCTATTGTATGATGTTCAGCTTTGTTTCCTTTCATGCATGTGATGTTCGATGTTTTTGATTGAATTCAACATCAAAAGTTGATTGAATTCGACATCAAAACTATAGTATCAACTGTAATTTGGTTAACGATGATCTTTCTTTTGATATTTCTTAGTTCTGTTCATGGCTCTTCAAATTCAAAAGGTGAGTCTGACTTTTATTTAAATGTGTAAAAAATATTACTTTCATGTGATTTTTTTTAAAGCATTAATCTAATTCTTGTAAAGTTTTGAGGGAGCATATATATATTAATGTAGGAATGCATAATGTTCAGAAATGTAAACAATAGATATTACTTCATATTTTAAAATCAATAACTTTTACATTTACTCATCGACAAATATTTTATCTTTCTACTCCTACATCTTGATTTTTTTTGTTTCACATAATATAGTTAAAAACACAGCTAGATCCTTTTAAAAATAAATGAATAAAAAAGAAGTGTGTACCATTTATATCCGGGTAATTTCCAATCATGACGTAACAAGAATATATTTATTTTGATTCTTCATTCAATTTTGAGATAGTAACATTAACTAAATGTTCGTATATAATTGTTTTGCTACTTGTAGTTTTCTCCTATCTCTAATAAAATTGACTTTTTAGTAGCTGTCAATTTTAACACCACTGAAAAATTTTAGAACCGTTTAAAAATAAACATAGATTTTTAAGGAATTGCGTAATTTTTCCAATTTAAATATACAAAATTAATCTTTTATACGATATGTTTTTAAAATTATTAATTTTAACGAGGTATTTACTAAGCAGTTTATGAAATGTGCATAATGATAACACTAAATATGAATTGTCAAATGCAACTTAAATTCGTATTCAAAAGAAACATAAATGAAACAGAACTGAAAACAACTATATTTTTAGGTGAGTGTGTAATAACCTTTCACCTCCTCAATGTTGAATAACGGCAATCAAATAGGCTTCAATATTTCCACCTTTTTAAGAAGGGATTTGTCCGATTTCAATAGTGTTTTAGTACTTCTTCACTTGAATGTCAATGTTTACATATTTCATTTTATTTTTAACAAGAACTTGAAAAGCATGCATTAAGCGTATAAATCGCGTAAAATTTTATGTACTTGCTTGCACTGCAGTTAGAAGTTAGAACTTAAAGAAAATATCACTTAAGAAAATATCATTTTACTTTAATTGTTTTAACATGAGAATGATAGGTGGACAACCCAAACATTTAATAAATTTCAATAAAACTAAATAAATAAAAAAAAATTTAAATAGATTATTAAGAATTTACAAAACTTTTATAGTCAATAAAAGTTACTGATAATTTCTCATTATTTGAATATTGAATATTTTATCATTATTTCTTCTAATATGTTTCCTAAAAAAAGTGCATATTTTATTTAATAGCTCCTATCATTCAACCTTTTACGTTTCCTGAAACTGCTTCTCATGGTCAAAGGGTGACCGCTGCTTGCGGAATACTACAGGGTTCCAAGCCTATCACATTTCAGTGGTTGAAAGATGGAGATGATATTTCAAAAATACCAAATACATCTGTAGATATTCAATCTGAATATTCAGTTTTGACGATATCCCCAGCGACGAAACAAAACGTAGGAAACTATAGTTGCATTGCTAGAAATGAAATAGGAATGCACACGCATTATGCACTGTTCACTCTAAAAGGTATTTGTTATTACTTCATTTAATTGTTATTAATTGTACAAAATAGTCTACCTATTCTACATCCAACAAACTGCGTATTATCCATTTTTATACTTGTAACTAATGACACATAATATATAGAAATTTCTCTACTTTATCAGTTGCATTAAATGGATACTGAATAATTTTATGTTACAATTCATTTACAAAAATTGTTTTTCAAAGAACAAGAAATATTGAATTATTTTATGGTTAAATTTGGAGGGTAAAAAAGATCTTGATTTATTTTATTTTCGTACATTTTATTAAAAACAAGTAATTTTACTGTGCATTAAGTGTATATAAAAGTAAAATTAAAGTTCAAGATAGGTTAGAGTATAGGTTACTAATATAACCAACTCTCTCGAGTTGAGTTACTTCAAGAGAAATACTATAAGAGAACATTTTTAAATTTGAATTTTTTTTAAATATCTATTCTTTATTTTATATATTTAGTTATATTTTACTTATTTATTTTTGTTTAATTATCTAATTATCTAATTTGTAATTTATTTATCTAACTAAATTAGATAATTTATTTAATTATTTAATTTGCGCTTCAAAAAATATTTTAATTCTGCTTTTTCATAGAAATTTTAAAAGAATACAAGGATTATTATTAGATTATACCTTTATTTTTCATAGATACATTTTTTAAGATTTGAAATACTCATTGCTAAAAAGTACAATTTTAGAATGAACTATTAAAAAGACTTTCAAAAGTATACATTATAACTTAATTCACTTTTTTTTAAACAAATAAGTGTTCTTATTTAATAGAGATTGTTCTGCATTTTCTTTTTCTTTTTTTAAAAAATTCGCTTGCCAAGTTTTAAATATAGTAAAGGCTTGTAATGCACATCGTTTTTCCATACTTTCGGTTATATTTTAATAGTTCATAGTTGAATAAATAAATTTTCTACCTCACAATTCGAGATAAAAAATATTTTTATACAAAAAGAAAATATCGAACTAACTGTCATCAGATAATTAAACTATATTCTCTTATGTAATATTAATTTAAACATAAATTTCTTCCGATTTACTCTACCTTATTTATTTCTATAGTTTTAAACACATTTTAATAAATCAAAGTTGAATAAATGCATTTCCAGCTTTTAAGTTTGAGGCAAAAAGTTTATTCAAAAGTTTTTTAAAACAGGAAAAGTTCCTAATTTTTTTCGTAATTGTTGGTGAAACTCATATTTGTTTTAGTAATTAAAATATAAATTATATCAATAATATTCGACATTATAACCGTTCTTTTGGATACATTTAAATAATTGAAAGTTAAATAAATACATTGTTTACCTTTCAAAAAAAAACTATTAATCGAAAAACACTTTTTACACCTGTTAAATTCTATTAGAATTTGTATTAGTAATTAAATCATAAAAATGTTTCAGAACTATGAAAATTAAAGATTAATAATGGGAAAAATATATTTTTTTAAATAGTAACTTTTGCTTTCATTAGAATCTCCTGTATGGATTAAGGAACCGGAAAATGTTGTTGGTGTAGAAGGTAAAAAACTAGAGGTCACGTGCATAGCAGATGGTTCCCCTAAGCCAGAAATAACTTGGACAAAACAAGTAGGTATGGAAATCACAACTTTACTAAAATATAATAATGAATTTAAAAAATATCGTTTCTTTTTAATGTTATATACTATGAAATTTCTCAAAACAATTTCAGATATTAATTAATTTGTATAATATTTAATTGAAAAGCTTAAAAAATAATGTGAAATATGTTATGTGTACATATAAAAAAAATTTAAATGCTTGATTTTGTATGTTAAAATTCCGCTTTATTTACTTTTTGATGTTAAAAGATTATTTTCAAATCACTTTTTGAACGATATCTTTTTCGAAAAATGTACTCTAATTTAAATATTTGCTATTTTAGACGGCCGTAATAAGAATCTTGCTGAGTCTGTTGAAAATCTGCGAAATGGATCATTAATTATAAATAATTTAAAATATCAAAATGCTGGAGAATATATTTGTGAAGCAAAAAATGGAATAGGAAATGCACTTCATAAGAAAATAACGATTAAAGTGTATGGTAAATAAACTATAATTTTTCTAGTGAAATATTTTATTAGTTTTTGAGTTTGAAATTTCTTTCCATGAATTTATGTTTTGTAATTATTACATAAACGTTTTATGAATTTAGTATGTGGTTTGTTTTACTTAAAACATGGTTCGTAAATGCCTAACTGACTTTTGCCACGTAATACTTTTTTGACATTTTACGTTACTTGCTTTGACGAATTTATGATTCTTATTCTTTTTCTTAATTTTATAATTCACTTATTTGTATGAATGAATTTATGATTTATAATTTATGTTGATGAATTGTGTAATTTTTACATGCATATTTAATGCATTTAATGTTTGTTTTGCTATATACGTAGCCTGTGATTGTTTTGATGAATTTGTTATTCATTAAATTATTATTTAGAACCGTGATTTGTTTTTGCGAATTTATGAGTTTTTATTTTCTAAGGCTTTTTAATTTATTATCAATTTTTGCCGAATTCATGATCCTCTACCGATTATATGATTCCTTTTTTCTTCTGATGAATTTATAATTTGTAGTTTTTTTTTAACAGATGAGTTTATAATAGAAATGACATAAATATTTTATGCTAAAATGTTTTAAGAAACTAATTTGAATAATTTGTATGGAAACGATTGATAAGAAATAAGGGATATTGTTAAAATAGTACTATAATAAGAGTTCTGAATAACAATTCTTCAAGAGAGATTTATAAATTTTAAAACGTAAAAATAGATATATTTGTTATAAATTGGTTTCATAAAATTACACGATTATTTTGACTGTCGGCTGAGCTTTTAAATAAAATGTTTCAATCATGTAGATTTTGTTCTCATTTCTTTTTACTTATTGACAATGCTGCAGAATAAGCGATTTGAAACATATCATGTTCCTTCATCTGTTAACTTATTTGAAAGAGTACTATTTACTTACCATATAAGTATATTATATATATGAAATATATTGCGCAAAATTGTATAATCATGTGATTGGCATCGTTTATTAATTATTATTTGAAATGAAAACGCTAGTATCTATTAAACAATTCGTTATTTCAAATGTTCGTAGACAATCATTCGACAACATGAAATTTTTCTTACAAATATTTTTTTTTAAAATTATGAAATGATTCTTATACGAATATGCTTAGCGCATTGATTTTCTGTTACTTTTCATCATTAATGTTTACAACTAGATTTAAATTTCATTTGTTTATTGAACCTGATAAAATGGTGAATTCTAAATTTGATGACTTGTGATTCTTTTATTGGTGACATCTATATACTTTATTTAACTTGGATTCGACATCCTAAAATGTAAATTACATTATTTTGTGTAGCTTTTGTCTAGTTTCTGCTAGATTATGAAAAAGTAAAAAGTGTTGTCAAACTATGACTTCTGTGTATGCTTGCAATTTTAAAATTTTTAACAACAATTTAGCATAGGACAATTTCATAATGAAATCTTTAATTTACTTGCGAAAATAATCCTATTTGTATTATTTATATATTTAATGCCAACCAGTCATACTTATAGTCAACTGGACAAATAGTAATGCTTTCAAAAACCCACTCGATAGAAATCTAAAACAGTCCTTTGCGTAAAAGGGTTATTTTTGTAAGATTTTATGTTACAAATAATATCAAATCCTATGGGCGATTATTTAAAAGTCTATTGCAATCAAAGTTAACAGCAGCAAATGAAGATTTTTCACGTAACAACTACTATTAAATCTTTTTAATAATAATGCTTTTTATGAGCTATAAAAAGTGAACAAGTTTTTCAAAAAACTATATTGTTTGTGTCCTGTAAAATGCAACATATTTGACTCCTGATATTGTCTTAACTAGTTTTATATTTTAAATCAACTTTCCGCACTATACAAACACAGGAGAAAATTCTTAAAACATCCAACATACATATCTGCTTGGTTTATGAACAATTTAATCCTTGTTTTTGAAATAAATTTTTTTAGCTTTCGTAAAGAATTATTTAAAAGTAATATATAATTTATTTAGAACTCTTTGTCTATAACTTTTCCCACTGTGGGGCGCTGCAATACCGTTGATAATAATGTTGTGTCTTAACTAAATAGCGTTATTGCAATAAGATGACAACAGCCATGTTTAAATACTTTTATTTAAGTTCAATCTGATTCTATTTCTTACAAGAATGAAAGGACTCACGTATGAACCATCATTATTGAAGATAATATTTACTGTTGCCGTAATTTATATTCGTGGATTTTCATTTCAAGGTAAGCCTTCTTTAGAATACGTTTATTTTTTATTTTATTTTATTTATTTTTTTTTGGCAGTTTACTAAAATATTAATCAAACTATGTTTAAAACATGTTTTCTAAAACTATCTGACACTAAAAGGGTCTATACATACCGTATAATCCTAAATAAAAGTAACTAAAAATAACTAAATAAGTTTGTATTCGAATTTATATAGTAAAATTAATCTAATAAATCTCCGTTTTTTATGTCTGTAATTATTAATTTATACAATTTTGATATGTTTATGAGAATACTTTTAAGCATGAACTCTATATTTTATCAACATAATAAGCAATAAGTTAGTTATTTATTTCAACAATCTTAGTTGAAATCATATTTATGTTGCAAGAACTGAGATGTTAATAAAGTGAAGATTTCATATAAGTTATAAATTTCTTGACATTTGACCAATGCACTTTTTCCTTTTACATAAATATCAATATCTTTAACGTTAACGTCTCTTTAATAAATTATAAACATACTTTTACATATGGGTTTATATAAATGAATTCACGTAAATATATATTACGTATATAACCAAATAAAAATAAACCGAAACAATTACCCAATTATATTAGTTATTGTTTTTATGTAGAATATATATTACGAGGTTTTGATATTTAAAGCGAGTAAAACTTCGTAATTACTATTTAAAGTTTAATACAATATTATTTTGTGTTAACAAATAATATTGTACTAAACTTGAAATATTATTGTATGGTATAATATTGCTTTATGCTTTACAACAATAATAGTTATAAATGTGAAATAAACTTTTACATTCCATTTACATGTTTAACAATTAAAGACTCAAATTTTCTCACAAAATATAATTTTAAAACTGATCCCAAAAAAACAGATTAAAGAGTTCTGTATTGTTTAATGTATTGATTTCTGTATTTAATCATTTCTGCTTAATATAAATACTAGCAGTTTTCTATATAAGTGCTATCAGTTTTTACAAAATATACTATGAGTCTTTAATATTGGGCTTCACTATTTTCACTTATTTTTAGAAGCACCTGTAATACAGCCATTTGCATTTCCCGAAAAGTCAACTGTAGGCAAAACAATAGTTGTGATTTGTGCTGTAAGTCAAGGATCTGGTTCAGTTCAGTTCAGTTGGTTGATGAATGGAAAAGATATTTCAGAAATTCCAAATACATCAGTCTTGAATCAACCTGGTTTTTCTGTTCTAACAATAGGACCAGCAAGTAAAGAGAATGTCGGAAAATATACTTGTATAGCTAAAAATGCACATTCGCAAACATCGTACACAGCCGGCTTCATTTTGAATGGTAAGTGAAAGCATATTCTTAATCAATTTACAAATATTTTATTATTACAATCCTAGCTATTATGTTTAAAAAATTTTATTCTTCAGTATACAACAATTTTATTTTATTTTGTATTGATGTGGTTTGTATTGTTTAGAGTTTTTTTTTTACCTCGCTTATCGGTTGTATAATATTTACAATACAAAATTTATATACGGACGTACTTTGTTTTAAACGATTAAAATAGAAATTGTGCATTTATTAGCTATGCAATAATGTGATAATGTAATAGATTGATTATGAAAATACACTTTTTTCTATTTATGAACTAATTTATCGATTTACTGATTTGCCATTATTCCCAAACTAATTTGTTGATTTATTAATTTGCTTTCTTTTTAAACTCCTTTGTTTCCTCGTTTCTTCAGTGTTACCTAGCACGTGTAATCAGATCTATGGTAATATGCTTTTAAAATTAAAATCTATCAAACTCAAAAAAAAATTCCAACTAAAAATATTCAACGAAAAATGATCTCTCTTAGTATGTATTGAAAAAAAAACAATGCCATAGTATCTGTAATTAATTAAATAAAATTTTCTTTTTTAAACCATGTCCCGCAGTGGACTGATCGTTAAGACACGGTTCCCAGCAGATCACCGAAGTCAAGCATCACTGGCTGCGGTCAGTGTGCGGGTGGGTGACCACTTGGATCAGTCTGCGTAGGGACCGAGGGTGTGCGGTATTGGTCCTCGTTAAACTGTTCTACCGTAAAGTGCTCGACTTCGCGTGCAGGTCGTTGGGCTACCGAAGCAGGGGTGCCATCCCCTCTGCAGAGGATCAAAATTGTGATGGCATGTCTTCGGATCATCCTCAGGGATGTTTCCCAGACCGTCGCCAATAGCCCATTGTGCAGCTCTAGTGCGACGTAAATTAACTACACACACTCTTTTTTAAACCATGTTCATTCAACAAATCACATAAATTTACAATGTGATTTTTTAATTTCTAGAACCACCCAAGTGGTTAAATCAACCCCAAGATTTGAGTGTAATTGAAAATGATTTTTTAGAAGTGAATTGCTACGCTACTGGACATCCCACGCCAAAATCCACTTGGAATAAAGTAAGAGGTAAATATAATTAGCACTTAAATGTATTATGAATTTAAATCTTTTTAAAACAGCTGAGCGTTAGGTTAAAGTTTTAGTTTAATTGAAATTTTAAAAAAATCAGCTCTTCCTTTAACATTTGCATAATGAGGAAAAGAAATTGACTAAATTAAACATATATGCGTGTGATATTAATATATTATATGTCACAATAAAATAACATACGAGATGTTCTTAAATACCACTCTTAATATTTATTTTTAATATTAGTGTCAAAAATGAAGTGAAAAAAGTGCATACATTATGTTTTGCGAGGCAGAGCCAAATGCGCTCACTGAATTAACGACTCAATACAAAGGAAAACGGGACTAAAATCATAGAAACCTACATGATTGCCGAACTTAACAAATAATGACTAAAATGCTCCGCAATTTCCTCAGGCAATCAAAATGGCCTAGGCTTTTTTCACTAAGTCAATCGCACTAATGGTTCATCAGATTTCAGGACCTTTTTTTTCTTCCCTTATAAATAAATATGAATTCGCGACCTTTAATGTACATACTTTGTAACTTCTTTTTTATCAAGGATTCTAGAAATGGATATTAAAAGCAGTCATCTTGAATTCTGTAACCCAAATTTAAAAATATTTTTACAATATCACTTACAATGCTCTTCTAAAGCCTTTAGTTATTGTCTATTAGAAAAGCATTTTACTACAATTAGAGATATTTTCAAAATAAAAATATATTTGGATTTTACAGCCTGAATTAGAATAATTTCACCAACTGACACGAAATAGCAGCTACTTGAAAATACTACTTAATACTATAAGTTAAACTGAGTCGTGGTGGCCCAGAGGATATAGCGTTCGACTCTCAATGAGGTGAACCGTGTGCGAATCACGGAAATGGCTGGTTGAATTCCGCACCCGGCTCGCGCTGACCACAATGCTGGCGTAAAATATCCTCAGTGGTAGACGGATCATGGGTTAAATTCCCCTTGCTGTCAGGCTAACCGTGGGAAGTTTTCATGGTTTTCCTATCCATGTAACGCAAGTGAGGGTTATTTTCATCAAAAAGGCAAATTTCTCCCAATACTTGATCCAGACGTTCCCTTGTCTTCTGGATAGGGTTCAAAATTACAAGTCTACGGAGTTGAAAGTTAGTAGTCGTAAACCAAAATTTGGGTCAGCTGTTCAACAATGGTAATAAATATAAATATAATTTTAACTATATGCATTTTCTTCATATGTTACTCAATTTATTTTCATAAGTTTTGATATGCTTTTTAGTGGAAGTAATTCATGTTTTCATGCATCGCATGAGTTTTTTTATAGACGCCATTTTTTATAGACGAAGTGCTAGTTTTTTAAGGCACTGTTGAATTTTCTAACAACATTAAATGAATGTCCTTCTGGGATATTATTAGTTAACTCAAATCTAGTTTTTGAAAGAATTATTGTTTGTCGAAATTTTCTGTTTAATCACTGTGAAATTTTTACATTCATAGTAGAATCACAAACACTTTCCTTAGTTATTCTATAGAATGGAAATTAATGAGACTACTTCTCGATTTTAGCCTAAAAAATTTACAATTATAAATGTTGTAATTCTATTTCAGTTTTATTTTTTGCAGACGGTGCTGCAAGTTTAGAGTTCGAAGAAATTGGAACCTCTGCAAATATTCAAGCCTTTTCAAATGGTTCGTTAATCATATACAGCGTTAAAAACAGAAACAGTGGATCTTATAGATGCCACGTATCTAACGACGTTGGCGATAGTCTCGAAAAAGCTATTAAAATAACAGTATCTGGTAAGATAAACACAAAAGGAAGTTCTTGTGTTAAAATGATTCAATGTATGATGTTGAATGTCTAATTTTTTTATCATGGAATTCTTTTAATCTAAATATAATGTTGTTTACATTCTCAATAATTGAATGTTTGCTTTAGCGTTATTTAAATATAATTGTTGTCGTATATTAACACAAGGTGGCGCTCATATCTGAATGACTCCTCTGAAATTTAGTTTTCTACGTTTGTTGACTGCAATCTCTTATACCTACACAAAATGGATACAATGTACAAATGCAATCATGATATGCATTTATTGTAGATCCTGTTTAATTTTTGATTAATTAGAACTAATCAAATCATGGTTATCATCAGTTTTGCATTGAAGATCACCATACTACTTGTTGGAGGAAACATTTTACATTTAGTTAGAGGTGAGTAACTGATTTGATATCATGATATTACAGTGTTTATTGTGCTTTTTTTGAATTGCATTTTAGTATTTTGATATTAATAAGTTATTAAATTGTGTTAAAGAAAATAGCTTTTATTTTTTATTTTGGAAAAGTTTGAAACATTAAGTATCACAGATTTAAATAGTCTGAAGAGTTTGCTTTAAATTGAGGTTAAGACTACGAAAATATTGATAATTTCATACTGAGTAGATATCTCAATTTTATAACTTATTTTTTTCTCGTAAAATGTATCCTACTCGTTTTTATTACTTTCAACGCAATATGTTTTCCTTGAACTTTTTAATGAACGGCAAAATGACTAAGAAAGAAAATAATTGAGATATTTTGATGAAAATTCTTTTGAATTCGGGCATGTTTCTTTGTTACATTTTACTGCAATAGTCCCATTACTAAAGCCAGGATTTTGGTGACTTAAACACTCTCTAAAAATGTTCTGAAAAATAGATATAAATGTCCTTAAAATATGTCATTTAGTGGAAGATTTATTTTATAATTAAACTAAAATTTAAACTTTTGTTTAATTCCTGAATATTTATACAACATGTAATTGTATCAAAATAACTATCGCAAGGGAAATTTAGATTTAATTTTTGTAAATTTCTGAAAAATATGTTAAATTACACGAAAAATAAAAATAAAACTGTCTTGATAACTTCAGTAGTTTTTTTTTTTTTCACTGATTTGATGATTTCGATTCATGTACTATAAATTTTCCGTAATTAACTTGTGTATCTGCATTTTCTTATGTATCTGCATTTTCTATGAAACAACAAGAAACCTAAATTGAATTCTATTATTAAATTCTTTTTTTATAACATAAAATGTGAAGGAACTTTACACTTATATCTGGAAAAGCTTATTTTAACATTTGAAAATGTTATTGATTAAAAATAGCAAGCTGGATATGTTAAAAGATTCATTATAAAAAGAAAAAGTAATAGGAAAAGAATGTAAAAAAACTATCTTACAATAAATTTTTATTTAGGAAGTCCTAAAATATAAGAAAAAACATCAGAACTAAAATGTAAAAGAAAAATCTCAAAAATGTGTATATATACATATGTAAAGCCCTCCGAAACCGCGAAAAATTCTTTAAAAGAGTAAATAAATGCGAAATACAATTATTTAAATGTCTTACTTTATTCATTAACAAAGGTTTATTTTGACTTTTCAGTTTATAATAAAATTAAAACAGTAACTATAATTTTTAAAACAAAAACTATACTTAGAAAGTTGCTACATTTCATATTGAATTTTGATATCAGTTAAAAGGAATTTATGTTATCTTTATAAAGGCAAAGACATCACTGTTCTTCCTTTTCACTTTCCAACCAACACGAAAGAATCTGAAAAAGTATTTGTGGCTTGCACACCAGCCAGTGAAGGAAGATCTGTGAAATTCAGGTGGATTAAAAATGAATCGGAGGTCAAAGAAAACGATAGAATAAAGGTCATTTATTACGAGGAATTCTCAACTTTGCTCATAAATCCAACCAAAAGTCAAGACAGTGGGAACTACACATGTACAGTGACTGATGGCCCTCACGTCGCCTCATATACAGCTGAACTCGTGATTCAAGGTAATTTGACTTCCTTTAATTTCAACCCTTCATAACTAAACTTCTTTAAAATATGAAATATATATTGACAACTTTAATAATAAATTACTTTCAGAACTTTCGAAAATGAAAATTTCCAGCTAAAATAAATACTTGAAATCTTATCGATTGTTGTTAAAATTTTGTAGCTACGATATCCCGAGTAATTGGTATTTTAAAAGTCGAACATTACCTGTACAAGTTTTTATTAAATGCATTCTCTGATGTTTTAATTTCTGATATTGCCATTTCTAGTTGATATCATAACACTTCTAGCTCTCTAAATTTTATCTTATGTCAGTCAGTCTCTTAACTATATATATATATATATATATATATATATATATATATATATATATATATATATATATATATATATATATAATAACAGAGCATCTCCCTGTTATTAATATGGGAATATTAGTCCAAATGAAATGAGTAATGTGTCCAGTTTCTGCATAAGCTGTTTATTTATTAAAAGATGGTGAAGCAACAGTCTCCTCCCCTCTCCGGCTAGAGGGGGAGAGACATCTATCCCGTCAAATCTGACGGCGTTTATTTAGCAAACATAAAACACAAAAAGCCACGCAAAAACCCTTGCTCCTAGGTTTTATAGGATAATTAAAAGTGTGAAGAGGCCAGTCATATTGCATTCCTTGTATTCCTACGCCTCATCGCAAATAATTTAATACTCATAGAAAATCGTTTAATCTTTCCTTATATGGAAGTGAAAGATCTTAAAATAACTCCTCTTTTGAAACATAAATCTAATTATAATTCATTCGCCTGTTCACAGCCTTGAAGTCCCAAAATAGAATATCTGTACTCTAATTTTTAACTAAGACATTTTATGAAAATGAATAAGTTTCAATGCTTTTATTAATACAAAAGTATTTTTATAACTTTTGTATTACATATATATAAACAGCAATTTCAAGTTTAATAATGAAAAAATCAAAAACAAATTATTAACAATGTTTATTTTAAAACAATTTTTATTGCTAATGGCGGTATTATAAAAACTGTATTTTTTACCATGTATTTACCTAAATTTCAAAATTAAAATTAAATTAATATTACTACAAAAATAAGATATTTTATTCTAGAATATATTAAAAAAATTGTTAGGTGCCGTTTTTAATGTGTTATCAGAGATACCTTAACAAAAGTCTCTGTGGCAAAATCGTTCTGTGTAAAGCACTCACTTATTTTTCTCTGCTCACCAACTCTTATTGCAGGGAAACGGATTTACAGACTTCTTAGCAGAGTGATTCCTTTTTTCATCTTAGCTAAAGCTTCGTTCAATAATTTATTTTTTTAAAATAGTAAATCAAGTTACAAAAAAGCACTTTTAGAATCTTATTTGAATTATTTGTATGTGTGTGTGCCATACGTTTCTCATGAGGTTTTAAATACATTGAACATGTTTTCCTAAATACTTAAAGCTTAACTTACTATAATTTCTCTTCTTTTCTCTTTTCTTTTCAATGCTATGAAATTTATTTAAAAAACATTTTGATATGAAAAATACATTGAAAAAACATAAATCGCGTCGCTTAAGAAAATATTTCAATACTTTAAAAATCAAGAAAAACATAAGAAAAAATTCCTTTTCCGTAATTGGCTTTCTTTTGAGGCATTAATTATACAAAACATTACGTAACCTTTAAAATATTTTATATTAAGTTTATTTTAATACTGCCTTTTAATTAATTTTAATTTTTTACTCTAATAACTAATTAAAATAAATATCTACATTTGTATTTGTTCTATAAACTTTTAACTAAATATTTAAAAGTTTACAATTATATGCAACAGCACGTATGTCTTTTCTCATGGCCATTTTGTAAGAATGTTTTAAGTATAATCTAAAGTAACAGCATTGATGTAAGGTCTAATTACATCGTTAACTAATCAAGAATTATGTTACTTTAAAGGAATTTACTTCAAAAATCAGATTTTTCTCAATTTTTTCTGCATATAAATTAAAACATCCAAAAATGTCAATTTTTAAATATACAGGATGTTCTGTATTCACCCCCCTTAATTTATTTTTTTTAATATTTTTTTTCTTTTAGTTTAAGGCGAGAAAAAATCCTCTCAAAATTTGACGAATCATTAGAAAGGAAAGTGATATTAAAATACATTAGAACCTGGCAGATTCACAAAGAAACTAAAAGGTTACAAAAAATGACTATTAGAAAATAGTAAAAGTAAAAATCTGCAGTTAAAACTAATGTTTCTTTTTTTATCCCATCTTTTCTAATGGTCATTCGTCAAAATTCGTTTGCATTCTTATTTTTTCTGGGGTTATATACATATTTATTTGCGATCCTTTAAAAAAAATACTTTTTGTTACAATTTTTAATAAGTAATTTAAAATACATTTTAAAGACGTTCTTTTCGAAACACCTTGCATAATTTTTGATACGTATGCAAGTTTTTTATAAATATTTAACTCTTTTTTTTTAAATAAATTTCTTATGTATTTTACTGTTTATTCCAGGACCTCCAACATGGATTTCTAAGCCTTCTGATGTAGAAACAGTCACAGGAAAAAATGTCACATTTGAATGCTCTGCTAAAGGAAGACCATCTCCCATGGTTACATGGGCAAAGGGTAAAGTTTTAGAAACAATTGTTCAGTTTTATGGACGCTTTAAGAAAAATTCAATACAAATTAATTGTATTCCTAATTCTTTTACCCCATATATTATACAGATAAAAAGTTATTTTATTTTTTTAAATAATTTCATTAGCAAGATTTCAATATAAAGAATCTTTTTACAGAAAATTATTTATATTTTTATGAAAAGAAAAAAGATAACATATTATTTGTAAATTAATATACATTAATTGAGTTCATTTTAAAAAAGCATTTTAATATCATATGCTTTTGTATTAGAAAGTATAGGGCAGACAATGTCATCAGTTATATTAGTATTTTTCTGCTAAATACTATTATAAAACAATTAAGGAAAACTTTAATCTGTATGGAGATCAATAAACTGTATTTGAATATAATTTTTTTAAAAAATATTTTTACTTATTTGAAAAACTTTTAAAAAAAACTTAATTCTCCACCTTTTCGTGTATTTATATTTTTGAATGGGAAATTGGAATCTTCAATGGCGAAATCAGTTTTTTCGTCAAGAAATTTTATGTGTATTTATTGTATCGTTTATATTTTTCTTCTAGGAGAACGAACAAATATTTTGATAAACAGTGGGAGGTATGTGGTTGCAAATAGTTTACTAACAATTACCAATATTCAAAAAGAAGACGACGGCAAATATTTTTGTTCCATTTCGAATGGAATTGGGAATGCACTTCAAGAAAGTGCAAAACTGACTGTGCTTAGTAAGTAAAATAGTATTTTGATAGTTTTGTTGATTCATCAACTTGTGTTGCAATTATGTGAAAATACATTCGTATTTTATTATGTTCTGTGCATTTTATTTTATGTGTTTTACTTGAGTATTTTTAAGAGTATTAAACTAATTCATATAAGATGTTGTTCTAGAATTTATTGTTCTTCAAGAATGTATCAATAATATGCTCAGAAAATAATTATATTATTATTCATTTTGTCATTTTTTATCACAAGGCGGCGCCACTTACATGGCAAAGAAAGGCTTGGAACACTACTTAAAAGAAAGATTCGATTTCATTGTAAAAGAACAGCTTCAATGCTTTCTGTGATTATGTGCTCGTGTTTATGATTCATTATTTTCTCAGTTGCATTTGAATATTGAACATATGTTCAATATTCAATCATCTTTTTGTTTATCTGAAATGGTTAAAAGTTTCAAGAAACTACTATTTGGTTTATTTATCATTATCTGGAGCTTCATCCCTAAAACACTGTCCACAAACGGTAAGTAGTCGATGCATTTGCTGATTTTCTAGGTAACTTTGAAACCTTTTATAAACCTTTTGAATGTAATGTTTCACGCTTATATATGTCATAAGTTTTGTTGATATATATAATATTTCACTAACTATATTTTGCTAATCAATGATTAAAATTGTATCTCTCAAATTGGTTTACGTTATAGCAAATATTACAATGTTTTGTAATTAACGTGTATACTTAAAAAAAACCTTAATTTTGTCAAATTTTATGGGTCAACAAATTATATGGTCATTTTGTTATAAATGTTTACACAATGTTTCGCCATTGTATGTGATGCTTTTATTTTACAGTATACCTGGCATTTTAAAGCAAATAATTAAATATTAGAATATTCATATTTTTTTGTCAGAATTATTTTCATTTGTCATTCTACAGAAGGCCTAGACAATGTTTGAAATATTAATAATCTCAGATATTTTATAGAATGTAGGATTGTATACGTTATTGGCAACGTATAAAAAATAAAAATAAAAACAATTATATTCAAAACGTAATAATTTAAAATGGATTAAAAGCTATTTGTTATTTTAATATTATTCAATAGGCTTTGCATAATCTGCAATTTTGCCACAAATAATACAAAATGGTACTATCTTTTTACATATAAAATGGAAAAGTGGATAAATCTTTAAAAAAAGTATTTATCTTAAAAGTTAGAATAAAAACTTTAAATAAGATAATAGTTTAAATGAGATATGCAAAAATAACTAAATAATTTTATAGGTATTTCAATTTTAAAAATATGCTATATTTAATGTTGTTTTTAAAATAACAACAAAGTGTCCTTTTTTAAATATCCATATTTTTGAATCTATACAAAATGTAGTTTTTTCTTTTGTAATCAATGTTCTATTGTAATCATTGTTTCTATTGTAATATTTTTAAGGCACCCCACAAATTCAACCTTTCTACTTTCCTGAAGCTCTTAGTGTGACACAGAAGACAAGTGTTTCTTGTACCGTTAATAAAGGCATTCATCCTCTCCATTTCCGTTGGCTGAAAGATGGTAAAGAGTTGATGAGTAAAGACAATATTGATATCGATCGCATTAAAGATATCTCAGCTCTTACCATAAATCCAGTATTCCAAAACAGTACTGGAAATTATACCTGCATTGTTACTAACAATGAAGGAAAAGACGAATACACTGCTTTACTTGTAGTCAAAGGTATTTTATCATTATTTAAGCTCGTTTCTTGCATTCATCTAAGTTTCCTTTGCATTCATTATTTTCTAATCATCTTAATTTAAGAACATGTGTAATAAGCTGTCTAATAATTTTTATTGCATGAATTGCTTAAATTTCAAATTGTTTTTTTAATTCTCACTATTCTAATTTATTTAATTTATGTCTTATTATTGTATTAATTTTTGCAGTATATAAATATAATGCACAAATATATGAAATTTTCAAAATTTATCTACAAAACCATAATACAACACCGTCTCTAAAAGCTTTATTTATTTTTTTTATTTGAAAAATGTAATTTTACATTGTTTTTTTGTTTTTTTTATTTGATCAGTTTGGTCGGTCATATCAACAGAATTGTTTGTCTAAGAAAGAAGAAAACAACTTTTTGTATGCAATTCTTTGGGCGTGCAATTAGTTTTTCAAATTTATGTATCTTTTCAATTAAATTTCGATATCATTATTTAAACAAAATAGCGTGAATACGCTAAAATATTTACCACATTAAAGAATAATTAAAAACTTACTATGTTTAAATATTTTCTTTAAATTTGTATAACTGGTTTTCTCAGAACGTTATAAGGTTTATTTCAAGTATTATTATTTTTTATTTGAATTATTAAATTATTGATGATATTATAATTTTTATATTTAAAATAATGAATAGAATAAATTGGCAAATTACAAACACTCATTCAAATTTCATTTTGTAATTTCAATTTGTAGAAAATTGTGTGTAACTGATTATTTATTACTAGCTGAAGATGAACGTTACTTTTCATTTTATTGCTTAACAACAATATATTAATCTATTGATGTTTCAAAACATTAATATAACATATATAATGTATCATATAACAAATAGAGGCATATCATGTTGCATATAGAACATATGGAAATATATCATATAACATATATAATTCTGACACTTATCATGAGTTTTTCATTTATTACAAAGTTAATGAAAGCAAACATTTTATTCGGTTCTGTATTACACGTATTTTGTACTTCACTAAATGATTTTGTATTAAAGTTAAATTGTTTTTACTGTATCCAGCTCCTCCGCTGTGGTTGGAACAAGTTAAAGATTCCAGCACACACGTTGGTACAAAATTTGAAGCAAAATGCAGAACATCCGGAAGACCAACTCCTGTTATAACGTGGTGGAAAAAAGGTAATTTCTTTCTGTAACTCTTTTGTAACTTGTATAATAGAATGGGGTAAGACCGAGATTTGGGACCGGATACCTCAATTGCATCGAAATTAGTCGTGTTTTCTAACGGAAAAGCCCTGAATAACATTTTACAAAATTGATGAAGGACCTATGATATTGGCACTGATTAATTCACGGAATTAATCAACATCTAAATCAACATGTTGATAAGGTTGTTTTGCTATGTTCTCTCCCTTGTTTTTAAGCTATCCTTCCTTATCGATCATTGCAGTTACAAAAATTATTTTTAGTACAGATTATTACGGTTTATTAAAGTTTTTTATCTTAACAACTAATGGTTTAATCCAATAATAGTACCGTTCTTTATGGTTCCGTTAATATTGTCTTTTGAGGTAAGATCGGGCTCTATCAGGTTTTATTACACCCCCTTGATGTTAGTCTATGCTGGGCTCATAAAAGCTGTAGTGCAGCAGAAGAAATTATTATCAACACAACACGTTTAAATTACATACATAATTTTCTTAAATTATGATTATCACATACCTACTTTTCACTTAAATCTTCCCATAAAGTTAGCATATGTACCCGATCTTACTCCACTATTTGACTTTTTCGAGAAAAAGATAAAAAATAGTGCATTTATAGAAATATTACACAACTAAAAAATCTATATCTTGATTAAATCCTTGAACAGTTCAGCTCCAACGGGTCTTACCCCACTTTCCCCTACTTATCAATTTTTCTCGATATTGCTTTTCTTAAATTTTATCACTTAAGAATATTTTTGATGAGAACTAAGAAAATGAATGGGAAATTTTTAACATAAATTGAGAAACAGTAGTTTAAAGGAAATTGTTGAATATTTATACGCTTTAATCAAAACCAAAAGATATTTTACATAACAAAATTTTGATTAAAA